>OW052183.1:117923282-118492444 GCA_932526625.1 Rhingia campestris
AAAGAGTAACGCCTAATACACGTTTTAACCAAATTTCATTCAATTCGTGATAGTACTTTTTACGTTATTAGGTTCCGAATGAAAAATTGATTTAATACCCCTTACACCACCCCCCGCTGACAAATGCACCATGTCATTTTAAAGAACGGTTTCCAATCTATCAATTTGCCAAATTTCATTCTAATCTATTAAGCGGTTTACGAAGTGTTGAAAAAAATTTTATTTTAGTACCAATTTTGTCACATTTTTACGATTTTTTTTGGTTTTTTCAAAGTTTATAGAAATTTTTTGTATACCATTTTAAAGAGTAACGCCTAATACACGTTTTAACCAAATTTCATTCAATTCGTGATAGTACTTTTTACGTTATTAGGTTCCGAATGAAAAATTGATTAATACCCCTTACACCACCCCCGCAGACAAATGCACCATGTCATTTTAAAGAACGGTTTCCAATCTATCAATTTGCCCAAATTTCATTCTAATCTATTAAGCGGTTTACGAATTATAAGGATTTGAAAAAAAAAAAATTTCAGAATTTCTATGGAAAAAGTGTTGAAAAAAATTTTATTTTAGTACCAATTTTGTCACATTTTTACGATTTTTTTTGGTTTTTTCAAAGTTTATAGAAATGCACCATGTCATTTTAAAGAACGGTTTCCAATCTATCAATTTGCCAAATTTCATTCTAATCTATTAAGCGGTTTACGAATTATAAGGATTTGAAAAAAAAAAAATTTCAGAATTTCTATGGAAAAAGTGTTGAAAAAAATTTTATTTTAGTACCCAATTTTGTCACATTTTTACGATTTTTTTTTGGTTTTTTCAAAGTTTATAGAAATTTTTTTGTATACCATTTTAAAGAGTAACGCCTAATACACGTTTTAACCAAATTTCATTCAATTCGTGATAGTACTTTTTACGTTATTAGGTTCCGAATGAAAAATTGATTTAATACCCCTTACACCACCCCCCGCAGACAAATGCACCATGTCATTTTAAAGAACGGTTTCCAATCTATCAATTTGCCAAATTTCATTCTAATCTATTAAGCGGTTTACGAATTATAAGGATTTGAAAAAAAAAAAAATTTCAGAATTTCTATGGAAAAAGTGTTGAAAAAAATTTTATTTTAGTACCAATTTTGTCACATTTTTACGATTTTTTTTTGGTTTTTTCAAAGTTTATAGAAATTTTTTGTATACCATTTTAAAGAGTAACGCCTAATACACGTTTTAACCAATTTCATTCAATTCGTGATAGTACTTTTTACGTTATTAGGTTCCGAATGAAAAATTGATTTAATACCCCTTACACCACCCCCCGCAGACAAATGCACCATGTCATTTTAAAGAACGGTTTCCAATCTATCAATTTGCCAAATTTCATTCTAATCTATTAAGCGGTTTACGAAATTATAAGGATTTGAAAAAAAAAAAATTTCAGAATTTCTATGGAAAAAGTGTTGAAAAAAATTTTATTTTAGTACCAATTTTGTCACATTTTTACGATTTTTTTTTGTTTTTTTCAAAGTTTATAGAAATTTTTTGTATACCATTTTAAAGAGTAACGCCTAATACACGTTTTAACCAAATTTCATTCAATTCGTGATAGTACTTTTTACGTTATTAGGTTCCGAATGAAAAAATGATTTAATACCCCTTACACCACCCCCCGCAGACAAATGCACCATGTCATTTTAAAGAACGGTTTCCAATCTATCAATTTGCCAAATTTCATTCTAATCTATTAAGCGGTTTACGAATTATAAGGATTTGAAAAAAAAAAATTTCAGAATTTCTATGGAAAAAGTGTTTGAAAAAAATTTTATTTTAGTACCAATTTTGTCACATTTTTACGATTTTTTTTGGTTTTTTCAAAGTTTATAGAAATTTTTTGTATACCATTTTAAAGAGTAACGCCTAATACACGTTTTAACCAAATTTCATTCAATTCGTGATAGTACTTTTTACGTTATTAGGTTCCGAATGAAAAATTGATTTAATACCCCTTACACCACCCCCCGCAGACAAATGCACCATGTCATTTTAAAGAACGGTTTCCAATCTATCAATTTGCCAAATTTCATTCTAATCTATTAAGCGGTTTACGAAATTTCAGAATTTCTATGGAAAAAGTGTTGAAAAAAATTTTATTTTAGTACCAATTTTGTCACATTTTTACGATTTTTTTTGGTTTTTCAAAGTTTATAGAAATTTTTTGTATACCATTTTAAAGAGTAACGCCTAATACACGTTTTAACCAAATTTCATTCAATTCGTGATAGTACTTTTTACGTTATTAGGTTCCGAATGAAAAATTGATTTAATACCCCTTACACCACCCCCCGCAGACAAATGCACCATGTCATTTTAAAGAACGGTTTCCAATCTATCAATTTGCCAAATTTCATTCTAATCTATTAAGCGGTTTACGAATTATAAGGATTTGAAAAAAAAAAAAATTCAGAATTTCTATGGAAAAAGTGTTGAAAAAAATTTTATTTTTAGTACCAATTTTGTCACATTTTACGATTTTTTTTGGTTTTTTCAAAGTTTATAGAAATTTTTTGTATACCATTTTAAAGAGTAACGCCTAATACACGTTTTAACCAAATTTCATTCAATTCGTGATAGTACTTTTTACGTTATTAGGTTCCGAATGAAAAATTGATTTAATACCCCTTACACCACCCCCCGCAGACAAATGCACCATGTCATTTTAAAGAACGGTTTCCAATCTATCAATTTGCCAAATTTCATTCTAATCTATTAAGCGGTTTACGAATTATAAGGATTTGAAAAAAAAAAATTCAGAATTTCTATGGAAAAAGTGTTGAAAAAATTTTTATTTTAGTACCAATTTTGTCACATTTTTACGATTTTTTTTTGGTTTTTTTCAAAGTTTATAGAAATTTTTTGTATACCATTTTAAAGAGTAACGCCTAATACACGTTTTAACCAAATTTTCATTCAATTCGTGATAGTACTTTTTACGTTATTAGGTTCCGAATGAAAAATTGATTTAATACCCCTTACACCACCACCCGCAGACAAATGCACCATGTCATTTTAAAGAACGGTTTCCAATCTATCAATTTGCCAAATTTCATTCTAATCTATTAAGCGGTTTACGAATTATAAGGATTTGAAAAAAAAAAATTTCAGAATTTCTATGGAAAAAGTGTTGAAAAAAATTTTATTTTAGTACCAATTTTGTCACATTTTTACGATTTTTTTTGGTTTTTTTCAAAGTTTATAGAAATTTTTTGTATACCATTTTAAAGAGTAACGCCTAATACACGTTTTAACCAAATTTCATTCAATTCGTGATAGTACTTTTTACGTTATTAGGTTCCGAATGAAAAATTGATTTAATACCCCTTACACCACCCCCCGCAGACAAATGCACCATGTCATTTTAAAGAACGGTTTCCAATCTATCAATTTGCCAAATTTCATTCTAATCTATTAAGCGGTTTACGAAATTTCAGAATTTCTATGGAAAAAGTGTTGAAAAAAATTTTATTTTAGTACCAATTTTGTCACATTTTTACGATTTTTTTTGGTTTTTTCAAAGTTTATAGAAATTTTTTGTATACCATTTTAAAGAGTAACGCCTAATACACGTTTTAACCAAATTTCATTCAATTCGTGATAGTACTTTTTACGTTATTAGGTTCCGAATGAAAAATTGATTTAATACCCCTTACACCACCCCCGCAGACAAATGCACCATGTCATTTTAAAGAACGGTTTCCAATCTATCAATTTGCCAAATTTCATTCTAATCTATTAAGCGGTTTACGAATTATAAGGATTTGAAAAAAAAAAAAATTTCAGAATTTCTATGGAAAAAGTGTTGAAAAAAATTTTATTTTAGTACCAATTTTGTCACATTTTTACGATTTTTTTTGGTTTTTTCAAAGTTTATAGAAATTTTTTGTATACCATTTTAAAGAGTAACGCCTAATACACGTTTTAACCAAATTTCATTCAATTCGTGATAGTACTTTTTACGTTATTAGGTTCCGAATGAAAAATTGATTTAATACCCCTTACACCACCCCCCGCAGACAAATGCACCATGTCATTTTAAAGAACGGTTTCCAATCTATCCATTTGCCAAATTTCATTCTAATCTATTAAGCGGTTTACGAATTATAAGGATTTAAAAAAAAAAAAAATTTCAGAATTTCTATGGAAAAAGTGTTGAAAAAAATTTTATTTTAGTACCAATTTTGTCACATTTTTACGATTTTTTTTGGTTTTTTCAAAGTTTATAGAAATTTTTTGTATACCATTTTAAAGAGTAACGCCTAATACACGTTTTAACCAAATTTCATTCAATTCGTGATAGTATTTTTTACGTTATTAGGTTCCGAATGAAAAATTGATTTAATACCCCTTACACCACCCCCCCGCAGACAAATGCACCATGTCATTTTAAAGAACGGTTTCCAATCTATCAATTTGCCAAATTTCATTCTAATCTATTAAGCGGTTTACGAATTATAAGGATTTGAAAAAAAAAAAAATTTCAGAATTTCTATGGAAAAAGTGTTGAAAAAAATTTTATTTTAGTACCAATTTTGTCACATTTTTACGATTTTTTTTGGTTTTTTCAAAGTTTATAGAAATTTTTTGTATACCATTTTAAAGAGTAACGCCTAATACACGTTTTAACCAAATTTCATTCAATTCGTGATAGTACTTTTAACGTTATTAGGTTCCGAATGAAAAATTGATTTAATGCCCCTTACACCACCCCCCGCAGACAAATGCACCATGTCATTTTAAAGAACGGTTTCCAATCTATCAATTTGCCAAATTTCATTCTAATCTATTAAGCGGTTTACGAATTATAAGGATTTGAAAAAAAAAAATTTCAGAATTTCTATGGAAAAAGTGTTGAAAAAAATTTTATTTTAGTACCAATTTTGTCACATTTTTACGATTTTTTTGGTTTTTTCAAAGTTTATAGAAATTTTTTGTATACCATTTTAAAGAGTAACGCCTAATACACGTTTTAACCAAATTTCATTCAATTCGTGATAGTACTTTTTACGTTATTAGGTTCCGAATGAAAAATTGATTTAATACCCCTTACACCACCCCCCGCTGACAAATGCACCATGTCATTTTAAAGAACGGTTTCCAATCTACCAATTTGCCAAATTTCATTCTAATCTATTAAGCGGTTTACGAATTATAAGGATTTGAAAAAAAAAAATTTCAGAATTTCTATAGAAAAAGTGTTGAAAAAAATTTTATTTTAGTACCAATTTTGTCACATTTTTACGATTTTTTTTGGTTTTTTCAAAGTTTATAGAAATTTTTTGTATACCATTTTAAAGAGTAACGCCTAATACACGTTTTAACCAAATTTCATTCAATTCGTGATAGTACTTTTTACGTTATTAGGTTCCGAATGAAAAATTGATTTAATACCCCTTACACCACCCCCCGCAGACAAATGCACGATGTCATTTTAAAGAACGGTTTCCAATCTATCAATTTGCCAAATTTCATTCTAATCTATTAAGCGGTTTACGAATTATAAGGATTTGAAAAAAAAAAAATTTCAGAATTTCTATGGAAAAAGTGTTGAAAAAAATTTTATTTTAGTACCAATTTTGTCACATTTTTACGATTTTTTTTGGTTTTTTCAAAGTTTATAGAAATTTTTTGTATACCATTTTAAAGAGTAACGCCTAATACACGTTTTAACCAAATTTCATTCAATTCGTGATAGTACTTTTTACGTTATTAGGTTCCGAATGAAAAATTGATTTAATACCCCTTACACCACCCCCCGCTGACAAATGCACCATGTCATTTTAAAGAACGGTTTCCAATCTATCAATTTGCCAAATTTCATTCTAATCTATTAAGCGGTTTACGAATTATAAGGATTTGAAAAAAAAAAAAAATTTCAGAATTTCTATGGAAAAAGTGTTGAAAAAAATTTTATTTTAGTACCAATTTTGTCACATTTTACGATTTTTTTTGGTTTTTTCAAAGTTTATAGAAATTTTTTGTATACCATTTTAAAGAGTAACGCCTAATACACGTTTTAACCAAATTTCATTCAATTCGTGATAGTACTTTTTACGTTATTAGGTTCCGAATGAAAAATTGATTTAATACCCCTTACACCACCCCCCGCAGACAAATGCACCATGTCATTTTAAAGAACGGTTTCCAATCTATCAATTTGCCAAATTTCATTCTAATCTATTAAGCGGTTTACGAATTATAAGGATTTGAAAAAAAAAAAAAATTCAGAATTTCTATGGAAAAAGTGTTGAAACAAATTTTATTTTAGTACCAATTTTGTCACATTTTTACGATTTTTTTTGGTTTTTTCAAAGTTTATAGAAATTTTTTGTATACCATTTTAAAGAGTAACGCCTAATACACGTTTTAACCAAATTTCATTCAATTCGTGATAGTACTTTTTACGTTATTAGGTTCCGAATGAAAAATTGATTTAATACCCCTTACACCACCCCCCGCAGACAAATGCACCATGTCATTTTAAAGAACGGTTTCCAATCTATCAATTTGCCAAATTTCATTCTAATCTATTAAGCGGTTTACGAATTATAAGGATTTAAAAAAAAAAAAATTTCAGAATTTCTATGGAAAAAGTGTTGAAAAAAATTTAATTTTAGTACCAATTTTGTCACATTTTTACGATTTTTTTTGGTTTTTTCAAAGTTTATAGAAATTTTTTGTATACCATTTTAAAGAGTAACGCCTAATACACGTTTTAACCAAATTTCATTCAATTCGTGATAGTACTTTTTACGTTATTAGGTTCCGAATGAAAAATTGATTTAATACCCCTTACACCACCCCCCGCAGACAAATGCACCATGTCATTTTAAAGAACGGTTTCCAATCTATCAATTTGCCAAATTTCATTCTAATCTATTAAGCGGTTTACGAATTATAAGGATTTGAAAAAAAAAAAATTTCAGAATTTCTATGGAAAAAGTGTTGAAAAAAATTTTATTTTAGTACCAATTTTGTCACATTTTTACGATTTTTTTTGGTTTTTTCAAAGTTTATAGAAATTTTTTGTATACCATTTTAAAGAGTAACGCCTAATACACGTTTTAACCAAATTTCATTCAATTCGTGATAGTACTTTTTACGTTATTAGGTTCCGAATGAAAAATTGATTTAATACCCCTTACACCACCCCCCGCAGACAAATGCACCATGTCATTTTAAAGAACGGTTTCCAATCTATCAATTTGCCAAATTTCATTCTAATCTATTAAGCGGTTTACGAATTATAAGGATTTGAAAAAAAAAAAAAATTTCAGAATTTCTATGGAAAAAGTGTTGAAAAAAATTTTATTTTAGTACCAATTTTGTCACATTTTTACGATTTTTTTTGGTTTTTTCAAAGTTTATAGAAATTTTTTGTATACCATTTTAAAGAGTAACGCCTAATACACGTTTTAACTAAATTTCATTCAATTCGTGATAGTACTTTTTACGTTATTAGGTTCCGAATGAAAAATTGATTTAATACCCCTTACACCACCCCCCGCAGACAAATGCACCATGTCATTTTAAAGAACGGTTTCCAATCTATCAATTTGCCAAATTTCATTCTAATCTATTAAGCGGTTTACGAATTATAAGGATTTGAAAAAAAAAAAAATTTCAGAATTTCTATGGAAAAAGTGTTGAAAAAAATTTTATTTTAGTACCAATTTTGTCACATTTTTACGATTTTTTTTGGTTTTTTCAAAATTTATAGAAATTTTTTGTATACCATTTTAAAGAGTAACGCCTAATACACGTTTTAACCAAATTTCATTCAATTCGTGATAGTACTTTTTACGTTATTAGGTTCCGAATGAAAAATTGATTTAATACCCCTTACACCACCCCCCGCAGACAAATGCACCATGTCATTTTAAAGAACGGTTTCCAATCTATCAATTTGCCAAATTTCATTCTAATCTATTAAGCGGTTTACGAATTATAAGGATTTGAAAAAAAAAAATTTCAGAATTTCTATGGAAAAAGTGTTGAAAAAAATTTTATTTTAGTACCAATTTTGTCACATTTTTACGATTTTTTTTGGTTTTTTCAAAGTTTATAGAAATTTTTTGTATACCATTTTAAAGAGTAACGCCTAATACACGTTTTAACCAAATTTCATTCAATTCGTGATAGTACTTTTTACGTTATTAGGTTCCGAATGAAAAATTGATTTAATACCCCTTACACCACCCCCCGCAGACAAATGCACCATGTCATTTTAAAGAACGGTTTCCAATCTATCAATTTGCCAAATTTCATTCTAATCTATTAAGCGGTTTACGAATTATAAGGATTTGAAAAAAAAAAAATTTCAGAATTTCTATGGAAAAAGTGTTGAAAAAAATTTTATTTTAGTACCAATTTTGTCACATTTTTACGATTTTTTTTGGTTTTTTCAAAGTTTATAGAAATTTTTTGTATACCATTTTAAAGAGTAACGCCTAATACACGTTTTAACCAAATTTCATTCAATTCGTGATAGTACTTTTTACGTTATTAGGTTCCGAATGATTTAATACCCCTTACACCACCCCCCGCAGACAAATGCACCATGTCATTTTAAAGAACGGTTTCCAATCTATCAATTTGCCAAATTTCATTCTAATCTATTAAGCGGTTTACGAATTATAAGGATTTGAAAAAAAAAAAATTTCAGAATTTCTATGGAAAAAGTGTTGAAAAAAATTTTATTTTAGTACCAATTTTGTCACATTTTTACGATTTTTTTTGGTTTTTTCAAAGTTTATAGAAATTTTTTGTATACCATTTTAAAGAGTAACGCCTAATACACGTTTTAACCAAATTTCATTCAATTCGTGATAGTACTTTTTACGTTATTAGGTTCCGAATGAAAAATTGATTTAATACCCCTTACACCACCCCCCGCAGACAAATGCACCATGTCCTTTTAAAGAACGGTTTCCAATCTATCAATTTGCCAAATTTCATTCTAATCTATTAAGCGGTTTACGAATTATAAGGATTTGAAAAAAAAAAATTTCAGAATTTCTATGGAAAAAGTGTTGAAAAAAATTTTATTTTAGTACCAATTTTGTCACATTTTTACGATTTTTTTTGGTTTTTTCAAAGTTTATAGAAATTTTTTGTATACCATTTTAAAGAGTAACGCCTAATACACGTTTTAACCAAATTTCATTCAATTCGTGATAGTACTTTTTACGTTATTAGGTTCCGAATGAAAAATTGATTTAATACCCCTTACACCACCCCCCGCAGACAAATGCACCATGTCATTTTAAAGAACGGTTTCCAATCTATCAATTTGCCAAATTTCATTCTAATCTATTAAGCGGTTTACGAATTATAAGGATTTGAAAAAAAAAAAATTTCAGAATTTCTATGGAAAAAGTGTTGAAAAAAATTTTATTTTAGTACCAATTTTGTCACATTTTTACGATTTTTTTTGGTTTTTTCAAAGTTTATAGAAATTTTTTGTATACCATTTTAAAGAGTAACGCCTAATACACGTTTTAACCAAATTTCATTCAATTCGTGATAGTACTTTTTACGTTATTAGGTTCCGAATGAAAAATTGATTTAATACCCCTTACACCACCCCCCGCAGACAAATGCACCATGTCATTTTAAAGAACGGTTTCCAATCTATCAATTTGCCAAATTTCATTCTAATCTATTAAGCGGTTTACGAATTATAAGGATTTGAAAAAAAAAAAATTTCAGAATTTCTATGGAAAAAGTGTTGAAAAAAATTTTATTTTAGTACCAATTTTGTCACATTTTTACGATTTTTTTTGGTTTTTTCAAAGTTTATAGAAATTTTTTGTATACCATTTTAAAGAGTAACGCCTAATACACGTTTTAACCAAATTTCATTCAATTCGTGATAGTACTTTTTACGTTATTAGGTTCCGAATGAAAAATTGATTTAATACCCCTTACACCACCCCCCGCAGACAAATGCACCATGTCATTTTAAAGAACGGTTTCCAATCTATCAATTTGCCAAATTTCATTCTAATCTATTAAGCGGTTTACGAATTATAAGGATTTGAAAAAAAAAAAAATTTCAGAATTTCTATGGAAAAAGTGTTGAAAAAAATTTTATTTTAGTACCAATTTTGTCACATTTTTACGATTTTTTTTGGTTTTTTCAAAGTTTATAGAAAATTTTTGGATACCATTTTAAAGAGTAACGCCTAATACACGTTTTAACCAAATTTCATTCAATTCGTGATAGTACTTTTTACGTTATTAGGTTCCGAATGAAAAATTGATTTAATACCCCTTACACCACCCCCCGCAGACAAATGCACCATGTCATTTTAAAGAACGGTTTCCAATCTATCAATTTGCCAAATTTCATTCTAATCTATTAAGCGGTTTACGAATTATAAGGATTTGAAAAAAAAAAAATTTCAGAATTTCTATGGAAAAAGTGTTGAAAAAATTTTTATTTTAGTACCAATTTTGTCACATTTTTACGATTTTTTTTGGTTTTTTCAAAGTTTATAGAAATTTTTTGTATACCATTTTAAAGAGTAACGCCTAATACACGTTTTAACCAAATTTCATTCAATTCGTGATAGTACTTTTTACGTTATTAGGTTCCGAATGAAAAATTGATTTAATACCCCTTACACCACCCCCCACAGACAAATGCACCATGTCATTTTAAAGAACGGTTTCCAATCTATCAATTTGCCAAATTTCATTCTAATCTATTAAGCGGTTTACGAATTATAAGGATTTGAAAAAAAAAAAAATTCAGAATTTCTATGGAAAAAGTGTTGAAAAAAATTTTATTTTAGTACCAATTTTGTCACATTTTTACGATTTTTTTTGGTTTTTTCAAAGTTTATAGAAATTTTTTGTATACCATTTTAAAGAGTAACGCCTAATACACGTTTTAACCAAATTTCATTCAATTCGTGATAGTACTTTTTACGTTATTAGGTTCCGAATGAAAAATTGATTTAATACCCCTTACACCACCCCCCGCAGACAAATGCACCATGTCATTTTAAAGAACGGTTTCCAATCTATCAATTTGCCAAATTTCATTCTAATCTATTAAGCGGTTTACGAATTATAAGGATTTGAAAAAAAAAAAATTTCAGAATTTCTATGGAAAAAGTGTTGAAAAAAATTTTATTTTAGTACCAATTTTGTCACATTTTTACGATTTTTTTTGGTTTTTTCAAAGTTTATAGAATTTTTTTGTATACCATTTTAAAGAGTAACGCCTAATACACGTTTTAACCAAATTTCATTCAATTCGTGATAGTACTTTTTACGTTATTAGGTTCCGAATGAAAAATTGATTTAATACCCCTTACACCACCCCCCGCAGACAAATGCACCATGTCATTTTAAAGAACGGTTTCCAATCTATCAATTTGCCAAATTTCATTCTAATCTTTAAGCGGTTTACGAATTATAAGGATTTGAAAAAAAAAAAATTTCAGAATTTCTATGGAAAAAGTGTTGAAAAAAATTTTATTTTAGTACCAATTTTGTCACATTTTTACGATTTTTTTTGGTTTTTTCAAAGTTTATAGAAATTTTTTGTATACCATTTTAAAGAGTAACGCCTAATACACGTTTTAACCAAATTTCATTCAATTCGTGATAGTACTTTTTACGTTATTAGGTTCCGAATGAAAAATTGATTTAATACCCCTTACACCACCCCCCGCAGACAAATGCACCATGTCATTTTAAAGAACGGTTTCCAATCTATCAATTTGCCAAATTTCATTCTAATCTATTAAGCGGTTTACGAATTATAAGGATTTGAAAAAAAAAAATTTCAGAATTTCTATGGAAAAAGTGTTGAAAAAAATTTTATTTTAGTACCAATTTTGTCACATTTTTACGATTTTTTTTGGTTTTTTCAAAGTTTATAGAAATTTTTTGTATACCATTTTAAAGAGTAACGCCTAATACACGTTTTAACCAAATTTCATTCAATTCGTGATAGTACTTTTTACGTTATTAGGTTCCGAATGAAAAATTGATTTAATACCCCTTACACCACCCCCGCAGACAAATGCACCATGTCATTTTAAAGAACGGTTTCCAATCTATCAATTTGCCAAATTTCATTCTAATCTATTAAGCGGTTTACGAATTATAAGGATTTGAAAAAAAAAAAATTTCAGAATTTCTATGGAAAAAGTGTTGAAAAAAAATTTTATTTTAGTACCAATTTTGTCACATTTTTACGATTTTTTTTGGTTTTTTCAAAGTTTATAGAAATTTTTTGTATACCATTTTAAAGAGTAACGCCTAATACACGTTTTAACCAAATTTCATTCAATTCGTGATAGTACTTTTTACGTTATTAGGTTCCGAATGAAAAATTGATTTAATACCCCTTACACCACCCCCGCAGACAAATGCACCATGTCATTTTAAAGAACGGTTTCCAATCTATCAATTTGCCAAATTTCATTCTAATCTATTAAGCGGTTTACGAATTATAAGGATTTGAAAAAAAAAATTTCAGAATTTCTATGGAAAAAGTGTTGAAAAAAATTTTATTTTAGTACCAATTTTGTCACATTTTTACGATTTTTTTTTGGTTTTTTCAAAGTTTATAGAATTTTTTTGTATACCATTTTAAAGAGTAACGCCTAATACACGTTTTAACCAAATTTCATTCAATTCGTGATAGTACTTTTTACGTTATTAGGTTCCGAATGAAAAATTGATTTAATACCCCTTACACCACCCCCCGCAGACAAATGCACCATGTCATTTTAAAGAACGGTTTCCAATCTATCAATTTGCCAAATTTCATTCTAATCTATTAAGCGGTTTACGAATTATAAGGATTTGAAAAAAAAAAAATTTCAGAATTTCTATGGAAAAAGTGTTGAAAAAAATTTTATTTTAGTACCAATTTTGTCACATTTTTACGATTTTTTTTGGTTTTTTCAAAGTTTATAGAAAATTTTTGTATACCATTTTAAAGAGTAACGCCTAATACACGTTTTAACCAAATTTCATTCAATTCGTGATAGTACTTTTTACGTTATTAGGTTCCGAATGAAAAATTGATTTAATACCCCTTACACCACCCCCCGCAGACAAATGCACCATGTCATTTTAAAGAACGGTTTCCAATCTATCAATTTGCCAAATTTCATTCTAATCTATTAAGCGGTTTACGAATTATAAGGATTTGAAAAAAAAAAAAATTCAGAATTTCTATGGAAAAAGTGTTGAAAAAAATTTTATTTTAGTACCAATTTTGTCACATTTTTACGATTTTTTTTGGTTTTTTCAAAGTTTATAGAAATTTTTTGTATACCATTTTAAAGAGTAACGCCTAATACACGTTTTAACCAAATTTCATTCAATTCGTGATAGTACTTTTTACGTTATTAGGTTCCGAATGAAAAATTGATTTAATACCCCTTACACCACCCCCCGCAGACAAATGCACCATGTCATTTTAAAGAACGGTTTCCAATCTATCAATTTGCCAAATTTCATTCTAATCTATTAAGCGGTTTACGAATTATAAGGATTTGAAAAAAAAAAAATTTCAGAATTTCTATGGAAAAAGTGTTGAAAAAAATTTTATTTTAGTACCAATTTTGTCACATTTTTACGATTTTTTTTGGTTTTTTCAAAGTTTATAGAATTTTTTTTGTATACCATTTTAAAGAGTAACGCCTAATACACGTTTTAACCAAATTTCATTCAATTCGTGATAGTACTTTTTACGTTATTAGGTTCCGAATGAAAAATTGATTTAATACCCCTTACACCACCCCCCGCAGACAAATGCACCATGTCATTTTAAAGAACGGTTTCCAATCTATCAATTTGCCAAATTTCATTCTAATCTATTAAGCGGTTTACGAATTATAAGGATTTGAAAAAAAAAAATTTCAGAATTTCTATGGAAAAAGTGTTGAAAAAAATTTTATTTTAGTACCAATTTTGTCACATTTTTACGATTTTTTTTGGTTTTTTCAAAGTTTATAGAAATTTTTTGTATACCATTTTAAAGAGTAACGCCTAATACACGTTTTAACCAAATTTCATTCAATTCGTGATAGTACTTTTTACGTTATTAGGTTCCGAATGAAAAATTGATTTAATACCCCTTACACCACCCCCCGCAGACAAATGCACCATGTCATTTTAAAGAACGGTTTCCAATCTATCAATTTGCCAAATTTCATTCTAATCTATTAAGCGGTTTACGAATTATAAGGATTTGAAAAAAAAAAATTTCAGAATTTCTATGGAAAAAGTGTTGAAAAAAATTTTATTTTAGTACCAATTTTGTCACATTTTTACGATTTTTTTTGGTTTTTTCAAAGTTTATAGAAATTTTTTGTATACCATTTTAAAGAGTAACGCCTAATACACGTTTTAACCAAATTTCATTCAATTCGTGATAGTACTTTTTACGTTATTAGGTTCCGAATGAAAAATTGATTTAATACCCCTTACACCACCCCCGCAGACAAATGCACCATGTCATTTTAAAGAACGGTTTCCAATCTATCAATTTGCCAAATTTCATTCTAATCTATTAAGCGGTTTACGAATTATAAGGATTTGAAAAAAAAAAAATTTCAGAATTTCTATGGAAAAAGTGTTGAAAAAAATTTTATTTTAGTACCAATTTTGTCACATTTTTACGATTTTTTTTGGTTTTTTCAAAGTTTATAGAAATTTTTTGTATACCATTTTAAAGAGTAACGCCTAATACACGTTTTAACCAAATTTCATTCAATTCGTGATAGTACTTTTTACGTTATTAGGTTCCGAATGAAAAATTGATTTAATACCCCTTACACCACCCCCGCAGACAAATGCACCATGTCATTTTAAAGAACGGTTTCCAATCTATCTATTTGCCAAATTTCATTCTAATCTATTAAGCGGTTTACGAATTATAAGGATTTGAAAAAAAAAAAATTTCAGAATTTCTATGGAAAAAGTGTTGAAAAAAATTTTATTTTAGTACCAATTTTGTCACATTTTTACGATTTTTTTTTGGTTTTTTCAAAGTTTATAGAATTTTTTTGTATACCATTTTAAAGAGTAACGCCTAATACACGTTTTAACCAAATTTCATTCAATTCGTGATAGTACTTTTTACGTTATTAGGTTCCGAATGAAAAATTGATTTAATACCCCTTACACCACCCCCCGCAGACAAATGCACCATGTCATTTTAAAGAACGGTTTCCAATCTATCAATTTGCCAAATTTCATTCTAATCTATTAAGCGGTTTACGAATTATAAGGATTTGAAAAAAAAAAAATTTCTGAATTTCTATGGAAAAAGTGTTGAAAAAAATTTTATTTTAGTACCAATTTTGTCACATTTTTACGATTTTTTTTGGTTTTTTCAAAGTTTATAGAAATTTTTTGTATACCATTTTAAAGAGTAACGCCTAATACACGTTTTAACCAAATTTCATTCAATTCGTGATAGTACTTTTTACGTTATTAGGTTCCGAATGAAAAATTGATTTAATACCCCTTACACCACCCCCCGCAGACAAATGCACCATGTCATTTTAAAGAACGGTTTCCAATCTATCAATTTGCCAAATTTCATTCTAATCTATTAAGCGGTTTACGAATTATAAGGATTTGAAAAAAAAAAAAATTTCAGAATTTCTATGGAAAAAGTGTTGAAAAAAATTTTATTTTAGTACCAATTTTGTCACATTTTTACGATTTTTTTTTGGTTTTTTCAAAGTTTATAGAAATTTTTTGTATACCATTTTAAAGAGTAACGCCTAATACACGTTTTAACCAGATTTCATTCAATTCGTGATAGTACTTTTTACGTTATTAGGTTCCGAATGAAAAATTGATTTAATACCCCTTACACCACCCCCCACAGACAAATGCACCATGTCATTTTAAAGAACGGTTTCCAATCTATCAATTTGCCAAATTTCATTCTAATCTATTAAGCGGTTTACGAATTATAAGGATTTGAAAAAAAAAAAAAATTTCAGAATTTCTATGGAAAAAGTGTTGAAAAAAATTTTATTTTAGTACCAATTTTGTCACATTTTTACGATTTTTTTTGGTTTTTTCAAAGTTTTTAGAAATTTTTTGTATACCATTTTAAAGAGTAACGCCTAATACACGTTTTAACCAAATTTCATTCAATTCGTGATAGTACTTTTTACGTTATTAGGTTCCGAATGAAAAATTGATTTAATACCCCTTACACCACCCCCCGCAGACAAATGCACCATGTCATTTTAAAGAACGGTTTCCAATCTATCAATTTGCCAAATTTCATTCTAATCTATTAAGCGGTTTACGAATTTTAAGGATTTGAAAAAAAAAAAAATTTCAGAATTTCTATGGAAAAAGTGTTGAAAAAAATTTTATTTTAGTACCAATTTTGTCACATTTTTACGATTTTTTTTGGTTTTTTCAAAGTTTATAGAAATTTTTTGTATACCATTTTAAAGAGTAACGCCTAATACACGTTTTAACCAAATTTCATTCAATTCGTGATAGTACTTTTTACGTTATTAGGTTCCGAATGAAAAATTGATTTAATACCCCTTACACCACCCCCCGCAGACAAATGCACCATGTCATTTTAAAGAACGGTTTCCAATCTATCAATTTGCCAAATTTCATTCTAATCTATTAAGCGGTTTACGAATTATAAGGATATGAAAAAAAAAAAAATTTCAGAATTTCTATGGAAAAAGTGTTGAAAAAAATTTTATTTTAGTACCAATTTTGTCACATTTTTACGATTTTTTTTGGTTTTTTCAAAGTTTATAGAAATTTTTTGTATACCATTTTAAAGAGTAACGCCTAATACACGTTTTAACCAAATTTCATTCAATTCGTGATAGTACTTTTTACGTTATTAGGTTCCGAATGAAAAATTGATTTAATACCCCTTACACCACCCCCCGCAGACAAATGCACCATGTCATTTTAAAGAACGGTTTCCAATCTATCAATTTGCCAAATTTCATTCTAATCTATTAAGCGGTTTACGAATTATAAGGATTTGAAAAAAAAAAAATTTCAGAATTTCTATGGAAAAAGTGTTGAAAAAAATTTTATTTTAGTACCAATTTTGTCACATTTTTACGATTTTTTTTGGTTTTTTCAAAGTTTATAGAAATTTTTTGTATACCATTTTAAAGAGTAACGCCTAATACACGTTTTAACCAAATTTCATTCAATTCGTGATAGTACTTTTTACGTTATTAGGTTCCGAAAGAAAAATTGATTTAATACCCCTTACACCACCCCCCGCAGACAAATGCACCATGTCATTTTAAAGAACGGTTTCCAATCTATCAATTTGCCAAATTTCATTCTAATCTATTAAGCGGTTTACGAATTATAAGGATTTGAAAAAAAAAAATTTCAGAATTTTTATGGAAAAAGTGTTGAAAAAAATTTTATTTTAGTACCAATTTTGTCACATTTTTACGATTTTTTTTGGTTTTTTCAAAGTTTATAGAAATTTTTTGTATACCATTTTAAAGAGTAACGCCTAATACACGTTTTAACCAAATTTCATTCAATTCGTGATAGTACTTTTTACGTTATTAGGTTCCGAATAAAAAATTGATTTAATACCCCTTACACCACCACCCCGCTGACAAATGCACCATGGCATTTTTAAGAACGGTTTCCAATCTATCAATTTGCCAAATTTCATTCTAATCTATTAAGCGGTTTACGAATTATAAGGATTTGAAAAAAAAAAATTTCAGAATTTCTATGGAAAAAGTGTTGAAAAAAAATTTATTTTAGTACCAATTTTGTCACATTTTTACGATTTTTTTTGGTTTTTTCAAAGTTTATAGAAATTTTTTGTATACCATTTTAAAGAGTAACGCCTAATACACGTTTTAACCAAATTTCATTCAATTCGTGATAGTACTTTTTACGTTATTAGGCTCCGAATGAAAAATTGATTTAATACCCCTTACACCACCCCCCGCAGACAAATGCACCATGTCATTTTAAAGAACGGTTTCCAATCTATCAATTTGCCAAATTTCATTCTAATCTATTAAGCGGTTTACGAATTATAAGGATTTGAAAAAAAAAAAATTTCAGAATTTCTATGGAAAAAGTGTTGAAAAAAATTTTATTTTAGTACCAATTTTGTCACATTTTTACGATTTTTTTTGGTTTTTTTCAAAGTTTATAGAAATTTTTTGTATACCATTTTAAAGAGTAACGCCTAATACACGTTTTAACCAAATTTCATTCAATTCGTGATAGTACTTTTTACGTTATTAGGTTCCGAATGAAAAATTGATTTAATACCCCTTACACCACCCCCCGCTGACAAATGCACCATGTCATTTTAAAGAACGGTTTCCAATCTACCAATTTGCCAAATTTCATTCTAATCTATTAAGCGGTTTACGAATTATAAGGATTTGAAAAAAAAAAAATTTCAGAATTTCTATGGAAAAAGTGTTGAAAAAAATTTTATTTTAGTACCAATTTTGTCACATTTTTACGATTTTTTTGGTTTTTTCAAAGTTTATAGAAATTTTTTGTATACCATTTTAAAGAGTAACGCCTTATACACGTTTTAACCAAATTTCATTCAATTCGTGATAGTACTTTTTACGTTATTAGGTTCCGAATGAAAAATTGATTTAATACCCCTTACACCACCCCCCGCAGACAAATGCACCATGTCATTTTAAAGAACGGTTTCCAATCTATCAATTTGCCAAATTTCATTCTAATCTATTAAGCGGTTTACGAATTATAAGGATTTGAAAAAAAAAAAAATTTCAGAATTTCTATGGAAAAAGTGTTGAAAAAAATTTTATTTTAGTACCAATTTTGTCACATTTTTACGATTTTTTTTGGTTTTTTCAAAGTTTATAGAAATTTTTTGTATACCATTTTAAAGAGTAACGCCTAATACACGTTTTAACCAAATTTCATTCAATTCGTGATAGTACTTTTTACGTTATTAGGTTCCGAATGAAAAATTGATTTAATACCCCTTACACCACCCCCCGCAGACAAATGCACCATGTCATTTTAAAGAACGGTTTCCAATCTATCAATTTGCCAAATTTCATTCTAATCTATTAAGCTTACTTACTTACTTACTTACTTAAGTGGCGCTACAGTCCGGAATGAACCTGGGCCTCAACCAACATGCCTCTCCAATTAGCCCGGTCCTTAGCTAACTGCCTCCAGTTGCGCACTCCAAGTTGGTTGAGGTCGGTTTCCACTTGTGCGCGCCACTTAAGGCGAGCTCTTCCTCTACTGCGTCCGACGTCTGGCTGGGAATCGAAGACTCTGCGAGCCGGAGTATTGGTGTCCATTCGTTCTACATGTCCTAGCCATCTTAAACGTCCAATGCGGAGTTTTTTGAGCAGGGGCATGTCGCTGTACAGCTCGTATAGTTCTTGGTTGAATCTTCGTCTCCATAGCCCGTCAACGCAAACGGGACCGAAGATTTTTCGAAGAATTTTCCTCTCGAATCTACCAAGGATTTCTTCATCCGCTTTTGATACGGCCCATGCTTCAGCGCCGTAAAGCAGGACTGGGATGATCAGGGTCTTATATAGGATCTCCTTAGTAGTTCGAGTGAGGGCTTTACTACTAAATTGCCTTCTTAGCCCGAAGAAACAGCGGTTGGCAAGAGTAATTCTTCGTTTAATTTCTGACGAGATGTTGTTGTCAGAGCTAATAGCGGAGCCGAGGTAGACAAAGTCCCGTACTACCTCAAAGTTATATCTGTCAATGGTGACGTTCTGTCCAATTCGTCGATGTTGTGAGTCCTTTCGTGATGACAGCATATACTTAGTCTTACCCTCATTTACTGCTAAACCCATTTTCGCCGCTTCCTTCTCTATACTAGCAAACGTGGCTATGACATCACGTTGAGTCCTACCAATGATGTCAATATCGTCAGCGTATGCTAGTAGTTGCACCGACTTTTGGAAAATTGTGCCTCTGGTGTTGGCTTTGGAGTTTTGCACAATTCTCTCAAGAATCAGATTAAAGAAGTCACATGACAGCGCATCGCCTTGCCTAAATCCTTTTTTGGTATCGAATGTGTCGGTGAGGTCGTTTCCGACCCTGATGGAGCAGCGAGAATTCTCTATCGTCATCCTACACAAACGGACGAGTTTGGGCGGTATACCAAAACTAGACATGGCTCTGTACAGTTCGTCTCTATAAATGCTGTCATATGCGGCTTTGAAATCGATGAATAGGTGGTGGGTATCGATTTGGACTTCTTGAGTTTTTTCCAGGATCTGCCGAAGTGTGAAAATTTGATCGGTTGTGGACTTTCCTGGCCTAAAACCACACTGATAAGGGCCAATCAGGTTGTTGGTAAACGGTTTCAGGCGTTCACATATTACGGCAGATAGGATCTTGTAGGCGATGTTGAGGAGACTTATGCCTCTGTAGTTGGCGCAGTTCAGAGGGTCTCCTTTTTTGTGGATCGGGCAAATGATGCTGAGGTTCCATTCTTCAGGCATATTTTCATCCGACCAGATTTGGCTTATGAGTTGGTGGATGTTACTTACCAAGTCATCTCCGCCGGCCTTATAGAGCTCAGCGGGAAGGCCGTCATTTCCGGCAGCCTTATTAAGCTTGAGTTTAGATATTGCTATCCTCACTTCACTCAGGTCGGGCGGTTGGCAGCCCTCGCTGTCGTTGCCAATATTGAATGGTTCGTTCTGCCTGACAGCGGAATGTTGTTCGTCATCGCCGTTTAACAGTCTGCAGAAGTGGTTCTTCCATATCCTCAGCATCGACTGTGTCTCAACTACAATATTTCCTTGTTCATCTCGACAGGATTCTGTTCGAGCCTTGTATCCTTGGCTTTGACGTTTTACACTTTGGTAAAACTTGCGAACATCGTTCCTGGAGTGGCACCTCTCTATATCCTCGATCGCGCGCTTTTCTTGCTCTTTTTTCTTCTTGCTGAAAAGCCGATGTTCTTCCCTTCTTCTTTGCCTATAGAGCTCACTGGCAGCTCTCGTCTTCACCTGCAGCTTAGCCTTGTAGGCCTCGTTCTTGGCTGCGAGCATCTGTCGGCATTCCTCATCAAACCAGGGGTTTCTTGCTGGTGGGCGTGAGAAACCTAGCACATCAGTTGCGGCTGATCTAATGGCCTGTTGGCATCGTTGCCATTGCTCTTCGACATTCGATGCTGGTGGTATGGTGTTGATCGAGAGGTTAAGGGATACGCGTTGTGCGAAGGTCTTGGCGGTCTCTTGCGATTGCAGTCTTCCGACATTAAATTTTTTCACAGTATTTCTGGATTGTTGTGGCGTGGTGGATATCCGCATTCTTACCTTGGCTGCTACAAGGTAGTGATCCGAGTCGATGTTAGCTCCTCGGAATGTTCGGACATCCAAAATACTGGATGCGTGCCTCTTATCTATCGCAATGTGATCAATTTGGTTGACCGTTCGTTGATCTGGAGACCGCCATGTCCCCTTATGGATATCGAGGTGAGGAAACCGTGTGCTGGCAATAGTGGCATTTCGTTCCGTAGCGAAATCAATTAGCCTAAGTCCGTTACCAGACGTGTTGTCGTGTAGGCTATGTTTTCCGACAATACTTCTAAAGATGTCTTCTCTTCCTACCTTTGCGTTAAAATCTCCCAGCACGATTTTAACATCGTACTTCGGTAGTCGCTCATAGGTTTTGTCGAGGAGCTCGTAGAAGCAATCCTTAGCTATATCATCTTTTTCTTCCGTCGGAGCGTGAGCGCATATAAGGCTTATGTTGGCGAATTTGGCCTTGATGCGGATTGTTACTATGCGTTCGCTAATGTCATGGAAACATAAGACTTCTTGCCTAAGTCTGGCACTTATAACAAATCCGCATCCGAATAGTCGCTGTTTCTGCTCACTATAACACGGTCCGTAGTATATGTCACAGTTTTTCATCCTCTTTTTGCCCGGCCCATCCCATCGTATTTCCTGGATGGCAGTAATGTCTGCTTTGTAGCAGTTTAGGGCTTCCGCTAGTTGTTCGCCTGCACCTCTCCTGTTTAATGTTCTCACATTCCAGGTGCAGATACGAACGTCGTTGTCCTTTTTTCGTTTAGCAGGGTCGTCAACAATAAAATCAGTCCTTTCCGAGGCTATTGGTTGCTTCGTAACCATGTTTTTTTTCTGTGGGTGGGTAGTTAACCCAAAGCACAACCCCCAACCTGGAGGGCCAGTTCCAATTTATTAGATACCCCTAGGACACGGGGCCATCAGTATCCACTACGGGATTGAGCGCTGCCGTTGGCCTTTCGGTTCATCCGCCACCATCTCTGTTCAAGGGGCCTGACTAACCCTTGAAATTCCTAGACAACCTGTTGTCCGAATATGTCAGAGCAGCTCATCTAGGTTCGCCTGGGACAGCAGGCCGGGTATTCATCCGTGCCATTCTCACCAGGGTGTTTATAGTGTTGCTGTTTTTCGTCGTGTTATCAACACTCGCGCTTATCGTTTAGCAAGTCAAATCCGGTTGGATGAGACCAGTATCCGATGGTTACCACTTGGAGGTAAAGATAAGCACATTTGATGTGTAGTCAAAGTTGCAACACTGGGTATTGCCAAGTTAACGCCAATCAGAGTCTACCCTCGTTCTACAACACCCAACCATCTAATCTATTCTAATCTAATCTAATCTATTAAGCGGTTTACGAATTATAAGGATTTGAAAAAAAAAAATTCAGAATTTCTATGGAAAAAGTGTTGAAAAAAATTTTATTTTAGTACCAATTTTGTAACATTTTTACGATTTTTTTTGGTTTTTTCAAAGTTTATAGAAATTTTTTGTATACCATTTTAAAGAGTAACGCCTAATACACGTTTTAACCAAATTTCATTCAATTCGTGATAGTACTTTTTACGTTATTAGGTTCCGAATGAAAAATTGATTTAATACCCCTTACACCACCCCCCGCAGACAAATGCACCATGTCATTTTAAAGAACGGTTTCCAATCTATCAATTTGCCAAATTTCATTCTAATCTATTAAGCGGTTTACGAATTATAAGGATTTGAAAAAAAAAAATTTCAGAATTTCTATGGAAAAAGTGTTGAAAAAAATTTTATTTTAGTACCAATTTTGTCACATTTTTACGATTTTTTTTGGTTTTTTCAAAGTTTATAGAAATTTTTTGTATACCATTTTAAAGAGTAACGCCTAATACACGTTTTAACCAAATTTCATTCAATTCGTGATAGTACTTTTTACGTTATTAGGTTCCGAATGAAAAATTGATTTAATACCCCTTACACCACCCCCCGCAGACAAATGCACCATGTCATTTTAAAGAACGGTTTCCAATCTATCAATTTGCCAAATTTCATTCTAATCTATTAAGCGGTTTACGAATTATAAGGATTTGAAAAAAAAAAATTTCAGAATTTCTATGGAAAAAGTGTTGAAAAAAATTTTATTTTAGTACCAATTTTGTCACATTTTTACGATTTTTTTTGGTTTTTTCAAAGTTTATAGAAATTTTTTGTATACCATTTTAAAGAGTAACGCCTAATACACGTTTTAACCAAATTTCATTCAATTCGTGATAGTACTTTTTACGTTATTAGGTTCCGAATGAAAAATTGATTTAATACCCCTTACACCACCCCCCGCAGACAAATGCACCATGTCATTTTAAAGAACGGATTCCAATCTATCAATTTGCCAAATTTCATTCTAATCTATTAAGCGGTTTACGAATTATAAGGATTTGAAAAAAAAAAATTTCAGAATTTCTATGGAAAAAGTGTTGAAAAAAATTTTATTTTAGTACCAATTTTGTCACATTTTTACGATTTTTTTTAGTTTTTTCAAAGTTTATAGAATTTTTTTGTATACCATTTTAAAGAGTAACGCCTAATACACGTTTTAACCAAATTTCATTCAATTCGTGATAGTACTTTTTACGTTATTAGGTTCCGAATGAAAAATTGATTTAATACCCCTTACACCACCCCCCGCTGACAAATGCACCATGTCATTTTAAAGAACGGTTTCCAATCTATCAATTTGCCAAATTTCATTCTAATCTATTAAGCGGTTTACGAATTATAAGGATTTGAAAAAAAAAAAATTTCAGAATTTCTATGGAAAAAGTGTTGAAAAAAATTTTATTTTAGTACCAATTTTGTCACATTTTTACGATTTTTTTTGGTTTTTTCAAAGTTTATAGAAATTTTTTTGTATACCATTTTAAAGAGTAACGCCTAATACACGTTTTAACCAAATTTTATTCAATTCGTGATAGTACTTTTTACGTTATTAGGTTCCGAATGAAAAATTGATTTAATACCCCTTACACTACCCCCCGCAGACAAATGCACCATGTCATTTTAAAGAACGGTTTCCAATCTATCAATTTGCCAAATTTCATTCTAATCTATTAAGCGGTTTACGAATTATAAGGATTTGAAAAAAAAAAATTTCAGAATTTCTATGGAAAAAGTGTTGAAAAAAATTTTATTTTAGTACCAATTTTGTCACATTTTTTACGATTTTTTTTGGTTTTTTCAAAGTTTATAGAAATTTTTTGTATACCATTTTAAAGAGTAACGCCTAATACACGTTTTAACCAAATTTCATTCAATTCGTGATAGTACTTTTTACGTTATTAGGTTCCGAATGAAAAATTGATTTAATACCCCTTACACCACCCCCCCGCAGACAAATGCACCATGTCATTTTAAAGAACGGTTTCCAATCTATCAATTTGCCAAATTTCATTCTAATCTATTAAGCGGTTTACGAATTATAAGGATTTGAAAAAAAAAAAATTTCAGAATTTCTATGGAAAAAGTGTTGAAAAAAATTTTATTTTAGTACCAATTTTGTCACATTTTTACGATTTTTTTTGGTTTTTTCAAAGTTTATAGAAATTTTTTGTATACCATTTTAAAGAGTAACGCCTAATACACGTTTTAACCAAATTTCATTCAATTCGTGATAGTACTTTTTACGTTATTAGGTTCCGAATGAAAAATTGATTTAATACCCCTTACACCACCCCCCGCAGACAAATGCACCATGTCATTTTAAAGAACGGTTTCCAATCTATCAATTTGCCAAATTTCATTCTAATCTATTAAGCGGTTTACGAATTATAAGGATTTGAAAAAAAAAAATTTCAGAATTTCTATGGAAAAAGTGTTGAAAAAAATTTTATTTTAGTACCAATTTTGTCACATTTTTACGATTTTTTTTGGTTTTTTTCAAAGTTTATAGAAATTTTTTGTATACCATTTTAAAGAGTAACGCCTAATACACGTTTTAACCAAATTTCATTCAATTCGTGATAGTACTTTTTACGTTATTAGGTTCCGAATGAAAAATTGATTTAATACCCCTTACACCACCCTCCGCAGACAAATGCACCATGTCATTTTAAAGAACGGTTTCCAATCTATCAATTTGCCAAATTTCATTCTAATCTATTAAGCGGTTTACGAATTATAAGGATTTGAAAAAAAAAAATTTCAGAATTTCTATGGAAAAAGTGTTGAAAAAAATTTTATTTTAGTACCAATTTTGTCACATTTTTACGATTTTTTTTGGTTTTTTCAAAGTTTATAGAAATTTTTTGTATACCATTTTAAAGAGTAACGCCTAATACACGTTTTAACCAAATTTCATTCAATTCGTGATAGTACTTTTTACGTTATTAGGTTCCGAATGAAAAATTGATTTAATACCCCTTACACCACCCCCCGCAGACAAATGCACCATGTCATTTTAAAGAACGGTTTCCAATCTATCAATTTGCCAAATTTCATTCTAATCTATTAAGCGGTTTACGAATTATAAGGATTTGAAAAAAAAAAAAATTTCAGAATTTCTATGGAAAAAGTGTTGAAAAAAATTTTATTTTAGTACCAATTTTGTCACATTTTTACGATTTTTTTTGGTTTTTTCAAAGTTTATAGAAATTTTTTGTATACCATTTTAAAGAGTAACGCCTAATACACGTTTTAAACCAAATTTCATTCAATTCGTGATAGTACTTTTTACGTTATTAGGTTCCGAATGAAAAATTGATTTAATACCCCTTACACCACCCCCGCAGACAAATGCACCACGTCATTTTAAAGAACGGTTTCCAATCTACCAATTTGCCAAATTTCATTCTAATCTATTAAGCGGTTTACGAATTATAAGGATTTGAAAAAAAAAAAAAATTCAGAATTTCTATGGAAAAAGTGTTGAAAAAAATTTTATTTTAGTACCAATTTTGTCACATTTTTACGATTTTTTTTGGTTTTTTCAAAGTTTATAGAAATTTTTTGTATACCATTTTAAAGAGTAACGCCTAATACACGTTTTAACCAAATTTCATTCAATTCGTGATAGTACTTTTTACGTTATTAGGTTCCGAATGAAAAATTGATTTAATACCCCTTACACCACCCCCCGCAGACAAATGCACCATGTCATTTTAAAGAACGGTTTCCAATCTATCAATTTGCCAAATTTCATTCTAATCTATTAAGCGGTTTACGAATTATAAGGATTTGAAAAAAAAAAAATTTCAGAATTTCTATGGAAAAAGTGTTGAAAAAAATTTTATTTTAGTACCAATTTTGTCACATTTTTACGATTTTTTTTGGTTTTTTCAAAGTTTATAGAAATTTTTTGTATACCATTTTAAAGAGTAACGCCTAATACACGTTTTAACCAAATTTCATTCAATTCGTGATAGTACTTTTTACGTTATTAGGTTCCGAATGAAAAATTGATTTAATACCCCTTACGCCACCCCCCGCTGACAAATGCACCATGTCATTTTAAAGAACGGTTTCCAATCTATCAATTTGCCAAATTTCATTCTAATCTATTAAGCGGTTTACGAATTATAAGGATTTGAAAAAAAAAAAAATTTCAGAATTTCTATGGAAAAAGTGTTGAAAAAAATTTTATTTTAGTACCAATTTTGTCACATTTTTACGATTTTTTTTGGTTTTTTCAAAGTTTATAGAAATTTTTTGTATACCATTTTAAAGAGTAACGCCTAATACACGTTTTAACCAAATTTCATTCAATTCGTGATAGTACTTTTTACGTTATTAGGTTCCGAATGAAAAATTGATTTAATACCCCTTACACCACCCCCCGCAGACAAATGCACCATGTCATTTTAAAGAACGGTTTCCAATCTATCAATTTGCCAAATTTCATTCTAATCTATTAAGCGGTTTACGAATTATAAGGATTTGAAAAAAAAAAAATTTCAGAATTTCTATGGAAAAAGTGTTGAAAAAAATTTTATTTTAGTACCAATTTTGTCACATTTTTACGATTTTTTTTGGTTTTTTCAAAGTTTATAGAAATTTTTTGTATACCATTTTAAAGAGTAACGCCTAATACACGTTTTAACCAAATTTCATTCAATTCGTGATAGTACTTTTTACGTTATTAGGTTCCGAATGAAAAATTGATTTAATACCCCTTACACCACCCCCCGCAGACAAATGCACCATGTCATTTTAAAGAACGGTTTCCAATCTATCAATTTGCCAAATTTCATTCTAATCTATCAAGCGGTTTACGAATTATAAGGATTTGAAAAAAAAAAAATTTCAGAATTTCTATGGAAAAAGTGTTGAAAAAAATTTTATTTTAGTACCAATTTTGTCACATTTTTACGATTTTTTTTGGTTTTTTCAAAGTTTATAGAAATTTTTTGTATACCATTTTAAAGAGTAACGCCTAATACACGTTTTAACCAAATTTCATTCAATTCGTGATAGTACTTTTTACGTTATTAGGTTCCGAATGAAAAATTGATTTAATACCCCTTACACCACCCCCCGCTGACAAATGCACCATGTCATTTTAAAGAACGGTTTCCAATCTACCAAATTGCCAAATTTCATTCTAATCTATTAAGCGGTTTACGAATTATAAGGATTTGAAAAAAAAAATTTCAGAATATCTATGGAAAAAGTGTTGAAAAAAATTTTATTTTAGTACCAATTTTGTCACATTTTTACGATTTTTTTTGGTTTTTTCAAAGTTTATAGAAATTTTTGTATACCATTTTAAAGAGTAACGCCTAATACACGTTTTAACCAAATTTCATTCAATTCGTGATAGTACTTTTTACGTTATTAGGTTCCGAATGAAAAATTGATTTAATACCCCTTACACCACCCCCCGCAGACAAATGCACCATGTCATTTTAAAGAACGGTTTCCAATCTATCAATTTGCCAAATTTCATTCTAATCTATTAAGCGGTTTACGAATTATAAGGATTTGAAAAAAAAAAAATTTCAGAATTTCTATGGAAAAAGTGTTGAAAAAAATTTTATTTTAGTACCAATTTTGTCACATTTTTACGATTTTTTTTGGTTTTTTCAAAGTTTATAGAAATTTTTTGTATACCATTTTAAAGAGTAACGCCTAATACACGTTTTAACCAAATTTCATTCAATTCGTGATAGTACTTTTTACGTTATTAGGTTCCGAATGAAAAATTGATTTAATACCCCTTACACCACCCTCCGCAGACAAATGCACCATGTCATTTTAAAGAACGGTTTCCAATCTATCAATTTGCCAAATTTCATTCTAATCTATTAAGCGGTTTACGAATTATAAGGATTTGAAAAAAAAAAAATTTCAGAATTTCTATGGAAAAAGTGTTGAAAAAATTTTTATTTTAGTACCAATTTTGTCACATTTTTTACGATTTTTTTTGGTTTTTTCAAAGTTTATAGAAATTTTTTGTATACCATTTTAAAGAGTAATGCCTAATACACGTTTTAACCAAATTTCATTCAATTCGTGATAGTACTTTTTACGTTATTAGGTTCCGAATGAAAAATTGATTTAATACCCCTTACACCACCCTCCGCAGACAAATGCACCATGTCATTTTAAAGAACGGTTTCCAATCTATCAATTTGCCAAATTTCATTCTAATCTATTAAGCGGTTTACGAATTATAAGGATTTGAAAAAAAAAAAAATTTCAGAATTTCTATGGAAAAAGTGTTGAAAAAAATTTTATTTTAGTACCAATTTTGTCACATTTTTACGATTTTTTTTGGTTTTTTCAAAGTTTATAGAAATTTTTTGTATACCATTTTAAAGAGTAACGCCTAATACACGTTTTAACCAAATTTCATTCAATTCGTGATAGTACTTTTTACGTTATTAGGTTCCGAATGAAAAATTGATTTAATACCCCTTACACCACCCCCCGAAGACAAATGCACCATGTCATTTTAAAGAACGGTTTCCAATCTATCAATTTGCCAAATTTCATTCTAATCTATTAAGCGGTTTACGAATTATAAGGATTTGAAAAAAAAAAATTTTCAGAATTTCTATGGAAAAAGTGTTGAAGAAAATTTTATTTTAGTACCAATTTTGTCACATTTTTACGATTTTTTTTGGTTTTTCAAAGTTTATAGAAATTTTTTGTATACCATTTTAAAGAGTAACGCCTAATACACGTTTTAACCAAATTTCATTCAATTCGTGATAGTACTTTTTACGTTATTAGGTTCCGAATGAAAAATTGATTTAATACCCCTTACACCACCCCCCGCAGACAAATGCACCATGTCATTTTAAAGAACGGATTCCAATCTATCAATTTGCCAAATTTCATTCTAATCTATTAAGCGGTTTACGAATTATAAGGATTTGAAAAAAAAAAAATTTCAGAATTTCTATGGAAAAAGTGTTGAAAAAAATTTTATTTTAGTACCAATTTTGTCACATTTTTACGATTTTTTTTGGTTTTTTCAAAGTTTATAGAAATTTTTTGTATACCATTTTAAAGAGTAACGCCTAATACACGTTTTAACCAAATTTCATTCAATTCGTGATAGTACTTTTTACGTTATTAGGTTCCGAATGAAAAATTGATTTAATACCCCTTACACCACCCCCCGCAGACAAATGCACCATGTCATTTTAAAGAACGGTTTCCAATCTATCAATTTGCTAAATTTCATTCTAATCTATTAAGCGGTTTACGAATTATAAGGATTTGAAAAAAAAAATTTCAGAATTTCTATGGAAAAAGTGTTGAAAAAAATTTTATTTTAGTACCAATTTTGTCACATTTTTACGATTTTTTTTGTTTTTTTCAAAGTTTATAGAAATTTTTTGCATACCATTTTTAAAGAGTAACGCCTAATACACGTTTTAACCACATTTCATTCAATTCGTGATAGTACTTTTTACGTTATTAGGTTCCGAATGAAAAATTGATTTAATACCCCTTACACCACCCCCGCTGACAAATGCACCATGTCATTTTAAAGAACGGTTTCCAATCTATCAATTTGCCAAATTTCATTCTTATCTATTAAGCGGTTTACGAATTATAAGGATTTGAAAAAAAAAAAATTTCAGAATTTCTATGGAAAAAGTGTTGAAAAGAATTTTATTTTAGTACCAATTTTGTCACATTTTTACGATTTTTTTTGGTTTTTTCAAAGTTTATAGAAATTTTTTGTATACCATTTTAAAGAGTAACGCCTAATACACGTTTTAACCAAATTTCATTCAATTCGTGATAGTACTTTTTACGTTATTAGGTTCCGAATGAAAAATTGATTTAATACCCCTTACACCACCCTCCGCTGACAAATGCACCATGTCATTTTAAAGAACGGTTTCCAATCTATCAATTTGCCAAATTTCATTCTAATCTATTAAGCGGTTTACGAATTATAAAGATTTCAAAAAAAAAAAAAAATTCAGAATTTCTATGGAAAAAGTGTTGAAAAAAATTTTATTTTAGTACCAATTTTGTCACATTTTTACGATTTTTTTTGGTTTTTTCAAAGTTTATAGAAATTCATTTTAAAGAGTAACGCCTAATACACGTTTTAACCAAATTTCATTCAATTCGTGATAGTACTTTTTACGTTATTAGGTTCCGAATGAAAAATTGATTTAATACCCCTTACACCACCCCCCGCTGACAAATGCATCATGTCATTTTAAAGAACGGTTTCCAATCTATTAATTTGCCAAATTTCATTCTAATCTATTAAGCGGTTTACGAATTATAAGGATTTGAAAAAAAAAATTTCAGAATTTCTATGGAAAAAGTGTTGAAAAAAAATTTTATTTTAGTACCAATTTTGTCACATTTTTACGATTTTTTTTTGGTTTTTTCAAAGTTTATAGAAATTTTTTGTATACCATTTTAAAGAGTAACGCCTAATACACGTTTTAACCAAATTTCATTCAATTCGTGATAGTACTTTTTACGTTATTAGGTTCCGAATGAAAAATTGATTTAATACCCCTTACACCACCCCCCGCTGACAAATGCACCATGTCATTTTAAAGAACGGTTTCCAATCTATCAATTTGCCAAATTTCATTCTAATCTATTAAGCGGTTTACGAATTATAAGGATTTGAAAAAAAATAATTTCAGAATTTCTATGGAAAAAGTGTTGAAAAAAATTTTATTTTAGTACCAATTTTGTCACATTTTTACGATTTTTTTTGGTTTTTCAAAGCTTATAGAAATTTTTTTTTATACCATTTTAAAGAGTAACGCCTAATACACGTTTTAACCAAATTTCATTCAATTCGTGATAGTACTTTTTACGTTATTAGGTTCCGAATGAAAAATTGATTTAATTCCCCTTACACCACTCTCCGCTGACAAATGCACCATGTCATTTTAAAGAACGGTTTCCAATCTATCAATTTGCCAAATTTCATTCTAATCTATTAAGCGGTTTACGAATTATAAGGATTTGAAAAAAAAAAAAATTTCAGAATTTCTATGGAAAAAGTGTTGAAAAAAATTTTATTTTAGTACCAATTTTGTCACATTTTTACGATTTTTTTTGGTTTTTTCAAAGTTTATAGAAATTTTTTGTATACCATTTTAAAGAGTAACGCCTAATACACGTTTTAAACCAAATTTCATTCAATTCGTGATAGTACTTTTTACGTTATTAGGTTCCGAATGAAAAATTGATTTAATACCCCTTACACCACCCCCCGCTGACAAATGCACCATGTCATTTTAAAGAACGGTTTCCAATCTATCAATTTGCCAAATTTCATTCTAATCTATTAAGCGGTTTACGAATTATAAGGATTTGAAAAAAAAAAATTTCAGAATTTCTATGGAAAAAGTGTTGAAAAAAATTTTATTTTAGTACCAATTTTGTCACATTTTTACGATTTTTTTTGGTTTTTCAAAGCTTATAGAAATTTTTTTTTATACCATTTTAAAGAGTAACGCCTAATACACGTTTTAACCAAATTTCATTCAATTCGTGATAGTACTTTTTACGTTATTAGGTTCCGAATGAAAAATTGATTTAATACCCCTTACACCACCCCCCGCTGACAAATGCACCATGTAATTTTAAAGAACGGTTTCCAATCTATCAATTTGCCAAATTTCATTCTAATCTATTAAGCGGTTTACGAATTATAAGGATTTGAAAAAAAAAATTTCAGAATTTCTATGGAAAAAGTGTTGAAAAAAATTTTATTTTAGTACCAATTTTGTCACATTTTTACGGTTTTTTTTGGTTTTTTCAAAGTTTATAGAAATTTTTTGTATACCATTTTAAAGAGTAACGCCTAATACACGTTTTTAACCAAATTTCATTCAATTCGTGATAGTACTTTTTACGTTATTAGGTTCCGAATGAAAAATTGATTTAATACCCCTTACACCACCCCCCGCTGACAAATGCACCATGTCATTTTAAAGAACGGTTTCCAATCTATCAATTTGCCAAATTTCATTCTAATCTATTAAGCGGTTTACGAATTATAAGGATTTGAAAAAAAAAAAAAATTTCAGAATTTCTATGGAAAAAGTGTTGAAAAAAATTTTATTTTAGTACCAATTTTGTCACATTTTTACGATTTTTTTTGGCTTTTTTTCAAAGTTTATAGAAATTTTTTGTATACCATTTTAAAGAGTAACGCCTAATACACGTTTTAACCAAATTTCATTCAATTCGTGATAGTACTTTTTACGTTATTAGGTTCCGAATGAAAAATTGATTTAATACCCCTTACACCACCCCCCGCTGACAAATGCACCATGTCATTTTAAAGAACGGTTTCCAATCTATCAATTTGCCAAATTTCATTCTAATCTATTAAGCGCTTTACGAATTATAAGGATTTGAAAAAAAAAAAATTTCAGAATTTCTATGGAAAAAGTGTTGAAAAAAATTTTATTTTAGTACCAATTTTGTCACATTTTTACGATTTTTTTTGGTTTTTCAAAGCTTATAGAAATTTTTTTTTATACCATTTTAAAGAGTAACGCCTAATACACGTTTTAACCAAATTTCATTCAATTCGTGATAGTACTTTTTACGTTATTAGGTTCCGAATGAAAAATTGATTTAATACCCCTTACACCACCCCCCCGCTGACAAATGCACCATGTCATTTTAAAGAACGGTTTCCAATCTATCAATTTGCCAAATTTCATTCTAATCTATTAAGCGGTTTACGAATTATAAGGATTTGAAAAAAAAAAATTTCAGAATTTCTATGGAAAAAGTGTTGAAAAAAAATTTTATTTTAGTACCAATTTTGTCACATTTTTACGATTTTTTTTGGTTTTTTTAAAGTTTATAGAAATTTTTTGTATACCATTTTAAAGAGTAACGCCTAATACACGTTTTAACCAAATTTCATTCAATTCGTGATAGTACTTTTTACGTTATTAGGTTCCGAATGAAAAATTGATTTAATACCCCTTACACCACCCCGCTGACAAATGCACCATGACATTTTAAAGAACGGTTTCCAATCTATCAATTTGCCAAATTTCATTCTAATCTATTAAGCGGTTTACGAATTATAAGGATTTGAAAAAAAAAAATTTCAGAATTTCTATGGAAAAAGTGTTGAAAAAAATTTTATTTTAGTACCAATTTTGTCACATTTTTTACGATTTTTCTTGGTTTTTTCAAAGTTTATAGAAATTTTTTGTATACCATTTTAAAGAGTAACGCCTAATACACGTTTTAACCAAATTTCATTCAATTCGTGATAGTACTTTTTACGTTATTAGGTTCCGAATGAAAAATTGATTTAATACCCCTTACACCACCCCCCGCTGACAAATGCACCATATCATTTTAAAGAACGGTTTCCAATCTATCAATTTGCCAAATTTCATTCTAATCTATTACACGGTTTACGAATTATAAGATTTGAAAAAAAAAAATTTTCAGAATTTCTATGGAAAAAGTGTTGAAAAAAATTTTATTTTAGTACCAATTTTGTCACATTTTTACGATTTTTTTTGGTTTTTTTCAAAGTTTATAGAAATTTTTTGTATACCATTTTAAAGAGTAACGCCTAATACACGTTTTAACCAAATTTCATTCAATTCGTGATAGTACTTTTTACGTTATTAGGTTCCGAATGAAAAATTGATTTAATACCCCTTACACCACCCCCCGCTGACAAATGCACCATGTCATTTTAAAGAACGGTTTCCAATCTATCAATTTGCCAAATTTCATTCTAATCTATTAAGCGGTTTACGAATTATAAGGATTTGAAAAAAAAAAATTTCAGAATTTCTATGGAAAAAGTGTTGAAAAAAATTTTATTTTAGTACCAATTTTTTCACATTTTTACGATTTTTTTTGGTTTTTTCAAAGTTTATAGAAATTTTTTGTATACCATTTTAAAGAGTAACGCCTAATACACGTTTTAACCAAATTTCATTCAATTCGTGATAGTACTTTTTACGTTATTAGGTTCCGAATGAAAAATTGATTTAATACCCCTTACACCACCCCCCGCTGACAAATGCACCATGTCATTTTAAAGAACGGTTTCCAATCTATCAATTTGCCAAATTTCATTCTAATCTATTAAGCGGTTTACGAATTATAAGGATTTGAAAAAAAAAATTTCAGAATTTCTATGGAAAAAGTGTTGAAAAAAATTTTATTTTAGTACCAATTTTGTCACATTTTTACGATTTTTTTTAGTTTTTTTAAAGTTTATAGAAATTTTTTGTATACCATTTTAAAGAGTAACGCCTAATACACGTTTTAACCAAATTTCATTCAATTCGTGATAGTACTTTTTACGTTATTAGGTTCCGAATGAAAAATTTATTTAATACCCCTTACACCACCCCCCCGCTGACAAATGCACCATGTCATTTTAAAGAACGGTTTCCAATCTATCAATTTTCCAAATTTCATTCTAATCTATTAAGCGGTTTACGAATTATAAGGATTTGAAAAAAAAAAATTTCAGAATTTCTATGGAAAAAGTGTTGAAAAAAATTTTATTTTAGTACCAATTTTGTCACATTTTTACGATTTTTTTTGGTTTTTTCGAAGTTTATAGAAATTTTTTGTATACCATTTTAAAGAGTAACGCCTAATACACGTTTTAACCAAATTCCATTCAATTCGTGATAGTACTTTTTACGTTATTAGGTTCCGAATGAAAAATTGATTTAATACCCCTTACACCACCCCCCGCTGACAAATGCACCATATCATTTTAAAGAACGGTTTCCAATCTATCAATTTGCCAAATTTCATTCTAATCTATTAAGCGGTTTACGAATTGTAAGGATTTGAAAAAAAAAATTTCAGAATTTCTATGGAAAAAGTGTTGAAAAAAATTTTATTTTAGTACCAATATTGTCACATTTTTACGATTTTTTTTGTTTTTTTTAAAGTTTATAGAAATGTTTTGTATACCATTTTAAAGAGTAACGCCTAATACACGTTTTAACTAAATTTCATTCAATTCGTAATAGTACTTTTTACGTTATTAGGTTCCGAATGAAAAATTGATTTAATACCCCTTACACCACCCCCGCTGACAAATGCACCATGTCATTTTATAGAACGGCTTCCAATCTATCAATTTGCCAAATTTCATTCTAATCTATTAAGCGGTTTACGAATTATAAGGATTTGAAAAAAAAAAAATTTCAGAATTTCTATGGAAAAAGTGTTGAAAAAAATTTTATTTTAGTACCAATTTTGTCACATTTTTACGATTTTTTTTTTGGTTTTTTCAAAGTTTATAGAAATTTTTTGTATACCATTTTAAAGAGTAACGCCTAATACACGTTTTAACCAAATTTCATTCAATTCGTGATAGTACTTTTTACGTTATTAGGTTCCGAATGAAAAATTGATTTAATACCCCTTACACCACCCCCCGCTGACAAATGCACCTTGTCATTTTAAAGAACGGTTTCCAATCTATCAATTTGCCAAATTTCATTCTAATCTATTAAGCGGTTTACGAATTATAAGGATTTGAAAAAAAAAATTTCAGAATTTCTATGGAAAAAGTGTTGAAAAAAATTTTATTTTAGTACCAATTTTGTCACTTTTTACGATTTTTTTTGGTTTTTTTAAAGTTTATAGAAATTTTTTGTATACCATTTTAAAGAGTAACGCCTAATACACGTTTTAACCAAATTTCATTCAATTCGTGATAGTACTTTTTACGTTATTAGGTTCCGAATGAAAATTGATTTAATACCCCTTACACCACCCCCCGCTGACAAATGCACCATGTCATTTTAAAGAACGGTTTCCAATCTATCAATTTGCCAAATTTCATTCTAATCTATTAAGCGGTTTACGAATTATAAGGATTTGAAAAAAAAAAAATTCATAATTTCTATGGAAAAAGTGTTGAAAAAAATTTTATTTTAGTACCAATTTTGTCACATTTTTACATTTTTTTTGGTTTTTTCAAAGTTTATAGAAATTTTTTGTATACCATTTTAAAGAGTAACGCCTAATACACGTTTTAACCAAATTTCATTCAATTCGTGATAGTACTTTTTACGTTATTAGGTTCCGAATGAAAAATTGATTTAATACCCCTTACACCACCCCCCCGCTGACAAATGCAATATGTCATTTTAAAGAACGGTTTCCAATCTATCAATTTGCCAAATTTCATTCTAATCTATTAAGCGGTTTACAAATTATAAGGATTGAAAAAAAAAAAAATTTCAGAATTTCTATGGAAAAAGTGTTGAAAAAAATTTTATTTTAGTACCAATTTTGTCACATTTTTACGATTTTTTTTGGTTTTTTCAAAGTTTATAGAAATTTGTTGTATACCATTTTAAAGAGTAACGCCTAATACACGTTTTAACCAAATTTCATTCAATTCGTGATAGTACTTTTTACGTTATTAGGTTCCGAATGAAAAATTGATTTAATACCCCTTACACCACCACCCCCGCTGACAAATGCACCATGTCATTTTAAAGAACGGTTTCCAATCTATCAATATGCCAAATTTCATTCTAATCTATTAAGCGGTTTACGAATTATAAGGATTTGAAAAAAAAAATTTCAGAATTTCTATGGAAAAAGTGTTGAAAAAATTTTTATTTTAGTACCAATTTTGTCACATTTTTACGATTTTTTTTGGTTTTTTCAAAGTTTATAGAAATTTTTTGTATACCATTTTAAAGAGTAACGCCTAATACACGTTTTAACCAAATTTCATTCAATTCGTGATAGTACTTTTTACGTTATTAGGTTCCGAATGAAAAATTGATTTAATACCCCTTACACCACCCCCCGCTGACAAATGCACCATGTCATTTTAAAGAACGGTTTCCAATCTATCAATTTGCCAAATTTCATTCTAATCTATTAAGCGGTTTACGAATTATAAGGATTTGAAAAAAAAAATTTCAGAATTTCTATGGAAAAAGTGTTGAAAAAAAATTTCATTTTAGTACCAATTTTGTCACATTTTTACGATTTTTTTTGGTTTTTTCAAAGTTTATAGAAATTTTTTGTATACCATTTTAAAGAGTAACGCCTACTACACGTTTTAACGTTTTCATTCAATTCGTGATAGTACTTTTTACGTTATTAGGTTCCGAATGAAAAATTGATTTAATACCCCTTACACCATCCCCCGCTGACAAATGCACCATGTCATTTTAAAGAACGGTTTCCAATCTATCAATTTGCCAAATTTCATTCTAATCTATTAAGCAGTTTACGAATTATAAGGATTTGAAAAAAAAAATTCAGAATTTCTATGGAAAAAGTGTTGAAACAAATTTTATTTTAGTACCAATTTTGTCACATTTTTACGATTTTTTTTGGTTTTTTCAAATTTTATAGAAATTTTTTGTATACTATTTTAAAGAGTAACGCCTAATACACGTTTTAACCAAATTTCATTCAATTCGTGATAGTACTTTTTACGTTATTAGGTTCCGAATGAAAAATTGATTTAATACCCCTTGCACCACCCCCCGCTGACAAATGCACCATGTCATTTTAAAGAACGGTTTCCAATCTATCAATTTGCCAAATTTCATTCTAATCTATTAAGCGGTTTACGAATTATAAGGATTTGAAAAAAAAAAAAATTTCAGAATTTCTATGGAAAAAGTGTTGAAAAAAATTTCATTTTAGTACCAATTTTGTCACATTTTTTACGATTTTTTTTTGGTTTTTTCAAAGTTTATAGAAATTTTTTGTATACCATTTTAAAGAGTAACGCCTAATACACGTTTTAACCAAATTTCATTCACTTCGTGATAGTACTTTTTACGTTATTAGGTTCCGAATGAAAAATTGATTTAATACCCCTTACACCACCCCCCCGCAGACAAATGCATCATTTCATTTTAAGGAACGGTTTCCAATCTATCAATTTGCCAAATTTCATTCTAATCTATTAAGCGGTTTACGAATTATAAGGATTTGAAAAAAAAAAAATTTCAGAATTTCTATGGAAAAAGTGTTGAAACAAATTTTATTTTAGTACCAATTTTGTCACATTTTTACGATTTTTTTTGGTTTTTTTCAAAGTTTATAGAAATTTTTTGTACACCATTTTAAAGAGTAACGCCTAATACACGTTTTAACAAAATTTCATTCAATTCGTGATAGTACTTTTTACGTTATTAGGTTCCGAATGAAAAATTGATTTAATACCCCTTACACCACCCCCCCGCTGACAAATGCACCGTGTCATTTTAAAGAACGGTTTCCAATCTATCAATTTGCCAAATTTCATTCTAATCTATTAAGCGGTTTACGAATTATAAGGATTTGAAAAAAAAATTTCAGAATTTCTATGGAAAAAGTGTTGAAAAAAATTTTATTTTATTACCAATTTTTGTCACATTTTTACGATTTTTTTTGGTTTTTTTCAAAGTTTATAGAAATTTTTTGTATACCATTTTAAAGAGTAACGCCTAATACACGTTTTAACCAAATTTCATTCAATTCGTGATAGTACTTTTTACGTTATTAGGTTCCGAATGAAAAATTGATTTAATACCCCTTACACCACCCCCCGCTGACAAATGCACCATGTCATTTTAAAGAACGGTTTCCAATCTATCAATTTGCCAAATTTCATTCTAATCTATTAAGCGGTTTACGAATTATAAGGATTTGAAAAAAAAATTTCAGAATTTCTATGGAAAAAGTGTTGAAAAAAATTTTATTTTAGTACCAATTTTGTCACATTTTTACGATTTTTTTTGGTTTTTTCAAAGTTTATAGAAATTTTTTGTATACCATTTTTAAAGAGTAACGCCTAATACACGTTTTAACCAAATTTCATTCAATCCGTGATAGTACTTTTTACGTTATTAGGTTCCGAATGAAAAATTGATTTAATACCCCTTACACCACCCCCCGCTGACAAATGCACCATGTCATTTTAAAGAACGGTTTCCAATCTATCAATTTGCCAAATTTCATTCTAATCTATTAAGCGGTTTATGAATTATAAGGATTTAAAAAAAAAAAAAAATTCAGAATTTCTATGGAAAAAGTGTTGAAAAAAATTTTATTTTAGTACCAATTTTGTCACATTTTTACGATTTTTTTTGGTTTTTTTCAAAGTTTATAGAAATTTTTTGTATACCATTTTAAAGAGTAACGCCTAATACACGTTTTAACCAAATTTCATTCAATTCGTGATAGTACTTTTTACGTTATTAAGTTCCGAATGAAAAAATTGATTTAATACCCCCTTACACCACCCCCCGCTGACAAATGCACCATGTCATTTTAAAGAACGGTTTCCAATCTATCAATTTGCCAAATTTCATTCTAATCTATTAAGCGGTTTACGAATTATAAGGATTTGAAAAAAAAAAATTCAGAATTTCTATGGAAAAAGTGTTGAAAAAAATTTTATTTTAGTACCAATTTTGTCACATTTTTACGATTTTTTTTTGTTTTTTTCAAAGTTTATAGAAATTTTTTGTATACCATTTTAAAGAGTAACGCCTAATACACGTTTTAACCAAATTTCATTCAATTCGTGATAGTACTTTTTACGTTATTAGGTTCCGAATGAAAAATTGATTTAATACCCCTTACACCACCCCCCGCAGACAAATGCACCATTTCATTTTAAAGAACGGTTTCCAATCTATCAATTTGCCAAATTTCATTCTAATCTATTAAGCGGTTTACGAATTATAAGGATTTGAAAAAAAAAATTTCAGAATTTCTATGGAAAAAGTGTTGAAAAAAATTTTATTTTATTACCAATTTTGTCACATTTTTACGATTTTTTTTGGTTTTTTCAAAGTTTATAGAAATTTTTTTGTATTACCATTTTAAAGAGTAACGCCTAATACACGTTTTAACCAAATTTCATTCAATTCGTGATAGTACTTTTTACGTTATTAGGTTCCGAATGAAAAATTGATTTAATACCCCTTACACCACCCCCCCGCTGACAAGTGCACCATGTCATTTTAAAGAACGGTTTCCAATCTATCAGTTTGCCAAATTTCATTCTAATCTATTAAGCGGTTTACGAATTATAAGGATTTGAAAAAAAAAAATTTCAGAATTTCTATGGAAAAAGTGTTGAAAAAAATTTTATTTAGTACCAATTTTGTCACATTTTTACGATTTTTTTTGGTTTTTTCAAAGTTTATAGAAATTTTTTGTATACCATTTTAAAGAGTAACGCCTAATACACGTTTTAACAAAATTTCATTCAATTCGTGATAGTACTTTTACGTTATTAGGTTCCGAATGAAAAATTGATTTAATACCCCTTACACCACCCCCCGCTGACAAATGCACCATGTCATTTTAAAGAACGGTTTCCAATCTATCAATTTGCCAAATTTCATTCTAATCTATTAAGCGGTTTACGAATTATAAGGATTTGAAAAAAAAAATTTTCAGAATTTCTATGGAAAAAGTGTTGAAAAAAAATTTTATTTTAGTACCAATTTTGTCACATTTTTACGATTTTTTTTTGGTTTTTTCAAAGTTTATAGAAATTTTTTGTATACCATTTTAAAGAGTAACGCCTAATACACGTTTTAACCAAATTTCATTCAATTCGTGATAGTACTTTTTTACGTTATTAGGTTCCGAATGAAAAATTGATTTAATACCCCTTACACCACCCTCCGCTGACAAATGCACCATGTCATTTTAAAGAACGGTTTCCAATCTATCAATTTGCCAAATTTCATTCTAATCTATTAAGCGGTTTACGAATTATAAGGATTTGAAAAAAAAAAAAAATTTTTCAGAATTTCTATGGAAAAAGTGTTGAAAAAAATTTTATTTTAGTACCAATTTTGTCACATTTTTACGATTTTTTTTTGTTATTTTCGAAGTTTATAGAAATTTATTTTATACCATTTTAAAGAGTAACGCCTAATACACGTTTTAACCAAATTTCATTCAATTCGTGATAGTACTTTTTACGTTATTAGGTTCCGAATGAAAAATTGATTTCAAACCCCTTACGCCACCCCCCGCTGACAAATGCACCATGTCATTTTAAAGAACGGTTTCCAATCTATCAATTTGCCAAATTTCATTCTAATCTATTAAGCGGCTTACGAATTATAAGGATTTGAAAAAAAAAAATTTCAGAATTTCTATGGAAAAAGTGTTGAAAAAAATTTTATTTTAGTACCAATTTTGTCACATTTTTACGATTTTTTTTGGTTTTTCAAAGTTTATAGAAATTTTTTGTATACCATTTTAAAGAGTAACGCCTAATACACGTTTTAACCAAATTTCATTCAATTCTTGATAGTACTTTTTACGTTATTAGGTTCCGAATGAAAAATTGATTTAATATCCCTTACCACCCCTTGCTGACAAATGCACCATGTCATTTTAAAGAACGGTTTCCAATCTATCAATTTGCCAAATTTCATTCTAATCTATTAAGCGGTTTACGAATTATAAGGATTTGAAAAAAAAAAATTTCAGAATTTCTATGGAAAAAGTGTTGAAAAAAATTTTATTTTAGTACCAATTTGGTCACATTTTTACGATTTTTTTTGGTTTTTTCAAAGTTTATAGAAATTTTTTGTATACCATTTTAAAGAGTAACGCCTAATACACGTTTTAACCAAATTTCATTCAATTCGTGATAGTACTTTTTACGTTATTAGGTTCCAAATGAAAAATTGATTTAATACCCCTAACACCACCCCCCGCAGACAAATGCACCATGTCATTTTAAAGAACGGTTTCCAATCTATCAATTTGCCAAATTTCATTCTTATCTATTAAGCGGTTTACGAATTATAAGGATTTGAAAAAAAAAAATTTCAGAATTTCTATGGAAAAAGTGTTGAAAAAAATTTTATTTTAGTACCAATTTTGTCACATTTTTACGATTTTTTTTGTTTTTTTCAAAGTTTATAGAAATTTTTTGTATACCATTTTAAAGAGTAACGCCTAATACACGTTTAAACCAAATTTCATTCAATTCGTGATAGTCCATTTTACGTTATTAGGTTCCGAATGAAAAATTGATTTAATACCCCTTACACCACCCCCCGCTGACAAATGCACCATGTCATTTTAAAGAACGGTTTCCAATCTTTCAATTTGCCAAATTTCATTCTAATCTATTAAGCTGTTTACGAATTATAAGGATTTGAAAAAAAAAATTTCAGAATTTCTATGGAATAAGTGTTGAAAAAAATTTTATTTTAGTACCAATTTTGTCACATTTTTACGATTTTTTTTTGGTTTTTTTCAAAGTTTATAGAAATTTTTTGTTTACCATTTTAAAGAGTAACGCCTAATACACATTTTAACCAAATTTCATTCAATTCGTGATAGTACTTTTTACGTTATTAGGTTCCGAATGAAAAATTGATTTAATACCCCTTACACCACCCCCCGCTGACAAATGCACCATGTCATTTTAAAGAACGGTTTCCAATCTATCAATTTGCCAAATTTCATTCTAATCTATTAAGCGGTTTACGAATTATAAGGATTTGAAAAAAAAATTTCAGAATTTCTATGGAAAAAGTGTTAAAAAAAATTTTATTTTAGTACCAATTTTGTCACATTTTTACGATTTTTTTTGGTTTTTTCAAAGTTTATAGAAATTTTTTGTATACCATTTTAAAGAGTAACGCCTAATACACGTTTTAACCAAATTTCATTCAATTCGTGATAGTACTTTTTACGTTATTAGGTTCCGAATGAAAAATTGATTTAATATCCCTTACACCACCCCCCGCTGACAAATGCACCATGTCATTTTAAAGAACGGTTTCCAATCTATCAATTTGCCAAATTTCATTCTAATCTATTAAGCGGTTTACGAATTATAAGGATTTGAAAAAAAAAATTTCAGAATTTCTATGGAAAAAGTGTTGAAAAATTTTTTATTTTAGTACCAATTTTGTCACATTTTTACGATTTTTTTTGGTTTTTTCAAAGTTTATAGAAATTTTTTGTATACCATTTTAAAGAGTAACGCCTAATACACGTTTTAACCAAATTTCATTCAATCCGTGATAGTACTTTTTACGGTATTAGGTTCCAAATGAAAAATTGTTTTAATACCCCTTACACCACCCCCCGCAGACAAATGCCAAATTTCATTCTAATCTATTAAGCGGTTTACGAATTATAAGGATTTGAAAAAAAAAAAAAATTTCAGAATTTCTATGGAAAAAGTGTTGAAAAAAAATTTATTTTAGTACCAATTTTGTCACATTTTTACGATTTTTTTTTGTTTTTTTCAAAGTTTATAGAAATTTTTTGTATACCATTTTAAAGAGTAACGCCTAATACACGTTTAAACCAAATTTCATTCAATTCGTGATAGTCCTTTTTACGTTATTAGGTTCCGAATGAAAAATTGATTTAATACCCCTTACACCACCCCCCGCAGACAAATGCACCATGTCATTTTAAAGAACGGTTTCCAATCTTTCAATTTGCAAAATTTCATTCTAATCTATTAAGCTGTTTACGAATTATAAGGATTTGAAAAAAAAAAAAATCAGAATTTCTATGGAATAAGTGTTGAAAAAAATTTTATTTTAGTACCAATTTTGTCACATTTTTACGATTTTTTTTGGTTTTTTCAAAGTTTATAGAAATTTTTTGTATACCATTTTAAAGAGTAACGCCTAATACACGTTTTAAACCCAATTTCATTCAATTCGTGATAGTACTTTTTACGTTATTAGGTTCCGAATGAAAAATTGATTTAATACCCCTTACACTACCCCCCGCTGACAAATGCACCATGTCATTTTAAAGAACGGTTTCCAATCTATCAATTTGCCAAATTTCATTCTAATCTATTAAGCGGTTTACGAATTATAAGGATTTGAAAAAAAAAAAATTTCAGAATTTCTATGGAAAAAGTGTTGAAAAAAATTTTATTTTAGTACCAATTTTGTCACATTTTTACGATTTTTTTTGGTTTTTTCAAAGTTTATAGAAATTTTTTGTATACCGTTTTAAAGAGTAACGCCTAATACACGTTTTAACCAAATTTCATTCAATTCGTGATAGTACTTTTTACGTTATTAGGTTCCGAATGAAAAATTGATTTAATACCCCTTACACCACCCTCCGCTGACAAATGCACCATGTCATTTTAAAGAACGGTTTCCAATCTATCAATTTGCCAAATTTCATTCTAATCTATTAAGCGGTTTACGAATTATAAGGATTTGAAAAAAAAAAAATTTCAGAATTTCTATGGAAAAAGTGTTGAAAAAAATTTTATTTTAGTACCAATTTTGTCACATTTTTACGATTTTTTTTGGTTTTTTCAAAGTTTATAGAAATTTTTTGTATACCGTTTTAAAGAGTAACGCCTAATACACGTTTTAACCAAATTTCATTCAATTCGTGATAGTACTTTTTACGTTATTAGGTTCCGAATGAAAAATTGATTTAATACCCCTTACACCACCCTCCGCTGACAAATGCACCATGTCATTTTAAAGAACGGTTTCCAATCTATCAATTTGCCAAATTTCATTCTAATCTATTAAGCGGTTTACGAATTATAAGGATTTGGAAAAAAAAAAAATTTCAGAATTTCTATGGAAAAAGTGTTGAAAAAAATTTTATTTTAGTACCAATTTTGTCACATTTTTACGATTTTTTTTGTTATTTTCGAAGTTTATAGCAATTTTTTTTTATACCATTTTAAAGAGTAACGCCTAATACACGTTTTAACCAAATTTCATTCAATTCGTGATAGTACTTTTTACGTTATTAGGTTCCGAATGAAAAATTGATTTAATACCCCTTACACCACCCCCCGCTGACAAATGCACCATGTCATTTTAAAGAACGGTTTCCAATTTATCAATTTGCCAAATTTTATTCTAATCTATTAAGCGGTTTACGAATTATAAGGATTTGAAAAAAAAATTCAGGATTTCTATGAAAAAAGTTTTGGAAAAAATCCAATTTTAGTACCAATTTGATAAAATTTTCACGATTATTTTTTTATGTTCGAAGTTTATAGAAAATTTTTTTATACCATTTTAAAGAGTAACGCCTAATACACTTTGTAACCAAATTTCATTCAATTCGTGATAGTACTTTTTACGTTATGACGTTCCGAACGAAGAATTGATTTAATACCCCTTGAACCACACCCCGCCGAAAAAATTACAATGTCATTTTCAAGAACAGTTTCCAATCTATCTATACGCCAAATTTCATTTTAATCTATTAAGCGGTTTACGAGTTATAAGGATATGAAAAAAGTTTTGGAAAAAATCCAATTTTAGTACCAATTTGATCAAATTTTCACGATTATTTTTTTATGTTCGAAGTTTATAGAAAATTTTTTTATACCATTTTAAAGAGTAACGCCTAATACACTTTGTAACCAAATTTCATTCAATTCGTGATAGTACTTTTTACGTTATGACGTTCCGAACGAAGAATTGATTTAATACCCCTTGAACCATCCCCCGCTGAAAAAATTACAATGTCATTTTCAAGAACAGTTTCCAATCTATCTATACGCCAAATTTCATTTTAATCTATTAAGCGGTTTACGAGTTATAAGGATTTGAAAAAAAAAATTCAGGATTTCTATGAAAAAAGTTTTGGAAAAAATACAATTTTAGTACCAATTTGATCAAATTTTCACGATTATTTTTTTATGTTCGAAGTTTATAGAATTTTTTTTATACCATTTTAAAGAGTAACGCCTAATATACTTTGTAATCAAATTTCATTCAATTCGTGATAGTACTTTTTACGTTATGACGTTCCGAACGAAGAATTGATTTAATACCCCTTGAACCAACCCCCGCCGAAAAAGTACAGTGTCATTTTCAAGAACAGTTTCCAATCTATCTATACGCCAAATTTCATTTTGATCTATTAAGCGGTTAACGAGTTATAAGGATTTGAAAAAAAAAATTCAGGATTTCTATGAAAAATTTTTTGGAAAAAATCCAATTTTAGTACCAATTTGATCAAATTTTCACGATTATTTTTTTATGTTCGAAGTTTATAGAAATTTTTTTTATACCATTTTAAAGAGTAACGCCTAATACACTTTGTAACCAAATTTCATTCAATTCGTGATAGTACTTTTTACGTAATGACGTTCCGAACGAAGAATTGATTTAATACCCCTTGAACCACCCCCCGCCGAAAAAATTACAATGTCATTTTCAAGAACAGTTTCCAATCTATCTATACGCCAAATTTCATTTTAATCTATTAAGCGGTTTACGAGTTATAAGGATTTGAAAAAAAAAATTCAGGATTTCTATGAAAAAAGTTTTAAAAAAAATCCAATTTTAGTACCAATTTGATCAAATTTTCACGATAATTTTTTTATGTTCGAAGTTTATAGAAAATTTTTTTATACCATTTTAAAGAGTAACGCCTAATATACTTTGTAACCAAATTTCATTCAATTCGTGATAGTACTTTTTACGTTATGACGTTCCGAACGAAGAATTGATTTAATACCCCTTGAACCACCCCCGCTGAAAAAATTACAATGTCATTTTCAAGAATAGTTTCCAATCTATCTATACGCCAAATTTCATTTTAATCTATTAAGCGGTTGACGAGTTATAAGGATTTGAAAAAAAAATTCAGGATTTCTATGAAAAAAGTTTTGGAAAAAATCCAATTTTAGTACCAATTTGATCAAATTTTCACGATTATTTTTTTATGTTCGAAGTTTATAGAAAATTTTTTTATACCATTTTAAAGAGTAACGCCTATAACACTTTGTAACCAAATTTCATTCAATTCGTGATAGTACTCTTTACGTTATGACGTTCCGAACGAAGAATTGATTTAATACCCCTTGAACCACCCCCCGCCGAAAAAATTACAATGTCATTTTCAAGAACAGTTTCCAATCTATCTATACTCCAAATTTCATTTTAATCTATTAAGCGGTTTTTTTTATACCATTTTAAAGAGTAACGCCTAATACACTTTGTAACCAAATTTCATTCAATTCGTGATAGTACTTTTTACGTTATGACGTTCCGAACGAAGAATTGATTTAATACCCCTTGAACCACCCCCCGCTGAAAAAATTACAATGTCATTTTCAAGAACAGTTTCCAATCTATCTATACGCCAAATTTCATTTTAATCTATTAGGCGGTTTACGAGTTATAAGGATTTGAAAAAAAAAAAATTCAGGATTTCTATGAAAAAAGTTTTGGAGAAAATCCAATTTTAGTACCAATTTGATCAAATTTTCACGATTATTTTTTTATGTTCGAAGTTTATAGAAAATTTTTAATACCATTTTAAAGAGTAACGCCTAATACACTCTGTAACCAAATTTCATTCAATTCGTGATAGTACTTTTTACGTTTTGACGTTCCGAACGAAGAATTGATTTAATACCCCTTGAACCAGCCCCCGCCGAAAAAGTACAATGTCATTTTCAAGAACAGTTTCCAATCTATCTATACGCCAAATTTCATTTTAATCTATTAAGCGGTTTGCGAGTTATAAGGATTTGAAAAAAAAAATTCAGGATTTCTATGAAAAAAGTTTTGGAAAAAATCCAATTTTCGTACCAATTTGATCAAATTTTCACGATTATTTTTTTATGTTCGAAGTTTATAGAAATTTTTTTTATACCATTTTAAAGAGTAACGCCTAATACACTTTGTAACCAAATTTCATTCAATTCGTGATAGTACTTTTTACGTTATGACGTTCCGAACGAAGAATTGATTTAATACCCCTTGAACCACCCCCCGCTGAAAAAATTACAATGTCATTTTCAAGAACAGTTTCCAATCTATCTATACGCCAAATTTCATTTTAATCTATTAAGCGGTTTACGAGTTATAAGGATTTGAAAAAAAAAATTCAGGATTTCTATGAAAAAAGTTTTGGAAAAAATCCAATTTTAGTACCAATTTGATCAAATTTTCAGGATTATTTTTTTATGTTCGAAGTTTATAGAAAATTTTTAATACCATTTTAAAGAGTAACGCCTAATACACTCTGTAACCAAATTTCATTCAATTCGTGATAGTACTTTTTACGTTTTGACGTTCCGAACGAAGAATTGATTTAATACCCCTTGAACCAGCCCCCGCCGAAAAAGTACAATGTCATTTTCAAGAACAGTTTCCAATCTATCTATACGCCAAATTTCATTTTAATCTATTAAGCGGTTTACGAGTTATAAGGATTTGAAAAAAAAAATTCAGGATTTCTATGAAAAAAGTTTTGGAAAAAAATCCAATTTTAGTACCAATTTGATCAAATTTTCACGATTATTTTTTTATGTTCGAAGTTTATAGAAAATTTTTTTATACCATTTTAAAGAGTAACGCCTAATACACTTTGTAACCAAATTTCATTCAATTCGTGATAGTACTTTTTACGTAATGACGTTCCGAACGAAGAATTGATTTATTACCCCTTGAACCACCCCCCGCCGAAAAAATTACAATGTCATTTTCAAGAACAGTTTCCAATCTATCTATACGCCAAATTTCATTTTAATCTATTAAGCGGTTTACGAGTTATAAGGATTTGAAAAAAAAATTCAAGATTTCTATGAAAAAAGTTTTGGAAAAAATCCAATTTTAGTACCAATTTGATCAAATTTTCACGATTATTTTTTTATGTTCGAAGTTTATAGAAAATTTTTAATACCATTTTAAAGAGTAACGCCTAATACACTCTGTAACCAAATTTCATTCAATTCGTGATAGTACTTTTTACGTTATGACGTTCCGAACGAAGAATTGATTTAATACCCCTTGAACCACCCCCGCCGAAAAAATTACAATGTCATTTTCAAGAACAGTTTCCAATCTATCTATACGCCAAATTTCATTTTAATCTATTAACCGGTTTACGAATTATAAGGATTTGAAAAAAAAAATTCAGGATTTCTATGAAAAAAGTTTTGGAAAAAATCCAATTTTAGTACCAATTTGATCAAATTTTCACGATTATTTTTTTATGTTCGAAGTTTATAGAAAATTTTTAATACCATTTTAAAGAGTAACGCCTAATACACTCTGTAACCAAATTTCATTCAATTCGTGATAGTACTTTTTACGTTTTGACGTTCCGAACGAAGAATTGATTTAATACCCCTTGAACCAGCCCCCGCCGAAAAAATTACAATGTCATTTTTAAGAAGAGTTTAAAATCTATCTATACGCCAAATTTCATTTTAATCTATTAAGCGGTTTGCGAGTTATAAGGATTTGAAAAAAAAAATTCAGGATTTCTATGAAAAAAGTTTTGGAAAAAATCCAATTTTCGTACCAATTTGATCAAATTTTCACGATTATTTTTTTATGTTCGAAGTTTATAGAAATTTTTTTTATACCATTTTAAAGAGTAACGCCTAATACACTTTGTAACCAAATTTCATTCAATTCGTGATAGTACTTTTTACGTTATGACGTTCCGAACGAAGAATTGATTTAATACCCCTTGAACCACCCCCCGCTGAAAAAATTACAATGTCATTTTCAAGAACAGTTTCCAATCTATCTATACGCCAAATTTCATTTTAATCTATTAAGCGGTTTTTTTATACCATTTTAAAGAGTAACGCCTAATACACTTTGTAAACAAATTTCATTCAATTCGTGATAGTACTTTTTACGTTATGACGTTCCGAACGAAGAATTGATTTAATACCCCTTGAACCACCCCCCGCTGAAAAAATTACAATGTCATTTTGAAGAACAGTTTCCAATCTATCTATACGCCAAATTTCATTTTAATCTATTAAGCGGTTTACGAGTTATAAGGATTTGAAAAAAAAATTCAGGATTTCTATGAAAAAAGTTTTGGAAAAAATCCAATTTTAGTACCAATTTGATCAAATTTTCACGATTATTTTTTTATGTTCGAAGTTTATAGAAAATTTTTAATACCATTTTAAAGAGTAACGCCTAATACACTCTGTAACCAAATTTCATTCAATTCGTGATAGTACTTTTTACGTTATGACGTTCCGAACGAAGAATTGATTTAATACCCCTTGAACCACCCCCCGCTGAAAAAATTACAATGTCATTTTGAAGAACAGTTTCCAATCTATCTATACGCCAAATTTCATTTTAATCTATTAAGCGGTTTACGAGTTATAAGGATTTGAAAAAAAAAATTCAGGATTTCTATGGAAAAAGTTTTGGAAAAAATCCAATTTTAGTACCAATTTGATCAAATTTTCACGATTATTTTTTTATGTTCGAAGTTTATAGAAAATTTTTAATACCATTTTAAAGAGTAACGCCTAATACATTCTGTAACCAAATTTCATTCAATTCGTGATAGTACTTTTTACGTTATGACGTTCCGAACGAAGAATTGATTTAATACCCCTTGAACCACCCCCCGCTGAAAAAATTACAATGTCATTTTGAAGAACAGTTTCCAATCTATCTATACGCCAAATTTCATTTTAATCTATTAAGCGGTTTACGAGTTATAAGGATTTGAAAAAAAAAATTCAGGATTTCTATGGAAAAAGTTTTGGAAAAAATCCAATTTTAGTACCAATTTGATCAAATTTTCACGATTATTTTTTTATGTTCGAAGTTTATAGAAATGTTTATACCCTATCCCATAGGGGTGTATTAGTTTTGATACTTAGTTTGTAACATAGAGAAATAATTTAGCTACATATACCTCAAAGTATATGGATCGACTCAGAATCGCTAGCTGAGTCGAATTAGCCATGTCTGTCTGTCCGTCCGTCCGTCCGTCCGTCTGTCTGTTCGTCACTGATTTTTGGGGCTTAAATTTTGAGCTAGGATAATGAAATTTGGTATATAGGATCCTTGGCCGGGTCACCAGAACAAGTGTAAAAATTTTTAAAATCCGCCCACTGCCACGCCCCCTTATAGAAAAAACGTAGATTTAAGCCAAACCGTAAGGAATTTCAAAAAAGTGTGTTAGCAACATATTTAGACAATCCTAATGTCTATATTTCGTCCATACAAAGTTTTTTGCCACGCCAACTTTTTGGGGGCGTTTTTAGTAAAAAACCTTTTTTTGTCCAAATTTTAAAACTTTCGAAAAAAATTTTGATGCAAATACTTCCGCAATGGTAATATAAATATTTTGTCTATAGATCATTTTCACCTACGCCCACATTTTGGGGGCGTTTTCTTACAAAAACCATTTGTATACCCCATCCCAAGGCATTAGCAATAAAAAACCGTTGTTTTTTGTCGAACCACAAAAGATTTTGATAAACTGTCTGAGCAATATATTGTGACAATGTCATTTTCTGTATTTCATCGCCATAAGGCCTATATTTTGAGGATATTAATTTTAAGGATGGGATGGGATAGGGTTTTCAACGATCCGCATAGCGGATTGTAGCCTCTCATATGTTTTATATACCATTTTAAAGAGTAACGCCTAATACACTTTGTAACCAAATTTTATTCAATTCGTGATAGTACTTTTTACGTTATGACGTTCCGAACGAAGAATTGAGTTAAAACCCCTTGAGCCACCCCCGCTGACAAATGCACCATGTCATTTTAGAGAACATTTTCTAATCTATAAATTTACCAAATTTCATTCTAATCTATTTTGCAGTTTACGAGTTATAAGGATTTGAAAACAAAATTAGGATTTCTAGGGAAAAGTGTTTTTTTGAAACACCAGGCGATCAGCAAAAACCGTTAGTAGCTTTTTACAAATCTTCTTATAACTCGGTATAGGGTCAACGGATCTGTATGAAATTTGGAGTGCTGCGTGTGTAGAGGTTGGTTATGGATGTGTCACCAAGGCTATCTTTATGGGGGTGGTGGTCAAATATCGTCAGATTTTCGCGATAAGTTTTTATGTCCGAAATATATAGAAATCTTTTATATGCCATTTTAAAGAGTAACGCCTAATATACTTTGGTACCAAATTTCATTCAAGTCGTGATAGTCCTTTTTGCGTCATGACGTTTCGAATGAAGAATTGAGTAAACACGTTTTTGCCTCACATCTTGAGGAAACATTTAAGCCATTTGATGGTCCAACGCAAAATGAAAACATTGATATATTCGAGAATACAACCGATAATAACATAGTAAGATATGCAAGTATTGCCGAGCTTAAACGGGAAATACAGAAACTAAAGCCTAAAAAAGCTCCCGGTTATGACCTGATTACAGGAGAACTTCTTAAAATGTTGCCTCGGAAACCATTAACTAAGCTTCTTTTTATTATAAACGCAGCAATCAGATTAGAATACATAACAAGACAGTGGAAAGTCGCGGAAGTGATTATGGTTCTAAAACCAGGAAAATCACCGAATGAAATAAAATCTTACAGGCCTATTTCACTTCTTCCAATATTTTCAAAAGTTTTTGAACGGATATTACTCGGTCGCTTACACCCCATAATTGAACAAAAACGTCTTTTACCTGACCATTAATTTGGGTTTAGAAGTAAATATTCAACCGTGGACCAAGTACATCGAATTACAGATGAAATTGAGAAAGCTTTTGAAGAAAAGAAAATTTGTTGAGCCGTATTTCTTGACGTGTCGCAAGCTTTTGACAAGGTGTGGCACAAAGGCCTTACTAATAAACTAAGTCAAGTTCTGCCAGAACAATTATATAACATCCTCGTGTCGTATCTTGAGCATAGACTCTTCCGTGTGAAACTTGGAAGCGAATATTCCGAGTTCAAAAGAATAATGGCAGGTGTACCACAAGGCAGCGTCCTTGGACCAATCCTGTACCTACTATTCACTCGTGATATCCCACAAACAAACGATACAATAGTTGCAACGTTTGCTGACGATACTGCTATACTAGCAGTTGGCACAACAATAGAGGAAACAACTATCAAATTACAAAACGCTCTTAACGAGGTTAATGAATGGACTAAATCCTGGCGGATTGCACTTAATGAGAGCAAATCGATCCATGTAGATTTTTCGTATAAACGGACAAACAATTTGCCTGTATTTCTAAATACGGTTCGAGTCCCGTTTGCAAATGAAGTGAAATATCTCGGTATGACACTCGATGCAAAATTAAAATGGAAGTCGCATGTGAAAAAGAAATGCGAAGAACTTAAGAATAAATACAGATAACTGTACTGGTTGATCGGAAAATATTCGAAGCTTAACCTTGATAACAAGCTGCTATTATACAAGCAAGTGCTAAAACCGGTTTGAACATATGGTATACAACTATGGGGTTGTACCAGTGAAACGAATCTAAACGTTTTACAAACTGTTGAAAACAAAATGTTAAGATCATTCGTCAATGCGCCGTGGTATGTAAGGAACGAAGTTCTATGCAAAAAAATTTGTACGAAAACATAAAAAACGTGTATTAGAACACGTTAACACAACAGTCCTCCAAATTCTTGACGAAACAAATATATTGCGGCGTCTTCAAAGAACTTAACCCTTAGATTTGGCCCGATAATAAAAAACCGCGCTATAAATTGCGGAAAAGCAGGAACTCTCTAAGGAAAGTTAACTGCCATACATATTATATACTCGTGATAAAAAAATTGCTGGATAAGTCGAATACTTAGTTGCAATAGAAATACAAAATGGGTGGTGGTTTTAGTGAGTAAAAATCTCACACTACTTTGGGCACGTGCTCATCGTGTCTATGAAGATTTCCACCAGCCCACGGAAAAAAAAAAGTAAACACACCACCCTCCGCTGACAAATGCACCATGTCATTTTCAAGAATAGTTTCTTATCTATCAATTTGCCAAATTTCATTCTAATCTATTAAGCAGTTTACGAGTTATAGGATTTGAAAAAAACAATTTACGATTTCTTTGGGAAAATCAGCAAAAACAGTATAACAAATCCGCATCCGAAAAGTCGCTTTTTTTGCTCACTATAACACGCTCCATAGTAGATGTCACAGTTTTTCATCATCGGAATCCACTACGGGATTGAGCGCTGCCGTTGACCTTTCGGTTCATCCGCCACCATCTCTGTTCAAGGGGCCTGACTTACCCCTAGATAACCTTTTGGCCGAATATTTCCGCACCATTCTGACCAGGGTGATTATAATGTTGCTGTCTTACGTCTTGTTATCAACACTCGCACTTATCGTTTAGCAAGTCAAATCCGTTTGGATGAGACCAGTACCCGATGGTTATCACTTGGAGATAAAAAAATAAGCACATTTAATGTGTAGTCAGAGTTGCGAGCACTGGGCATTGCTAAGTTAAAGCCAATCAGAGGCTACCCTCATTCTACAACACCCAAGATATATTTGCTGAGGTAAATAACCTAACCCAGCTTGTAAATGAGCAGACACTCATACCGGATGTTAACAGTCAATCCGCCAACAACCTGGACTTGTTTCTTACCTCTCACCGTGATAAATACACCATCAATGTATTGTCGCCTCTAGGCTCGTAAGACCACTGTGTCATATCATTAAATTCCTCGTACTCCACCCACACAGTTAAAGAACAAATTCCCAAAAAGACTGTATGGCAATACGAGAAAGCCAATTGGGAAGCATTAAACAGTTATTTTTTTAGAATTTTAGCTGGTCATTATGTTTCCTCGATAGTGACTTGGATGGTTATGCTGATAAGATATCAAACACCATTCTCCTTGGTATGAGATAATTTATTCTCAACAGAATCAGACCAAAGGCAAAACTGAGATATGACTTGAGCTGCAATGAAGCTATCAGGTTAAGAGAGACAAACTTTCGGATATACAAGACCAACCCAACAGAGGAAAACCGAACAAAATTCAAACAAGCCAGATATGACTGTAAATCCCATTTAAAACGTGTCAAACGTGTCTCCGACCAAAAGTTGAGGCAAAAAATTCTACAATGTCCCAGAGGTAGTAAAAATTTTTGGTCATTTGTCAAAAATATTAAAAATTCGGCCTCATCATCAGTTCCGACGCTCATTCACAATGACATTCATGCTGTCAGCTCTTTAGACCAACCCAGTACTACATTGCCAGATTTTGCCCAGCTTCCGCCTGTATTTGAGAACGTAGATCATTCTTTGGGACAAATTCACTATCGTTGCAAGAGTTTTATTTGACATTCACAAATCCGCTGGTCTAGGTGGTATATCCCCCATTATTCTCAAGAGGTGTTCTTCTACGCTAGCAAAACCACTGCCTAAGCTTTTCTATCTATCCTACTTGATCAGCAATAAATTAAACAACAAATTTCAACAACGTTATAATATAACTTTATTCGATCTTACTGCGATCAAGACAAATTTTAAATAAACAAAATGCGGAGCAAACTGGGAAGATGTTTCGCGGTCGGTGGTTACTAGAGAAGAGATATTGACAACGCAAAGCACCTAGCGCGAACCCTCTTCCCGATAGTTATCCCGTTGCATAAATGCCTTTAAATGCATTGGAGTATACAATATGTATGTAAATCAATTTAAAGTTGTTTACGCAAAGGAACAAGCGAAAACAAACACATATCGGCACACTATATCGTGTGTTAAAACATTAAAATAAATAGGGTTCTGTTTTTTAACAAATATATAAGTGGCAAAAGATTATTCAAAAAATATAATATAGTAAAAATAATTGCATTCCCAAACACGCCGGCCCCCCTGAAGGAATTTCAGGAGCAAGGCAATATAGCCAACTTTGTAATTGGACGCTTAAAGATCCCATTTTTGGTGCGAATAGATACTACTCGTACCAACTTATCCTTTCCTGGATAAAGTTCCTCAACTCGCCCTAGTGCCCATTTAGATGGTGGCATATTGGGCTCCTTAACCACAACTAGGTCTCCAACCTTGAAATTCGTCTTCGCATGCTTCCATTTCGGACGCTGTTGAAGTGATGTTATGTAGTCCGAGTGCCACCGACGCCAAAAACCTTGTAACATGTTTTGTATAAGCTCCCATGTACCAAGTCGATTAATGGGAACTTCTAGACAGCTGGGCTCCGGTATTGCCGTGTATGGTCTACCTATAAGGAAATGAGAGGGAGTTAGAGGGTTCAAATCTAAATCAGAAATTGCACAAAGAGGTCTTGAATTTAATAATGCTTCAATTTGAGACAACAAGGTAGTAATCTCCTCGAACGTCAGAATGTTATTCCCTATAACTCTGCGGAGATGATGTTTCACGCATTTTACCCCCGCTTCCCAAAGTCCTCCAAAATGAGGACTATGTGGGGGAATAAACTCCCATTTGATGCCATCAACTGCCAATATTCTTGAAATCTGCTCGTTGTGCTCCATGGATCGTACTAAATTATACCATTCCGACAGAGTTCGCGCAGCTCCTTGAAAATTGGTGCCATTATCAGAGTAGATTACATTGCATTTTCCCCTCCGAGCAATAAACCGCTTCAACGCCGCTATGAAAGCATCTGTAGACAGGTCACTGACGACTTCCAGATGCAATGCCTTTGTCGCCATACAAACAAATAACGCGAAGTACCCTTTGACCAGCTTTGGCTTTTTTACTTTGGCTAAGCGAAGTGTTATTGGTCCAGCGTAGTCGCAACCAGTGTGATCGAAAGCGAATGATGGCGAGAGTCGTGAAGACGGCAAGTTTCCCATGAGTTGTGATGAGGTTGATTGACGTTGTCGAAAACAAAACATACAGTCGTGCACAAGTTTTCTTATTAAATTTCTGCTTCCTAGTATCCAAAATTCTTGACGTACAAATGAGAAGAGTTCCGAAACACCTGCGTGAAGAAATTTTAAATGGGCCTCCCGCAGAATCAGTAGTGTGATGGGATGACCTTTTGGAAGGATTGTCGGATGTTTAACACTGAAAGGAACGTCCGTAGCATTTAAAAGTCTTCCTCCAACTCGCAGCAATCCATCATTATCCAGAAATGGCGATAAAGACGAAAGTTTTGATTGGTTGGAAACACAGTTTTTAGATTTAAGTGCTTGGATATCTTCTGCGAACTCCATTTGAGCCCATAAAAGACAAGATTTCTTAGCACAAAACAATTCTGAAGACCGGATAAAACCCTTTAACCTATCCTTTGGAGACATTTTACAATTCCTGACAAACCGAATAACAAGGGCTACAATCCGAACTATTCGGAACCACGAAGAAACGGTTTTAACCAAATCGTCTAAAATCCCATTCACTGTCGTCAATACATTCGCAACCACAGGCTCTTTTCTTTTTTCAGGTACTTCCTTCAAATCCAGATTTTCTATGGAAATCGGCCAAAACTGAGAGTCCAACGAAACCCAATTAGGTCCTTTCCACCAAATTCCCAACTGCGACAATTTTCTGGGCTCAACTCCTCTTGATGCACAGTCAGCTGGATTTTCCTTAGAGCAGATATAGTTCCAATGAGATCGCGGAATAACATCGAGTATCTCTGACGTACGATTTGCAATGAATGTATTCCAACGACGTGGGGGAGATGACAACCATGCTAACACGATTTGAGAGTCACAAAATACATAAGTTTTGACAGGTTTTACGTCCAATGAAGTCCGAATAAGTTTAACCAAGCGACTTAATAGAAGAGCCCCACAAAGTTCAAGACGGGGAATTGTTAGTTGTTTCACAGGAGCGACGCGGGTTTTCGCAGCAAGAATTTCAATCTCTATGTCTCCACTTTCCGAAAAACTGCGAGCGTACACGACGGCAGAATATGCCTTCTCAGATGCGTCTGAAAATCCAACCAAATCGAAATATTTTGAACTTGACGTGCACCTCCTCGAAATCTCGACCTTTTCTAAATAGAGTAAATCCTTTCGGTAGGAAATCCATTTGTGAGCTACGGCAGCTGGCAGAGGATCATCCCATCCGATTTTTGTTGTGTTCACCCATAACTCCTGGAAAAGCATTTTAAACAAAATGGTTGCAGGAGCCAGGAATCCCAAAGGGTCAAAGATTTTGGAAATCTCTGACAACAGCATTCGCTTTGTGGGTAAAAACGAAGATTTCTCGTCTAATGAAATTTTATAGGTGAAAACGTCCCGGTGAGGATTCCAAACTAACCCGAGTACTTTGGTATAACTATCGGCGCTGTCAAAATCGAGAGGAAAATTCGTTTCACAATTCAATCCTTTCAAAACTGGCCAACAATTTGAGCTCCACTTACTCAACTGCAAGCCCCCGCAGGATAAGAGCTTAACCAATTCCTCTTTCAAGTCCGAAATTGCAGATACAGAATCCGAACCCGTCATGACATCATCAACATAGAAATCATGCAAAATGCAATGCGATGCAATGGGGTATTGATCCATGTAATCTAAGGCGAGTTGCTTCAGGACTCGCATTGCCAGAAAAGGAGCAGGGGAAGTACCGTAGGTAACAGTACGTAATCGGTAGTGTCCTATCGGTTCGTCCGTGTTTTCTCGCCACACAATACGTTGCAGGTCCCTATGTTTTGTAGCGACCCAAATTTGCCGAAACATTTTTACAATGTCAGCACAAAAAACATATTTATGGATCCGAAAACGTAGGCAAACATTGATTAAATTACGTTGAAGAGGGGTTCCTATATGCAACGTTTCATTCAGGCTTATACCATTTACATCCCTATGTGACCCATCAAACACAACCCGTAATTTATTGGTGACAACGGCATGATGTGGAAGGTAAAACGTCTTTCCAGAAGTAGGTTCGATTTCATCATCGGGAATACGTTCCATGTGGCCCATTTTCTGATAATCCCGCATAAATCGGCAATACTCTAATCGAAGGTTTTCGTGACGAGAGAAGCGACGTTCCATAGAACCCAATCGAGATAAGGCTCCTGAGAGACTATTTGCAAAGATAACCTCGTTTCGACGAAATGGTAACTCAACAATATATTTATTATCAGGGGCACGTGAAAAGGTTTTACAAAAATTCGCGTCTGCAAAGTCCTCAGAATCTAGGGAAAACATACCATGATGAACCTCTTCAATTTCCCAAAACGATTTGAGAAGAACGTCAACATCCTGTTCAACCTCGACATGTAACGACATGATTTCTGTGTCAGGAATGTTTCCAGTTATAACCCATCCAAACATGGTATTGTGGGCAATCAAATTTCCGTCCGCATCTGTACGACGACCGTCGCGCAAAATACTCCAGGCCTTGTCAGATCCAAGTAAAACATCAATGGAACTTGGGGTGTTAAAACCGGGATCCGCCAATTGCAAATGATCCAGCAACAATGATTTATCCAAAGAAAATGGCAGTGAGGGAGTTTTCGAAGTTATTTTATTCAAAATAAAGGCTTCAATATTTATTTCGTTTGAATCATAACAGGATTTCAAATTAATGGTAACAGAACCCTGGGTAACCCCAGCTTCTAATGATGAGGTACCAGATATTGGAAGACGGGCATGACGACGTCGAAGACCTAATCTTTTCACCAAACCTTCCGTTACAAAAGAAGCTTGGGACCCGGTGTCGAGCAGTACGCGACAAGAATGAGTTCCACCAAAGGAATCTACGACTTGAACAACCACGGTAGGTAAAATACCGGAAGGGCGAATTACGTTTTGGATGTGATTGCTAACAATCGGTAAAGGAGCAGCCTTTGAAGTCGAAGGGGTTTCCACATTATCATTGTTAACTTCAGCAACCAATGGATCCAAGTGCACTAAGACATGATGACGAATACGGCAATGAGGACAACGAGTTTTCGACCGACATCTTGAAGACGAATGGTTATTACCTAAACAATTGTAGCACAATTTTTGATCTCGGGCATAACTGCGGCGAGAAGTAATGGACAAGGCAAGAAATTGAGGACATTGTGGTAGAACATGGTTTTCTTTGCACATGACACACAAGGGATTGGAGACGGCGAGGCTTTTTAAATTTGTCGAAGCACCACTTGCACGCATCATTGGTCTATTTCCGCGGTTTTTCATTTCACTTTGCTTGGTTTCGCATGATTCCAAAGCATCACATCTTTCCTCAAAAAAATCGATTAGTTCTTGAACGGTAGACTTTTCCGAATTATTTTTATGTAACGCCCAAGCCCTACGCGTCTCTGAGTCCGTTTTATTGAGCAGAAGGTAAATCAACCATGGATCTCTACCTTCGGACTTCAGAGCCTTCAAACCGCGAAGCACCTCATCTGATTTGTCCGCTAGCCGACGCAAATGTCCACTGTCCGAAACTGCCACCGTTGGCATCCTCAAAAAGCATTCAATATGAGCATTAATAATGTACAAGGGTTTATTATACCGACGTTCTAATTTTTCCCACGCAGGTTCATAATTGGAATCGGCTATTTCGATACCATTCAATAGTTTTGCGGCATCATCGCGCAAAAACGACTTCAAGTAACGCATTTTTTGTGCACCCGGAAGAGTTTTACAATCAATACTCCCGAGGAACATATCCCGAAACTCCGGCCATTCGCGGTAATCCCCACCGAAGGGAGATATTTTAAATTGCGGCAATTCAATTTCGGCAGACGCTCTCGAAGCAAACCTAGTCGACTGATTTTTGAGAAAAGTCTCTAACAACGTGGTTTGTTGTTGTAAATGCTCGTTGGAAGAATCGACGTTAGCTTGAACACGCGGCGGAGGTGGCAATGGAACCGTAGCCGTGTTTTTACGAATCGCTTTAATGAACGCACTTTTTGCAGCAATATATTTCATTTCGGTTGCTTCAAAGTCAATTTCAGGATTACCGAATCCTTCTTCCTCGAAATATTGAAAAATATCATTTTGATTTGCGCAAAATGCCTTCCACGTTTCCTCTAACCGCTCTAACCGCGTTTTTAAACTATCAATATCTTCATCGTCAACCTCCAAAATGTACGTATGCGCGCGCGTTATAGCACCCTTCAAATGTCCACGTGATTGCTTCAATACATTCATCTTTATTAAATGCACTTGTTGTTGAATCAAGGTCACAAACAACAGAACACGTGAGAGCAAATAATTTCGGTCGAACGAATTATTAATTCACAAATATATGATCATTAAACCACACCAATATTCAATTCGAAACAGCACTATCAAACAACCTAGGCAACAGCAAACCCAAAAAACAGCAAAATAAATGGTCGATACAATTGTTACCTCCTTTCACAAAATACTTTCCGAATTCCAAAAATCTAGCAACCACCGTGTAGTATAAATTGCGATTCAAATTAACAAAAAATTCCGGCTTTCGAAGGACCAACTGTGATCAGCAATAAATTAAACAACAAATTTCAACAACGTTATAATATAACTTTATTCGATCTTACTGCGATCAAGACAAATTTTAAATAAACAAAATGCGGAGCAAACTGGGAAGATGTTTCGCGGTCGGTGGTTAGTAGAGAAGAGATATTGACAACGCAAAGCACCTAGCGCGAACCCTCTTCCCGATAGTTATCCCGTTGCATAAATGCCTTTAAATGCATTGGAGTATACAATATGTATGTAAATCAATTTAAAGTTGTTTACGCAAAGGAACAAGCGAAAACAAACACATATCGGCACACTATATCGTGTGTTAAAACATTAAAATAAATAGGGTTCTGTTTTTTAACAAATATATAAGTTGCAAAAGATTATTCAAAAAATATAATATAGTAAAAATAATTGCATTCCCAAACACTACTCATCAGGATTCCTTCCGAGTAGATGGAAAACAGCATTTGTCCAGCTTGTACCAAAAAAGGCGAATTTTCTCTCTCCAACTACCGACCAATTCTTTCTTTCTTTCTCAGATCATGGAAACGTTGATAAGTAGTCGGCTTATGAAACATCTCGAAACACGAAAACTTCTCAATGACCGAGAGTATGGTTATCACAGGAACAGGTCACTGGTAATTTGATTTGAATATCTCACCGAAAAGTGGAACCAATGAATCCAGCATGGTGGTGAAAGCAAGATTGTAGCGCTTGATAATTCAAAGGCATTTGACAGGGTTTGGCATCAATCCCTTTTGTCGAAAATGCGTGCATTTGGAATCAATGAAAAACTTCTATTCTATTTCGAAACGTTCAATTCAAGTTGTTTTGGACGGTTTCAAGTCTGCAACTCACCAAATAAATGCTGGAGTCCCTCAAGACCCAGTTTTGTCTAAGACTTTCTTATTCATTTTTATAAATGATCTCCTGTGTGCAACTTCTAATCCTATTCATTACTTCACTGATGACAGTACTCTCATATTCTTCTCATATTAGTTTTCAGGTTAATGTAATCGATGTATGAAATATTTCACCCCTTTTGATCTGGTCACAATATATAAAGTGTTTATATGCCCTAAACTTGAGTTCAACGCCCATATATGGTCAGGTGCAGCCAAAACATCAATGCACCTACCAGATAGGATACAAAAGCGTTCGATAAAATTGATAGGAGATCCAACCATTTCCAACGATTTCAAATATGTGGTCGTTCCAACGAAGGTCGTTACTAACACACAAACCGAGCATGGAAAGTTTTTCGGTTTCGACGATGCAAGTGCCATTCATGGATAGTGGCTGTTAAATTTGGTTTCGCTTGGATGCTAGAAGACAGCATTGCGTTTTGGAAGCATTAAATTCCACTCTATTCGATTTGCCCCATTTAATTTTGCTGTCGAGGTTGGAATTTAATGAACCTAACATATTTTGTCGTTTTTGTTCCACATCCGAAGGTGAAGGGCTTGAATTCGAGAACGAATATGAAAAGCTGAGGATACTGTTATCAGCGAAAAAATGGATTGGATTAGAAGTTGCAGACAATAGGTCATTAATAAAAATGAGAAAGAGTGTCGGAGACAAAACGGAGCCTTGGGGAACACCAACATTTATTTGGTGAGTAGCAGACTTGAAACATATCTTCGACATACCTTCCGTCGGGTGTTGACTGTCCAGAATGTCAAAGCCACGAAGAGCTGTGTACATTGAAATCGCCCGTAATGACGATTTCAGTGCGAGGGTGTAGGGATACAATTCTTGAGATGGAGTCAGATAGTGCATCAAACTCGTTCAAAATAGATTTGCTATCCAGGTTTGGGGTTCTATAAATAAAACAGTAGTGAATTAATTGCCTACGAACATGGAATATCAGCCATAAAAAGTTAAATTCCGGAATGGAACATTAGCCGTATTTTTTTGTTGAAATTACTAGGACACATCACTACGTATATTGCGAGACCGCGTTGTGAAAAGAATAATGGCACTTATATCCAGGTAGACTAAGTTCTGAAATATCAGAGTTTTCGCCCAACTGTGTTTCACAAAGCGCCGAAACAGCTGGTTTATACTGAGTCCGACGTCTGTCTGGGAATCGAAGACTCAGCGACCCGGAGTATCGGTGTACATTTGCTAGAATGTCCTAGTCATCGTATATATCCAATGCGGAGGTATATCGCTGTACAGCTCGTATAGTTTTGTAGTTGAATCTTCGTCTCCATAGCCTGTCAATGAAAACGGAACCGGTGATACGGTCCATGCTTCAGCGCCGAAGAGTAAGACTGGGATGATAAGGGTCTTATATTATAGACTCTCATTCGTAGTTATTTGTTTTATTGCTGACAAGATGTCAGAGTTCATACGGGACCTGAGGTTGACAATGTTCCGCACAACCACAAAGTTATATCTGGTGACATTCCGCCCAATTAGTTGTTTTGTGTCATTTCATGTTGACAGTATATACTTGGTCTTACCAGCATTTATTGCAAAATCCATTATTGTCGCTTCCCTCTCTAAACATGGCTGTGATATCACGTTGAGTCCAAACAAAGATGTGAATACCTTCGGTGTATGCTAGAAAAGGGTCTTCTAATAGTGGCTTCCTAGTTTTGACAGTTGATAGGGGCCATATTGTTGAAGTTTCATCTATAAAATTGGCTGTCATTTATTCAGTCTGTTTTGCTTAGTCACCATCAACAGACATAGCGTTCAGCAACACGTGCAAATGGTAAAATTTTTCTATCAAAATGGGTCTTTCTATCACCGTCAACGGCGAGCGCTATAGTTTGATATTAACCAACTTTTTTTTGGAGTGAATTGGATGATATGGACACGAAGGACGTGTGGTTTCAATAAGACGGCGCTAAGTTGCTAAGTTATACACAGCTCACAACACATTGAAAAAGCTGCAAGAGCGATTCGAGGGCATGGTCATCTTACGTGGAGATGATGTGAACTGGCCACCGATTTGATTCCGTTAGACTTTTTTTTACGGGGCTCACAAACCACAGTGGCCCTCAAAGCCAACATATCTCATGCCATCGGTCCAATTCTGTCTGATTTATGCGACAGACTAATGTAAAATTTGAAATTTTAGATGCGCGCCACCCAGAGAAGCCACGCCGAACATACTAACGATGTTATATTCCATACATAATGGCATTGATAAGCCTTTCAAACACCATAACAAAATTTTGATGACATCTCACACAAACTTCGTTTTATTAAAATTTAGATATAGGAAGGATAGGGAGGAATGAAAGACATTTTTGGTTCTCCGATTAATGGAAGATTGTGCCTCTGGTGTTACGCAAACCTCTCAAGATTGAGATTAAGTCCTTCTTTGGTGTCAAATATTTCGGTGAGGTAATTTCCGACCCTTATAGCTAAGCGAGAACCAAAACTAGATATGATTCTCTATAAATGCTGTCGTATGCGGCTTTGAAATGGGTGAATTGGTGGTTGATATCGATTTAGATTTATTGGGTTTTTTTTTCCAGGATCTGTGTGAGAATTTAATCCGTTATGGACTTCCTTTGCTTAAGCACACACATCAGTATGGTTAACGGTTTCAGACGTTTACATATTATGGCAGATAAGATCTTGTAAGCAACGTTGAGGAGACTTATGCCTCTGTAGTTGGCGCAGTTCAGAGGGTCTCCTTTTTGTGGATCGGGCAAATGATGGTGAGGTTCGTTTCTTCAGGCATACTTGCATCCGACCAAATTCGGCTTATTCGTTGGTGAATTTTAATTACCAAGACATCTCCGTCGGCTTTATAAAGCTCGGCGGGAAGGCCGTCATTTCCGGCAGCCTTGTTGAGCTGATATATTGCTATTATATTGCTATCCTGACTTTAGTTAAGTCGGGGGTTGGTAGTTTTCGCTATCGTCGCCAATATTGCATGGTTCGCTCTGCCTGACAGCGAAATATTCTTCGACATCGTCGTGTAACAGTCTGCAGAAGTGGTTATCCCATATCCTCAGCATCGACTGTGTCTCAACTACGATATCTCCTTTTAAATACATCTCGACAGCATTCTGTTCGAGCCTTGTATGCCTGGCTTTAATATTTTACACTTTTAAAAAACTTGCGATATATCCTCGATCGGTGGCTTTTTATGCTCATTATGAAAATCCGGTGTTCGTCCCTCTTTTATTGCCTATAGTGCTCAATGGCAGACCTTATATTAACCTGTAGCTTATTATTGTAGGCCTCGTTTTTGGCTGCGAGCATATGTCGGTATTTTACATCAAAGAGGTTTTTTTTGTTGGTAGGCCTGAGAAGCCTTCCTAGATCATTTGCGGCTGATCCACTACTACCACGCCCACTTTCAGAAAGAACATCGATTTTGTTGTAACCATAGGGAATTTCGATAAGGTGCATAACGAAGATATTAAGACAATATTACTTTCTATATTTCATCCACATAAATTTTATAGCCACGCCCTCTTTTTTTGGGTATGTTTTGTTATAGAATGGAATGCGATAGGGTAATAAAAGATTCGCATAACGGATTCCACCCTTCTTATATGTTTCTTTCTGCGATCAACACTTGCATTTGCATAAGTTTAGCATATTAGATCCTTTTGGATGTGACCGGTATCAGATGGCTATCAGGAGTATCAGGATGTAAAATAAACACAATGTAACGATGGCTGTGTGCTCTCTATGGTAACACAGCTCTGTGTCTACATTCGTTATACAGGGTAGCGCAAAAATAACCTTCCGATGGTTTTTGGCTGTAATTTAAAAAAACATGAAAAACTTCGATTCTTCTTGTGGATTATTTTTATTATTTTTTTAATTTTTTTTACATCAAGTCGAGAATATGATGTCATGTAAATGGCCGCCGCCACAGTTGAGGGGCACATTAGGGGCCAATCGCAAAATTTATAGCATTTTCTGATAGGAGGATTACTTTTGAGCCACCTTGTACAACAGACAACCATCGTTTAAAGAAGGTATTCAAAATCATCGAATTCAAATTTAAAAGAAAAATTCCTAATTAATAACCCGGTTTTATATGTTCCCATAATATCAAAACCGTCATAATCCAACCATCACTGTTGTAAAAAAAAAGAACCTGTTTACATAGTTTACTTTAATAATCTATGTATGAACAAAATTAATCCTACAGCTAGATTATCTCAACTTTTAAGATAAAAAAAAACAATTTCCTTAATAACTTTAAATACTATCTATCCAGTTTCATAAATTGCACATCCGTTAAAACTTTAAATTACCACAATTTACAGATTCTTCTAGATCCTTTTTGTTACATCCACCGCTTACAAAAAAGTTTTATTCCATTTTGTTTTTTGTGCCTATTCTCCGCCTCCGTGTATGAACTCGTGACCCTATGCAGGATACACCCGCATATTATCAATTATCTCCAGGCAGATAAATAAAGTCCTTTGCTGTTATGACACATAACATACTTTGTACTCGTAGTACGTACATGTATTGTACCTTCTACCTCGAATAATAATATATTCCATCGTGTAGTATAAAATCGGCGCGCGGTATGGGTGTATTAATTGCATTTTGAAGGGGTAAATGAAGTAAAGGATGTGTTGGTGTGACATTTCGAGTATATTATTGGAACATATTTAATTGAATTTTAGTTAAAAAAAATAATGAAACTGCCATATAGAATGGACCGTCACTTGGTTTTCTATCCTTTGCCGGAAGGAATGACAATTTATTTTATTTTTTTGGTAGTGTGATAAGTGATTCTGCGTTTCGTATTTAATTATGAATTATGATCATGCAACATGTTGTTCATACAGCTCACATTACGAAACCATTGTGGGTAATAAAACGTATGATTCTGAAATTAGGTACAGCGCAATATGTAAGATACTGCTGTATTCACTGCGACACATTTATAATGTCGTATATGTGACAAGAATCCTTCATAAAACTAAAATAAGTTTCCTGTCACTCGTGAACATATGTTATTATAACAAGGTCAAGCAAGACTTCTAAAAAAGATTCTTATGGCTAAAATCCACTAAACTACAAAACAATCATCCCATTCCATCCTGAAATTATTTTTTTGTGATGAATTCAGGAACAAAGAGCATTTGGTACAGCTAATAGAGTTGGCGATTGTATCTTCTCCTCCATTCGCCCTCTTCGCGCACGGGACCAATAATCCGCCAAAGTATTTTTTTTTCAATTGAGTCCACTGTCAGCTCTCCCTTCTTGGTTATGGTCCAGCAGAACTGGCAGGATAAAGGTTTTGTAGAGCACACATTTCGTCCTTCGAGTTAGGAGTTTCGAACCCAGTTGTTTCGCCAAACCGAAGTAGCAACGGTTTCCTAAGGCAATTCTTCGTCGGATCTCCACTAGGGTGTCATTCGTGGAGTCTAAGATTACTCAGAGGTAGGTGAACTCCTTAACTACTTCGAAATTGCTGCTATCAATAGTGACATTTTGTCCTAGGCGGTGGACAGTTTGTTTGTTTGTTGATAGCATGTACTTAGTCTGGCCTCATTTGCTTCAAGTCCAACGGATTTCGCCTGTTCTTCAATCTCCGTGAACGCTTTTATCACGGCATGTTGGGAACGACCTATGATGTCAATATCGTCCGCATAGCCCAGCAGCTAGACGGACCTGTTGAAAATAGTGCCTTCCATGTTAATACCTACCTTGCGCACTATCTGCGCTCCAATATACGAGATTGAAGAAGTCACATGATAGCCGAAATCCGGTGCACGTTTGGAATAGTTCGGAGGAGTTACTTCCAAACTGCACGTTGCAGCGCTTTTTTTATAGCGTAACGCGACAACGTCGGGATTCCGAATTCGGCCATCGCCATATAGAGCTCCTGACGATCTATGCTATCATACGCGGCTTTGAAGTCGATGAATAGGTGTTGAGTTTTGACTTGAAATTCGTTGGTCTTTTCCAGGATTTGCCTCAGCGTGAAAATTTGGTCTATAGTCGATCTGCCGGGCCGGAAGCCACATTGGTACGTACCGATTAGCGTGTTGCAGAACGGTTTTAGACGTTCACACAGTACGTTGGATAGGATGTGACATTTAGCAGGGATATGCCTCGATAGTACTTGCAAGACATAGGATCGCCTTTTTTGTAGATGAGGCATATGGACCTGATAGTCCAGTCATCGGGCATGTTTTCTTCCACCCATACTTGGTTGATGATTAAGTGCATGCTCCCTACCAAAACATCACCACCGTATTTGAAAATCTCCGCTGGTAAGCCATCAGATCCTGCGGCCTTGTTGTTCTTTAGCTTTTTTATAGCTATGTGGTGGTTCTTTCTATACTAGGTGGTGGAACTAGTTCTTCATTGACTGTACGTTTGTTTAGTAGCGTTTAGCAGCTGTTGGAAATGCTGCTTAAACACATCTACTCTTCCCTGCGCTTCATTGACAAGGTTTCCTTTGCTGTTTCGAAGAGCCGGTTTTATAGCCAGTTTAAAGTTGCTGGCATTTTTATAAAACCTCCGGATGTTGTTATGATCACGCGACTCTTCTATCTCTTTTAGCTGAGAAGCTGCGTAAGCCTTCTTCTTTCTAGGCAGGGTCTTCTTTTCCTCCCTTCTCCTGGCTCGATACTCTTCTCTGGCTTCCCTTGTTTTACGCTGCAGCTCTTTCTTGTGTGCATCTTTTGTCAGCATTTTCCTGTACGCGCACTCATCATCATACCACGGGCTCTTTCTCGGGGTTGGGTATAACCCTACAGTGGTTTCGGCTACCTCCTTGATGATGTCGCGATACTGGCACCACTGATTGTTGGTGTCTGTGGTAGGTGAGTGCACAGAGGAGAGTTTCATACTCAGGCGCTCATTGTAGGCTCTGGCTACTCCAGATATGCTAAGGCGTCCAACGTCGACTTTCTTCTTCTGGGCAGTTCGCAGCTTCTTTTCGTTGGACAATCGGGCTCTGAACTTAGCCTCGACAAGAAAATGGTTAGAGTCGACGTTTGCCCCTCGGAATGTGTACACGTCGAGGATGTTGGATACGTGCCGCGCATCGATTAGCACATGTTCGATTTGGTTGGCGGTTCGACCGTTTGGAGAGCGCCAGGTTGCTGTGTGTATCCTTAGCCTTGTTAACCTAGTGCTACTCATCACCGTATTATGAGCTGCTGCAAAATAGATTAGTCGGTAGCCATCTGTTGTCATTTCATGGATTCTGTGCTTACCAACTAAACCGCCAAAGATGTTTTCCTTTCCGACTTTAGCATTGAAATCTCCGAGTACAATTTTTACATCATACTCCGGATGCTTCATTTTGTCTCTTCATTATACCTGATCCTATCCATCTTATCTCCTGGATTACGGTTATATCGTTGTACCGCACCCGGGGTGTAAAGTGTTCGTACATTCCAGGTGCATACTCTCATATCATAGTCCATTGACGTTCCGGGGCTTGTTGCCATATTAGGAGTTTCATTATCCGAGACTGGATATGTAGCTCTCATAACTAATGGTTTTTTCCATTGTTGGAAAGTTATCCCGACGGAGGGATAGGGGCCTTGTTTTGAGCCTAGAACAGCGGGCCGGAAAAACCGATGACAGTCGCCCATTTTGAGATATGAGCGCTCTCGTTGACCCATTGAGGGCTCCTCCGCCACCAACTCTTTTCCAACACCCTGGCTCAGTATTGGAAATGCCTATAGCCTTGGAGTTCAAATACCTCAACCTTTACAAGGCACCAACTCTTTTCCAACACCCTGGCTCAGTATTGGAAATGCCTATAGCCTTGGTGATCAAATACCTAAACCTTTACAAGGCAGACATTCGGCCCTATCGAGGTATCCGTCGGAGCGAAAAATTCTCCGATTTTGTACGATTCGGAGGATTTATGCTTCGAGATATTCTTCCGAAAAGCTGTTCGGAATATTTCTTCGACATTTTGTAATGCGTTGCGTTTAAGTGCGTTAAGGTGCATTTTTCGTGCAATTTTTGACAGCTAAGTGCCATTCTTTTTCCGTTTTCCTCTGACACAAATTCTTCGCGGAATATACTTTTCAAAGAATTTTTCTCGAGAATCGACAACGTATTTCTTCATCCGCATGCTCAGCTTCATGCTTCATGATTCAGCGCCGTAGAGCAGGACTGGGATGATCAGGGTCTTATATAGGATCTCCTTAGTAGTTCGAGTGAGGGCTTTACTACTAAATTTCCTTCTTAGCACGATTTCTGACGAGATGTTGCTGTCAGAGTTGATAGCAGAGCCGAGATAGACAAAGTCCCGTACTACCTGAAAGTTATATTTCAATGGTGACGTTCTGTCCAATTCATCGATGTTCTGTGTCTGAATGTGTTGACAACATATTCTTACCCTCATTCCCTGCTTAACCCATTTTTACCGCTTAATTCTCTATACTAGCAAACATGTCTATGACATCACGTTAAGTCCTACCAATTATGTTAATATCGTCGGCGTATGCCAGTATTTGCACCGATTTTTATTAAATTGTGCCTCTGGTGTTGGCTCGGGAGTTTTGCACAGTCCTTTCAAGAATCAAATTAAAGAAGTCACATGACAGCGCATCGCCTTGCCTAAATCATTTTTAACTTTCTCTTACAAAGAGAAAGATATTGTTTTCGTGAAAATTTTCGACCTCGAGATTTTGATTGATTCTAACATTACGATGATAGCGGAGCCTAAAAAAGTGGTTTTTGGAATTCCGTCCGTCGGTCCGTCGGTCCGTCTGTCCGTGATGGTCTCCCCAGCCTAAACGGCTAGACCGATTTTCTTCAAACTTCGTATACAAGCTAGTTTTAGTCATAATTCTAGGCCATTTTTTTTGTTTGCTTTTAGCCATGTTATTAACGGTACCTGCCATATAAAAATTACACATAACCTCAATTTTCTCGAAAACGGCTCTAACGATTTTGATTAAACTTTATATATACTATAACCATATTAGCTTCAACAAAACTGCATACCCAGTTTTTTCGAGAAAATCCATATAACGGATTTTGTCATTTAGGCCATATAAGGAAAATTGATAATTTCTCGCAAACTATTATGTCTAATTGAATTAAGTTCAATATATATACTACTATTACAGCTTGAAGCAATTCCACATAATTAGTTTTAGCCCAACTATCACTAAACGGAATTTTCAGTTTTGGCCAATAACGGAAAATCATTATTATTCACATTGACATCGATTTCTTCATATATCGGAGTAAACGTTCGTATAAACTCATTTCGACATTATTAATATCATTAATCAAAATGCGTACTATTTGATCTAACGCCTAACTCGCTGTGAAAGAGAAAGTTGCGTACGACCCAGTCGTGCACCCACCACTCGTTTATTAAACGGTTCGTTCTGCCTGACAGCGGAATGTCGTTAGTCATCGCCGTTTAAAAGTCTGTAGAAGTGGTTCTTCCATATCCTCTGCATCGATTGTGTCCCAACTACGATATTTGCCTGTTCATCTCGACAGGATTCTGTTCGAGCTTTGTATCCTTGGCTTTGACGTTTTACACTTTGGTAAAACTTGCGAACATCGTTCCTGAAGTGGCACCTCTCTAGATCCTCGGTTCGTTCTGCCTGACAGCGGAATGTCGTTCGTCATCGCCGTTTAAAAGTCTGTAGAAGTGGTTCTTCCATATCCTCAGTATCGACTGTGTCTCAACTACGATATTTGCCTGTTCATCTCGACAGGATTCTGTTCGAGCTTTGTATCCTTGGCTTTGACGTTTTACACTTTGGTAAAACTTGCGAACATCGTTCCTGAAGTGGCACCTCTCTAGATCCTCGGTTCGTTCTGCCTGACAGCGGAATGTCGTTCGTCATCGCCGTTTAAAAGTCTGTAGAAGTGGTTCTTCCATATCCTCAGCATCGACTGTGTCTCAACTACGATATTTCCTTGTTCATCTCGACAGGATTCTGTTCAAGCCTTGTATCCTTGGCTTTGACGTTTTACACTTTGGTAAAACCTGCGAACATCGTTCCTGGAGTGGCACCTCTCTATATCCTCGATCGCGCGCTTTTCTTTGCCTATAGAGCTCAATGGCAGCTCTCGTCTTCACCTGCAGCTTAGCCTTGTAGGCCTCGTTCTTGGCTGCGACCATCTGTCGGCATTCCTCATCAAACCAGGGGTTTCTTGCTGGTGGACGCGAGAATTTGTTCTTCGACATTAGATGCTCGTGTTATGGTGTGATTCGAGAGGCTGAGGGATACGAGTGGCGCGAAGACCTTGGCGGTCTCTTGCGATTGCAATCTTTCGACATTAAATTTTTGACAGTACTTCTGTTCTGTTGGGGAGTCGTAGATATCCAGTACGATTTTAATATCGTACTTTGGTAGTCGTTCATAGGTTTTGTCAAGGAGCTCGTATAAACAATCTTTAGCTTTATCATATATTTCCTCCCTCGGAGCGTTAGCTCATATAAGGCTAAGGTTGTCAAAATTTGGCCTTGATTAATGTTCTCACATTCCAGGCACAGATACGAACGTCGTCATCCTTTTCTCGTTAAGCAGGGTCGTCAAGAATAAAATCAGTCCTTTCCGAGGCTATTGGTTACTTCATAACATATGATGTTTTCCATGGTTGGGTAGTTAACCCAAAGCACAACCCCAACCTGGAGGGCCTGTTCCAATTTATTAGAAACCCCTAAAACACGGGGCCATCATTATCCACTACTGGATTGAGCGCTGCCGTTGGCCTTTCGGTTCATCCGCCACCATCTCTGTGCAAGGGGCTTCACTTGTTTATTATTTACCAGGGGCCACTGACCACTGTTTTTATTATTTACTACCAGTAGCCAGAGAAGTAGGGATAGAACATCACCCTGTGGAGTACCTCTTGTCGTTGTCATCTTTTTACAATCGCCAAGTGAGGATGTAATGAAAAGTTTGCATGGTTACGATCCAATTACTAATGCCCATATCAATTCTTGGTTTTTTTTTCTTTGAAAGGACACTTATCTATGATACTATTAACACTACTGCCCCAGCTTTATATTTACTTTAAGGATGAGATAGGATAGGGTATTCAACGAATCGCAAGTCAGATTGTAGCCTTCTCAAGTGTTTTTGTTTTTTGTCTGATATAATTATGTCTAACTAAGAACATTTTTTTTTTGATGTATTAATCTGATGATTTGTTAGAAATACGTAATAAGTTACATAAAATGATTCATTTTTCTTCTGAATTGCCGTATCCATTTTTTCAAATAAAGTTGCTCCAATTGTCTAGCTTGAGTCACCGATAGGGGATCCTATTGAAGGACAAAAATTAATCAAATCTATTGAAAACATTCAAAGCTTTAAGTAACCATTTCATTTGAATGTCTCAAGTCGATGTGGTGAGCACCTTCTGGAATATTTATAACAATCGTCTGGTCATTTGGTGGCTTTAAGACCGATGCAGCGCTCCATGGATCCATTAGTCCATTTGAAAAAATTATATTTGAAGCAGCTCTATAAATATTCCAAAAAAATACTCGTTAGCTCACAAAACAAAAAACATGTTTCTACCCTAGTTTCTCAATTCCAAAGTGGTTGTTGATTCGATTTACACCTTCATCCACCCACGTGCCATATGTTGATTTACAGCTTAGAATGGTGTCCCTATAATTATCACCGCCAGGCGGGAACATATTGTCATCTGAATCTATATCGCACTCTCCAGTAATAAGCTCACTACTTCTCTGAAAATGCCAGGCTTTGCGATCCTGCTCTTGCATTAGACTTCGTTTCGGGAATTCGAAGCACTTTTTATCCCCCTTAGGGTTGGCGTATACATCTAATGCCCTTCGGAAAGCCTAATAATATTCATAGTTTGAAAGTAATGCTTAAATATTGGCTGTTTGATTGACATACCCTGACCAAGTCATGACCATCGAACTCAATATCTAGATGCGAACATAATTTTCGTATCGGATTAGCCGGTAGAAATGTGTAAAAATCCGATTCGTATGGAAAGTTTGTCATTGCCATATGAAAATATATAGAGTACCTCAAGGTATCTAAGAGAATGTTTTGTTTTAGGATATTTTAAAATAAAAGAAATCATTCTGAATATACCTATAAAATTAATAACTTCATGGGAATATTTCCAAGGATTGCAAAAGTTGAATACACTGTTGAAGAAGTCCACTCCATTCTCTTCCTCTGCGACATTTCTGTGGTAAAGAAACAGATAATATAGCAACAGATCGGTTTCGCAATAGTTGATTTTGCCCACCTAAAGACCGTCCATGACTTTTTCACATTTGAGCTGCAATGTTCGTTGTATGCAGTTTTGAAGGTTCTTGTTATTACCTTTGAGTAAGCATCACATGGTGTTAAATCAGAGACCTGCTTTAGCGGTGCTGATGCAGCCAGAGCTCCTGCCACTAGATGGGGATATTTCATTCGAAAAAATGCAGCCAATATCCCACCGTAAGATCCACCAACAGCTATCACTGGTCTGTTCATTTTCGAATCTGCATTAAAATGGTCTATTAACGCAGCGAAGTCCGCCAATGTCTGCTCGATGCTTAAATACCCAAATTGATCTCGGCTCTTCATGGAGTCATTTCCAAATGGCAAGGACTTGCCATAGTAACGATGCTCAGCAAACACAACTAGACCATTGATTTTCGGTGCAAATTCCCAGACAAATCCGATAGATTTGGCAAAGATTTCGATGTCTGCTTCACCGCCACAGTAGAATAGAATCGGTGTTTCAGGATTCCCTCGTGTAAAAGTGTCATTTATAAGGTACCTTTTGAGGAAACAAACAATAAATGTTATGAGAGGTTAGAAATTAAACTTATCAATATATTTAAACAGAAAAGCATCACTTCTCATAACATAAAAGCTAGACGATTAAGAACGCGAGATCCTGAAGAATGTAGAATACTGTAATGTGCAACTGAAGGCAATAATACGGGAGGCGACCGTAATAATACCTACCTCATCGAGTCAATCCAAAATGTACTCACTAACTAGTAGTACTGGGTTTAGTATTTACAAAACTGCTAACCGGACAGACCTTTTCAAAGCCGTTCAAAAAAGGGCTATATCCGGATTTTCGTTGTTTAGTTATACCATAGGGTCAATGGATACTTTTATAAGACATAAATATAGTTCCTCCTATAGATTTCAAATCAATTAGTCGGACATCCAAAATCCCGGCCTACCCCTTGACCGAACATCTCATTGAGTCAATGGATAAATGGGGTATCAAATTAAAGCTTAGATTGTCTACATTAAGAATCTACTGGTCGAAAAAAAACTTTCCAAATCGTATGTTCAACCACTTTTATCAAATAAATTTAAATTTCGTAGATTTTTTAAGCTACAAAATAATTTAATTGATGTAAAACAACGTAAAAGTAGTATACCAAACGTTAATCATCTGAAGTATCTAGAATGTAATATTCTTAAACTAATTAACTTTTAAGCTGAGAATTAAGCTGGGAAAAATTAATTCAATTTTTATTTTAAAATTACTTATCCACAAACTAACTGCAATTATATATTACCCTCATCGGGTCAATGGATTAATAGGCTATCAGACAAAAATTAAATTGTCTACTTTAAGAATCTACTGTTCGGTCAAACTTTACTTGGGCCAAATCATGTGTTCTTTTATCAAAAAATAACTTCGTTTGATTTTGAAGTTGAACATCAATTTTACTGCTGTTAAACCACTAAAAAAGTGGTAGCTACATATATAGCCATTTGACAAATAAAAATCTTTTTTTTTCACTTTATATTATAACTAGCTGTAACCAAAGAAGTATAGAACTACATAGAGTCCGCATCACAGCTAAAAATGTTGTAGCCGTTTCAGACGAGGGCGGTAAGTGCGAAGGGGAATTTTCATCGCTCGTATGCATCAGCAATGCTGTTGCTTGATGCTGGTATGGCAATTTGAACACTGGGGTATCAACATCAGTACCCCACATAGTAAATTTTCGTTGTATGAGATGCACACTCTATGTAGTTGTATTTTTTTTTTTAAACGTTTATTTATTCACAATTTCTTTAATATTAATTAATAGCCTAAATAAACTTAAAGACTAGACATTTTTAAATTTTGCCAAAGTAAAAGACCATTATGGTTCGCATTACATGATATATAATTTGTTTGTTTAATTCAATTTTTATATTTTTTGTGAATTTTTGTATTATTGTTATGTACTATATATTTTTTTTTTTAAAAAATAGGAAAATGTGAATCAAAACCTATTAGAAGACAGTCGCAAATTTTTTTTTATATAAAACTAAAACCTACAAGACTAACTTAACCTATCTAAATCTATCTAGGCCCTGTCATGTGATCTCTATTCCATCGACTAACAAGTCATCGTTAGATCAGAGATCACATGTCAGGGCCTAGTTTTACTTAACCTAAGTATGTAGTATGTAGTTGTATAATCTTTGTGGTAATCCAGTGCGCTTCGCTACACATTTAACAAAACTTTTGGGAATTTTGGTTTATGAGATTTCTTTTTTGGGTTTTCGGAATATTGGATTTTGGGTTTTTTTTTAGGATTTTGTGTTTTCGGGATTTTTGATTTTTGGGTTTTTGCTATTTTGGGACTTTCAAGACATTCACTTTTTTAGTGATACATATATGTATCTGGAATTTAATATAAGCACACCCATTTTCTACTCTACTACTCAGATAAGTAATTCATATGTACACGCTAAGTTTCCAGACTTTGGTTTAAGGGTACACCAGATATTTTGTGTTTGTATGCAAGGTGTCATGTACACTTTTCCGATTCCGCCCATTTTTAGTATGAAGACTCAAAACTACAACCAATATGCCTGTACAAAAATTCAAGACCTCACTATTATAGTGTTCCAGGTCTATATTACATTAAATATTTACTTAATATTGGAGGTTCTATAACCAATGTGGCGGAAATGCCACGCCCCCTTGAGATATCGAAAAAAACACTACAGCCTATTGATCCTTCGAGATATGCATTTGGGAATTTTGAGAAAATCGGTCTAGTGGTTTCGACAGCTAAAGACTTCAAATAAGATATTGTGATGGCTGGAAGTTGAAAATCAACATTCAGAAATCGGAAACTATCCTGTTTAGAACACCGTTGTCTAGGAATTCTAGGGATACGAGAAAGTAAAAGTGTAGTAAAGTACCTTGGCATCTGGCTGGATCAGTATCTATATTTCGGAAGGCATGTAGATGCTGTTCTGGGGAGAGCTAGGGGAGCATTTGCCCGGACAAGATGATTGTTTTATTGTGAAGGTGATTTGCTACATGTCCCTTATCAGGCCGATGATTGCCTATGGGTGCCCGGTGTGGTTCAACGTTGTCCCATCTCAAATGGAAAAGATACGAGTGTTTGGGAGGTAGTGTTTGAGAAGCTGCCTTGGACTTCACAGAACACCAGTATCTGACTGCACAAAATATTACTCCAACCAGGTCCTATACAACGGGGCAAACATAAACAGAATAGACAATTTTCTGGTGAAACTCATTCGGTTTCACGCGGCAAGAGCGATGACCTCGAGCAATAGTCTCATCTTTGGGGCCTTCTACCGCAATGATGAATATTTTGAAAGTGCGCGTTTAAGCGGCTTTATTCCGCCTGAAGCTTTCCTATTTTCGGATAGTCGAGGGCTGATACAGGATAGATCGGCGGTTCTGCTTATTTACCACGTCTTTCGACGAATTGTGGATAGGCGGCTCCTATACGACCGAGACGTCGTAGCTCTGTGCGGAGGAGAGCGCCTGCGGTTCAGCAGGAATGTGTTCGATTGGGACCGTAGCGTCGTAGCAACAGGAGAACCTGTTGTGGTGGCTACAAGATTAGTTAAAGATAGTTGGCTTACAAATTACATGGCCCACTTACATAGTTTACGGTTTAGGTTACAGGTAACAGACAGGGTGGCACAAAAAAAATACAAAAATGCTTCGTATGGCTGTTCTAGTTTTTAAGTTATTTTTAGGTAGTTTTATTTAATTTCTAAGTAGTTTTAGTTAGTCCATAAGTAGTTTTAATAAGTAAGTAAGTTTAATTAAAATTAAAAAAAAGATACGAAACCAAGTTTTTTTTTTAAATGTTTCTTGGTAAAGAAAAAAAAATATATATATATTACAAAATAATTAAATTAGATTATAAGCTTAGATTGAAGCTAAAAAAAATTGATTTGAATGACAGTGAGATGTTTGCAATACAACTTGACAAAAGTACAGATGTCACCGGGTTATCAATAGTTATTGGCCGTGTTCCGGATTTTAGATTTCAACTGCAAAATGAGGTCAGGCGATGTGGAACGCAAAATCTTAATGAATGGCAAGGTAAACGTCAAACTATACCAACCCTTATTTTGCAATTTCGTTTTTCCACATTTATAGATTTTTATTTACTTTTATGTATTCGGAATAATTATTCTTAAACAAAATATCTGGATGTCCATGCGTAAATTTTCAACTTGTTTCGCTAGTCATTTCCCCTCAAATGTCACGTGACTAAAATGGTCGATTGACCAAGAGCAGTGCACCGGCAAAGTTAACTTGGTAAAACTGAAATCCGGAACGCACCCATTGTTTTTATGAGATGCCCCTTCGGGGGATCTATTGAAGAAGATTTATATCTCTGTGAGCCTTTGGACATGATTGAAGAAAATGAAGAATTTCATTACAAAATCATCTTCAGCGATAAAGCGCATTTTCGGTTAAACCTCTTAGTCAATAAGCAAAATTTGCGTTACTGAACAGGTGAGAAGCCTTATGTGCGTCATGAAACAGCACTTCATCCGCAAAAAGTCACTGATATTTGGTGCGGTTTTCATGCCGGTGGCGTCATTTGGTCGTTTTTTTCGTCGATGAAAATGACCGTCACGTTACTGTTCATGGTATTCGCTACAGAGACATGTTGGAACGTTTTTTTTTTTCTTTTTTTGAGAAACGGTGCCACAAGCCACAGAGCAGGTGCAACAATCGAGTTATTGAAGAGCCAATACTGAACGAGAAATAGCGACTGACTCTTCGAAAACTGGGTTCAACGTTTCGACCTCTGCATACGTTCCTGTGGTGGACATATGATCGAAGTCGAATTCCATTCATAAATGTTTTGATAGAAATTCCAGCCAAAATTTTGTTTCAGATATCTAAAGTTGCATTTTATTGAAAAAAGAAGTTGTAAAGTCCTGAATGAAAGACCATTTAAAAAACGTTTTTCTGCACATCATTTTGAGTAGGAACACATATGTTTTAAGTTTCAATATCTAGTTGCTAGTTTTGCTGTTTCGAATTTATTTTTGGTTATTAAAATTTTTACATATAAGAGCTCCGGGATTTGCAATATTTGTATGTAAAAAGAATAGGCCTCTACTAAGGACCTTCCTCTGGTGATGATCTGACAAATCATTTGAGTAATATCAATTGCGAAGAAAAGCTTATCGTAACTTAGCCGTTTGGATTTGGCATAAAACAGGACGTCCCGCCATCGTACAAGAAGTACACACGCACACATGAATGGTTGTGAGAAAAAGGTAGGCCCTGGGAACTAACGAATCTGTTGCACCAAAAAAAATTTTTTTTTTAACTAAATCACAAATATGCAAAATGAAAAATAGGTTAATGTCATATGTCATTAAGGATTTGGCATACTTTAATGAGAAACATTTGATGTTGTCTAATATCTCTACTTTTTTAAACAAAGATATTGGTCGTGTTCAGATTACATCTAAAAAATAAGGTACCGTTATTTGATACTCAAAATCTTACTGAATGGTAAATGCCAACCTATGCCAACCCTTATTTTGGAACTTAATTTTCACATATTTATAGATTTTTATGAACCTTTTCTAGTCAGGACAATTCTTTATCAGAAAAAAAGGGAAATTTTACTAAAATCAAAAACATTTTCATGACAGGTCAAGGCAAAATCAGCTGTTTCACTTTACCTCGTTTGGTCAGTCATTTTCCATCCAATGACACGTGGCTTAGCTGGTCCATTGACCAATATGAACAGAGCTTCATCTAGGTTATCACATTACTTCTGAATTCCGAACACCGCCATTTTCCAAAATATATTATATGTCAAAACAATTTGACGCACATTATAAAATACATTTGACCCACCTGCGCACGGCTTAATGTTAAATTAAAAATGTTAAAAAAGATAAATGTCATATAGACCGCATATATATATATAGCGCAAAAAAACAAAATATATTATATGTAGATGGAAAGAAAAACAACAAATGCGCTATTAAAAAAATAATTTTTTTTTATTAAGTTATTAAGAAAAAAGTGGTTGTATCTTTAAAGATACACTGGTCATTAACCCCCCCACAATTATTCGGACAGAAAATTATATCGAATGCATAGGATTTTGTTTTAGTTTATTAGTTATACAAGTAATTGTACATAAATAAGGTAGTATTGCACCGTTTTTTGTTAATTCAAATGTTGGTTAATATAAACAAAATAATATTAAAAGACTGTTTAGGTTATTATTTAGTAAACAAAATTATGAAATATATAAACATACGCAAATGAGAAGATCTTGAGGAAATATAATGGTTTTGATAATTAAGTTATAGATTAAAAAGCAATATTAGTAGAAAGTATAAATTTTTACGTAGGTATTTATTTAGTAATTTTAAGAATCATATAAATTGGAAAAACTACAAAAGCAACTATCAAGATTTATGTAAAACACAAACCAAACAAGTTATCTATAGCATAAATTATGAGTTATGATAGCTTTAAAAACATTTTTTTTCTGCCGTTAAACATAAGTTTACCTTACATTTAGAATAGTACATTTTTGTCTGTCCCGAACAGTTAGGTAACTTGCACCTTCCCTTTTTTTTGACAATTGTCCAGTGGTCTGTCTTATCTAGCCGTATGTTTTTTTTTGGAACGTTTGGTTTGAATAGGTGATTTCAAAAATATCGGCCGCCCACGTTTGTTAGGTTCCACAGAGCCGTAACTAAACAAAACATCTGCAGCTTCCAACTTAAAATCGATGAGCCTCATTTGTTTGTATTCACGGCGGCCTTTGTTGATCCTTTTATGCAACATCTATGCATTTACTGCAGTCATATCTAGTATATTAAAAAATAACCGGTTGGCCCATTTTCGGCTTTTCATGCCTATTTTATGGCGTCCCATGAAACTATACATCAGATCCACTCCTTCCATGTGCTGATTATAGTCTTAATAATTTGACATGGTATCATTTTTACAGACTTCTCTTACCTATCGAACCTCCTTACACTTAAACCCGCTTGACTATCAACAGAAGGAGATTTTATTCCGAAATATGTTGACACGAGATTGACTACAATGTTGTCCTTCCAAGATATGGACGTAACATCCATGTCGTGAATAGAAGCAACAAATTCCTGGCTTGTTCCACGTTCGCATTTCATCATCGTCTTTCCGGTAGTTTACAATTTTTTATTCTGTTTCGACTAATAGTACCAACTGTAAGTATATTATGTAATTTTTATACCGTAGCACTTCCCGGAGCAATCTTACAACAATATTTGCGATGGTTGCAGATCTGGTTTGTCTTGAGATAGTCCTTCAGGGGATCCGCTATAAATTTTAAACTTATAAGCGAATCCGCTTGTGTCGCATAAAACAAATAGCTTGAATTCCCACTTGTGAGGCTTGATAAATATTGCTTCATAAAATGTCCAATTTTTGATGCACACATTTTCTCATCTACACAAAGCCGGTCTAATTGTGGTATGCTTCCAAACGTTTTGTTCGGATATTCATCTGTACTACCCTCATTAGTATCGTCAGTTATATATACCTTCAAACTAGTTTAACTGCACCGATACACAACTAAAGCCAGCTAACTTGCACTTTGAAACGATACGCAGCTACACTGAATACAGAGCAAATAAAGATATAAGAAAAATTTAACCGAAATCATGACATAGGCCGCAATGCCCAGTGTATCTTTAAAGATACAACCATTTACCGCTATTTTATAAGAGCTTGGTAAATTGTATTATGTTAAAATTACTGTATTTTCCTTCAAAATATATACGTTTACCAGGAAATATTTTTTCTGTCACAGCAGTGTTACCAACTATAAAGTTATAAAATAAAAATTGTTTAAAATTAAAAAAAATTGAATATTTGCTTATAATTAATTTAATTTAAAAAGTAAGGACCTATTTTTTGACAGTGGATACGCCATAATCAAATAAAGTCAAAACTAACAAAGATAGATAGATAGATAGATAGATAGATTTATTTTCGTTAATAAAGCACAGTTTGCTATCGCACAATTTACATTATTCGCACAGAGATATGATCTAAATTTAATTTTATTATTTTATTTATAAAAATTATTTTTATATTTAAGTGCTGATATAAATTTACAAAAAAGAACCTGAGGAAACAACGAAAAAAAACCTCAATTTGAAAGAACAAAGAAGAAAAAAAAAATATAATAAATAATTGTATATAAGGAATAAATAAATGGCTAGCTCTACAGATATGACTAGAATGAATATTTAAACAAAGTAAATAATATTAAATAACTAACATAAAATGACTAGATAAATTGAAAAAAAATGAACAAATAAATAATAAATAGAGAAATAAATAAATAATTAAATAAATAAATAAAAAATAAATAAATAAACAAATAAACAAATAAATAAATATATAAATAAATAAATACATAAATAAATAAATAAATAAATAGATTATAAATTAATAAATAAATAAAGAAAATTAACAGGTAACAGATATATAATTTAACAAAAATAATTCAACAATTTAAAAGATATATTAACAGAAAAATATATTATCAAACAATTAACCGATAATTAAATTTAAATTAACAATGAATAGCTAGATACCTAAATGAACAGTATTTGACATTGCCATGTTTAACTAAGCTATTCTATATTTAATTGATTAATAAGAGGATTGTTAGGGATGTCGCATCTGATTCTAAAGGAGTCATTGAGCTTTATAATTCTATTGGTGATCAACTCAACATTTGTTCTAATATGCAGATCTGAAGTAGAATGATGCCAGGGCAGATTGAACATCATCTTTAATAGTTTGTTTTGAGATATTTGTAATTTTCTTATATGACATTTAGCACATTTACCCCACACCTGGCACCCATACAAGAGAATTGATTGAAAGATGGTTTTGTAAATTATAATCTTATTTTCTTTTGAAAGTAGTGAATTTCTATTTATAAACGGATATAACATTTTGGTAGCAATATTCGTTTTTTTAAGTGTTCTCATATTATGTTCTTTAAAAGTCAGCTTTATGTCAAGATGTATTCCGAGATATTTAACAGATGGTTCCCATCAAATTGGGTATCCGTTAATAAAGTGCAGAATAAAGCTTAACACCGAACAGATCCAAGCAATCTTTTTTATTTAAAGACGTAAAGACATACATTTTTAAATATGATTTACCTCAATTCAAATGTTTTGTCTGTTACAAATGTAAAGTGATCGAGAGGCAGTGTTATGTGCTTCTCTTGATATCGATGAGATTCACCGGTTGCCAACGAAAGTAAAAAACAATTACTTAGTAAAATAACTAAGGGTATAAAATAATTCATTTTTTTCCCAAAAAAAAAAAACACAGAGCGATACCCTTTTCGCTCTTACTACTGACAGCGATTGCAAACAACTAATACTCAGTTGTATTGAAATTGTAATCATTCAGAAAATGGCCAACAATCGCAGCGTTATCTGGAAATGGGTTGACCTTATGAACAATCGCTCAATAATGGTCTGTGATTTGATGATAATTCTTCTAAGTGAAGCAAATAAAGTGATATCGCCCACAGCAAAAACGACTTGTGATCTTACAAGATGTACCGTCGAAATGTAATCGTCAAACGATAATCACTTTACGGAATGAGGACCCTGACGTCGCGTCGTGATGTCATACACGATAATTTTGAATTTGAGAAATACCAATGATAAATGTTGTAGGTGACTACGCTAATATAATACGCACTTAACAGTGAACATAGCGAGAGGGTAATATTAGTGTAAGATCTATTCTTATTTAAGAATAGAGATCTTCTTTACAAATGTGATGTATGAATTATAGTATTAATATAGGTTTTTATAATAATTTACAAAATAAAAAGCCAAGTGTTATCTCCACCCAAATTTAAGATTACCAATTAGAAAGGAATTTGAAACACTTCATTTATTTAAATAAATAAAAATATTAGAAGATAACAGATTTGTTTTTGAAGTGAAACTTCTTTGGGCTCGTCGGGGTAAATCCAAACTTACATGAAACGAAATTTTAACACGAAAAGTCATGGGTAGGGAAAGGCTACCATGGTGGGACAACGGCGGGCAAACTACAAGCAAAAAAAAACGTATGTAAGCATGAATTCTAGCATGTAGTCTTTGATGGTAGATTTATTTAAAAAAAAAAAACAATATTCGGAATAGCTTAAATATTGACTCAAATAGTATTCATCATAGCGCAAAATTTATAAAATTTATTTGTATAAATACAATAAAGTTTTATAAATTTTGCTCGTTCTAACAAAATTAATTCCGCTGTAACATATAATTTCGCAAAAACAAATTTTGTTGCATTTGAGAGTTATTTAAATAGTATCAATTGGGATTTATTTTAATATCGTCCAAATTGGAAGATAATTCTAATATTTTTTAGAAAAAACCAATTCCGGTTTTTAAGTATTTGTACCTAAAACGCGTCAGAAAAAAACTGTTTACAATAAAAGATTGAAAAACTTGCGAAATGTCAAGAGAAAATCATATTAACATTTTTTAATTAACAAAACACCCGCACATCGTGAAATTTTTCTGAGATACAGAAAAGAATATGAATTCTTAAAAAGATTTTTGTATAGGCAGTATGTTTTGTTCGTTGAGTCATCGGCTAGGCGAAATAGCAAATCATTTTGGAATTACAATAATTCAAAAGGAAATATCTAAGGTTTACCTATGGTTATGGAGTTTGAAAATGTAAGTTCAAATGATTTGATGAGCACTTGCGATTTATTTGCTGATTTTTTTATATCAGTATATAATAAATCTCGGGTGCACCTAACGCAAAACCATTATTGATACAATTGATACAATTTTCGGAGGAAGACCTAACAAACGCGTTAAATAAATTAAGGTAGGTAGGTCCGTTAAAAATTATATCAGTCATTAATAACTGGAAAGTTTTTAGAATAATGGAAATATTCTTATAACGGGTGATTTTTTAGCTGGTTTGGTTTTGGCAACACTGGTTTTGATAGCTGACGTGTGTTTAGTACCTTGTGTCACTGTCAAACAGCTTCAGTTTGGTTTGCAATTTAACCATGATCGTCTTACAAATGAACAACGCTTGCAAATTATTGAATTTTACTATCAAAATTCGTGCTCGGTTCGAAATGTTCATCGCGCGCTGCTTCCATTTTATGATCGGCATTCTCGACCTTCTGAGCAGTCTATTCGGAGGATTGTGACCAAATTTCGCACCAAATTTACTTTGTTGGACATTAAACCACCAACACGTTTACGTACTGTGCGTAGTGAAGAAAATATTGCGGCCGTATCAGCTAGTGTGACAGAAGACCGCGAAATGTCGATTCGGCGCCGTTCCCAGCAGTTAGGCCTTTGTTACAGCACTACGTGGAAAATTTTGCGGAAGGATTTGGGCGTAAAGCCTTTTAAGATACAGCTGGTGCAAGAACTAAAGCCAGCCGACCTACCACAACGCCGAATTTTTGGTGAATGGGCTCTTGGAAAGCTGGCCGAGGATCCGCTTTTTTATCGAAAAATTGTGTTCAGCGATGAGGCTCATTTTTGGTTGAATGGGTACGTAAATAAGCAAAATTGCCGCATTTGGAGTGAAGATCAGCCAGAAGCATTGCAACAGCTACCAATGCATCCCGAAAAAGCCACTGTTTGGTGCGGTTTATGGGCCGGCGGCATTATTGGGCCATATTTCTTCAAAGATGATGCGAATCGCAGCGTTACTGTCAATGGTGAACGCTACCGAGCGATGATAACAAACTTTTTTTGCCCGAAATGGAAGTTCTTGACTTGCATGATATGTGGTTTCAACAAGACGGTGCCACATGCCACACAGCACGCGAAACAATGGCGCAATTGCGAGGCGAGTTTGGTGAACAGTTAATTTCACGTTTCGGGCCGGTCAATTGGCCGCCTAGATCGTGCGATTTGACACCATTAGATTATTTTTTGTGGGGGTATGTCAAGGCTAATGTCTATAGGGACAAGCCCGCTTCGATTGACGCACTGGAAGCCAACATCCATGCATTCATTCGTGAGATACCGGCCGATATGTATGAAAGAGTATGCCAAAATTGGACTCAGCGGATGGGCTACCTGAGACGCAGCCGCGGTCAAAAGAAGTCATTCTTTTTAGCACCGTGAGGAGACTACATTCTTGACCTTCTGAAGAAATTGTTCGAAACAATCACTGTAATTACATACATATATAGCAAGCTAACCTCAAAACTTACTCAACATTTTCAATCAAACATACATATTCTTGCGTCGAGATGTAAATTTCTGCGACACCAAATGACACCAGGCCAAGGGTACAGTGATTACATTGCAGACTTGAAGGGTATAGCAAAAGATTGTGCATTTGTTTGCAAGAAAGAAGGCTGCAACCAATCGTATGCTGATTTCATGATACGCGACATGATTGCCTTTTATACACCACACGAGCAAGTTCAACTGGCAGCGATGCAAAATAAGGATCCCACACTGGAAAGAATGCAAGAAATCATCACTGCGTTTGAGTCATCTCAACAAGCTTCAGCGATTTTAAAAAGCAGCGAGCGAAAAGTTGCTACGACCGCGGAGGTCAACTCAATGTACGCAAGTAAGTCAAACATTAATTACCTAAATCGTAAATCCAGTCCCGAGTGTAATATAAGTCATGACCGCAGTAGATGTAAATATTTACAAACAGTTTGTAATAAATGTCAGCGTAGGGGCCATTTACAAAGCGTATGCATGAGCCACAGGGAGGAGGAAAACGCATCACGTGCAAGACATCGCAAGCAACGCGATTTTTCCGCAACAATGCTCGTTCTTACTCGAGGCCACGCTATGGTGCGGGCCCAAATCAATCTAATACAAAAGCTTTCAAGCGCAACAATAATCAGACGCAAAGAGTAAATGAAGTTGCTCATTCCATTTGCCAAATGCCAAATCGAAGCTTACTGCAATTCCTAAATTGTTTGAAAGCATTGTTAAGAGGAAGTTTTTCTTCGTAGTAAAAGAGGTAATCTCGAATAATCAACATGGTTTTATTCGAAGTAGATCCTGTGCTACCAATTTAACTTTGTTAATTAATTATGTCATTTTCCATCCTAAGACACGTGGCTTAACTGGTTCATTGACCAATATGAGCAGAGCTTTATCGTAGTTATCTTATTACTTCTGAATTCCGAATGACGCCATTTTCTGAATTATATAATATGTCAAAACAATTTGACGCACATTATAAAATACATTTGACCCACCTGCACACAGCTTAATGTTAAATTAAAATTGGTAAAAAAAAATAAATGTCATACAGACCGAACCAAAATTTAATTCTGTCAATTTTTATTAGGAACCTTTTATTAGAAAATATATAAGTAAATGAGTGGTAGTAGTTGCGACAAATTAAATGTTTATTAAAATGTATAAATTAACTGTAATTTAACGTATTCTTTGAAACAAATTGACAATGACAACTGGAGTTTTAGAATGTTGTACATATTTTTAACAATTCAACCAATATGCATATCAAGAAAGTGTACATTTTTTTTAAATGACAATAACGAGCAATCTATTTAAAGACGTAAAGACATAGACAGATTTGTAAATATGATTTACCTTAATTGAAATGTTTTGTCTGTTACAAATGTAAAGTGATCGAGCGGCAGTGTTATGTGCTTCTCTTGATATCGATGAGATTCACCGGTTGCCAATGAAAGTAAAAAACAATTACTTAGTAAAATAACTAAGGGTATAAAATAATTCATTTTTTTTTTTGATTTTCCAAAAAAAAAACACAGAGCGATACCCTTTCGCTCTTACTACTGACAGCGATTGCAACCAACTAATAATCAGTTGTATGGAAATTGTAATCATTCAGAAAATGGAAAACAATCGTTATCTGGAAATGGGTTGACCTTATGAACAATCGCTCAATAATGGTCTGTGATTTGTGGATAATTGTTTTAAGTGAAGCAAATAAAGTGATATCGCTCACAGCAAAAACGACTTGTGATCTTACAAGATGTACCGTCGAAATGTAATCGCCAAACGATAATCACTGTACGGAATGAGGGGCCTGACGTGCGTCGCGTCGTGATGTCATACACGATAACTGTGAATTTGAGAAATTCCAATGACAAATATTGTAGCTGACTACGCACTGAGCAGCGAACATAGCGAGAGGTTAATACTAGTGTGGGATATATTTATACCCTATCTTATAGGAATATAACGGGTCCGCCAAATAATTTTTTTTTTTGAAAATGCTATAAAAAAAACTACTGAATATTTTCTCAAATTTCTTTTTTTATTTGAAAGTACAATCCTTGCGGTTAATAATGGAAAATAATTTTATTCAAATGGCTGCCTCGGCTGGCCATGCAGTAGCCTACACGATCGGTCCAATTTTTAAGCACATTATCGATTGTGTGCAGCTGTATTTCACCAATGGCTTCACGAATATTGTCCTTTAAAGCGTCAATTGTCTCTCGCTTGTCGGCGTAACACTTATCTTTTACGGCACCCCACAAATAATAGTCCAACGGTGTCAAATCGCGGCTCCGAGGTGGCCAAACGACATCAGCTCTGCGGCTTCAAAAACAGGGCGCAAAACATCGAGTGTAGCTTCGGCTGTGTGGCACGTAGCGCCGTCCTGTTGAAACCAAATGTTGCCAATATCCTCCTCTTCAATTTTTGTGAACAAAAATTCGTTCAACATGGCCCGATAACGATCGCCATTGACTGTAGTGGCCGTTCCTTGCTCATTTTCGAAGAAAAATGGCCAAATTATGCCTCTGGACCAAAATCCGCACCAAACAGTGACTCGTTTTGGGTGTATCGGCTTTTCAATGTATGCGTGCGGGTTTTCTGTGCCCAAAATGCGACAATTTTGCTTGTTTACATACCCGCCAAGATCAAACTGAGCTTCATCTGAAAAGATGATTTTTTTGGCAAAATCGGCATCTTCTCTAAGTCGATCGCAGGCCCACTTAGCGAAGCGAAAACGCATTGGATGGTCAGTTGGCTTCAACTCGTGAAACAATTGGACTTTGTATGGTGTCATACCAAGGTCTTTATGCAAAATTCGTCTCAATGATGTCTCCGAAATGTTCAATTGTTGAGAACGACGGTGAGTTGATGTTGATGGCGCTTCACGCACACTTTCTGCCACAGCAGCAGTACGCACTGTTTTTGGATTTTCACGCTTTGGTTAATCGATGAGGATGCCAGTTTCTTTCACTTTTTTCACAAGATAACGAACATACGGAGCTGACGGTGCTTCTCTTCTTCCAAAATACATACGCAGTTTTCGCACACATTCTGCAACATTACCATGATTTTCAAAGTAATGTCGCAATATTTCCCAGCGTTGTTCAAGCATATACACAACCATATTCGTTCAACGGAAGGATAAAACTAATTATCTGTCAAATCAGACATGAGCTAATTGTTACCATTCACGAAATAAGCACTAGTTGAAAAAAAAACGTTAGATGGGGGACCCGTTATAAGTTTTGACATTGAGTTTGTAACATAGAGAAAATATTTCGATAGATATACCTCAAAGAATATGGATCGACTCATAATCGCTAGCTGAGCCGTTCTAGCCATGTCTGTCTGTCCGTCCGTCCGTCTGTGTGTCACCGATTTTTGGGCCTTGAATTTTGAGCTTGAGTGTTGAAATATGGTATATATGGTATATATAGCCGACGAAGCTAACAAGTGTAAAATTTTTTGAAATCCGCCCACTGCCCAAATAGAAAAACGTATTTTTTGGCCAAACTGTATGAAATTGTAAAAAAGTATCTGAGAAAAATATTTAGAGAATCGTAACATCTATATTTCGTCTATATAAAGTTTTTTGCCACGCCCACTTTTTGTGAGCGTTTTCTATAAAAAATGTTTTCGTACATTTTTAAAATATTTGAAAAAGCATTTGATGCAAGATCATTGGATATGATAATGTGAACAATATTTTAACCTACGCCCACTTTTTGGGTGCTTTTTCCTACAAAAACAATCTGTATACCCTACCCGAAGGAATATGTAATAGAAAAACGTTGTTTTGTTTTGTCATTTTAAATATTTTATCACCATAAAGGCCACATTTTTGTTGATATTAATTTTAATGATGGGATGGGATAGGGTATTAAATGATCCGCACAGCGGATTGTAGCCTTCTCATATGTTTTTAATTTAGAATAGAGATCTTCTATTCCTTTACAAATGTGAAGTATGAATTACGGTTTTAATATAGGTTTTTATAAAAATCAACATAAATAAAGTTATCTCAAATATAAATATTATTTATTTTATTTTATTTAGTTGTTGTATTTGAAAATATCTTTTACAATAGACTTACAGTCTTTATAAGCAAAAGTTACATTTATAGATTAAAAAAAAAAAACAAAATTAAACAATAGAAATTGAAATATCGAGGTACAATAGAACCAAAAACGGGTAAAAAAGGCAAAAATTTTAATAAGTATACAATTTTTCGACATTCATAATTAACATACAAAAAATTATTATAAAATACAATTTACATTTAACATGTTTCAACCAAATGCCTAAATAAAACCCTATCAAAATGTTTGGTGCCACGAAGTCTCTTGATTTCTGTTGGTAAAGAATTCCACTTTCTGATAAGAGAATTTCCCAGAATTGGATATTTGTATAATGAGTGCATTTAGTACTTTTATATAATATAATGTGACTTCATCGTATAATTATAAATATCGATCTTTATTGATGAATATATTGTTTTATTTTTTTAATTCCCGAAATTTAAAATAATTGTGTTAGTTACAACCAAACATTTTTTTAACGTAGCTTGACACATGGTCAAATCGTCTGAGGTTATATACATAGCGGATTACGTTGCTAAATGCTACCGTAAGATTTTGTTTGGCAACAGAACTATGGCCACAGAAAATTTTGCACCGTAGGTTAAGATCGGCATTATGAGTGATTGGGCCAATCTTAGCCTAATTTGTTGGGGTGTAAAATCTTTTGACATTGATAGATTGCGTAGGCAGCCATATACTTTACCGAGTGCCAATTGAATATGGTAGTCCCAACTAAGCGTGTTGTTGAACCAAATACCTAAGTTTTTAGCTTTATTAGTACTTTAGAGTACTTTCTTTAAAGGTGGGTTTTTCGAATAGTGATAAAGCTGACATTTTGTGGTCAAATCGAGCAACTCTAATGTCAATTATGTTTAGTTTGGTTTGCCATTTCATCATGAACAGGTTGACGAATGAACAACGCTTGGTTCAGTTCGCGAAGTTTACCGCAAGCTCCGTCAATTTTATGGTCGACATAATCGTCCATCAGAGCAATTAATTCGGTTAACCATGGATCTTGTTCGCACTACGTTTACTCTATGTGATAATATGCATCCGCAGGGACGTCGAACAGTGCGCACCGAAGAAACAATTGCCGCTGTAGAGCAAAGTGTTGAAGAGGGCCCGAATGAATCGATTCGCCAAAGTGCACAGCAATTGGAGCTTTGTCCATCAATCTTATGGAAGATTTTGCGCAAAGATCTTGGCTTACGACCTTACCAGATCCAGCTTGTGCAAGAATTAAAGCCGCGAGACCATGCAATGCGTCGTGATTTTGGTGTATGGGCCGAAAATGAGATTGATCTCAATGCTGATTTTCATCACAAAATTTTGTTCAGTGATGAGGCTCATTTTTGGTTGAATGGCTACGTCAACCAGCAAAATTCCCGCATTTGGAGTGAAGAGAATCCACATGAGACCCTTAAGATGCCATTACATCCGCAAAAACTAACTGTTTGGTATGCTCTATGGGCTGGTGGAGTAATTGGGCCATACTTCATCCGAAATGATGCTGGAGAGTCAGTTACCGTTAATGGATGGCATGAATGTTGATGAGATGTGGTTTCAACAAGACGGCGCTACATGCCACACAGCGCACGTCACAATCGATTTATTGAAGGAAACATTCGATGAGCGCTTAATATCGCGGAATGGACCTGTCAATTGGCCACCAAGATCGTGTGATTTGACACCATTGGATTATTTTCTTTGGGGATATGTGAAGTCGCTCGTCTACGCCAACAAACCAGAAACTTTAGGGGACTGCGAAGTCAACATTCGTGGCGTTATGGCCGACATACGGCCCCAAATGCTCGAAATAGTGGTTGAAAATTGGACCTCTAGACTTGGCTTTATACGGGCCACATGCCTGAAATCGTATTTAATCATTAATGGCATAAAGTTATCCTTCAAATAAAGCCAAATTGATGGACATTTTCTTGTGTTTTATTTCAATTCGAAGTTCTATACCTCTAAAAAAAAAAACATTATACCAATTTACCAATTACACTCAACACATGCATGACGTCATTGTTTATGATTTCCATTCATAATAATAATTCGAATAACCCAAGCCCCACACAACACATAATCACACACACTAATGGTATCATGTTTACGTTGAAACGGAATGAAATATGAAACGATCAACACTGAATTAAATTTTATTTCTACGTTCAAATAGCCTAGTAATTCATATTACTCACCTGATAAAAATATAAAACGAGTGTTGGGTGCACGACGGGGTCGTACGCAACTTTCTCTTTCACAGCAAGTTGGGCGTTAGATCAAATTTTGAATTTGATTATGGATATTATTGATATAAATAATGTCGAAATGTATTTATACGAATGTTTACTCCGAAATTTGAAGGAATCGATTTCAATGTAAATAATAATGATGCTCCGTTATTGGCCAAAACTGAAAATTCCGTTTAGCGATAGTTGGGCTAAAACTAATTATGTGGAATTGCTTCAAGTTGTAATAGTAGCATATATATTAAATTTCATTCAATTTGACATAATAGTTTGCGAGAAATTAACAATTTTCTTTATCTGGACTAAATGACAAAATCCGTTATATGGATTTTCTCGAAAAATAAACTGGGTATGCAGTTTTGTTGGAACTATTATGATTATAGTACATATAAAGTTTAATCAAAATCGTTAGAGCCGTTTTCGAGAAAATTGATGTTATGTGGAATTTTTATATGGCAGCTACCGTTATTAACATGGCTAAAAGCAGAAAAAAAAATGGCCTAGAATTATGACCAAAACAAGCTTGGATACGAAGTTTAAAGAAAATCGGTCAAGCCGTTTAGGCTGGGGAGACCATTACGGACGGACGGACCGACGAACGGAATTCCAAAAACCACTTTTTTAGGCTCCGCTATCATTGTAATGTTAGAATCAATCAAAATCTCGAGGTCGAAAATTTTCACGTTAACAATATCTTTCTCTTTGTAAGAGAAAGTTAAAAAACAAAACCGAAATCATAATAAATAAAAAACATATGAGAGGCTACAATCCGCTATGCGGATCGTTGAATACCCTATCCCATCCTATCCTTTAAATTAATATCCTCAAAATATAGGCCTTATGGCAATGAAATACAGAAAATGACATTGTCACAATATATTGCTCAGACAGTTTCTCAAAATCTTGTGTGGTTCGTATTTCTATTGCTAATGCCTTGGGATGGGGTATACAAACGGTTTTTGTAAGAAAACGCCCCCAAAATGTGGGCGTAGGTGAAAATGATCTATGGACAAAATGTTTATATTACCATTTCGGAAGTATTTGCATCAAATTTTTTTTCGAAAGTTTTAAAATTTGGACAAAAAGCGTTTTTTACTAAAAAACGCCCCCAAAAAGTGGGCGTGGCAAAAAACTTTGTATGAACGAAATATAGATATTAGGATTGTCTAAATATGCTACTCAGACACTTTTTTGAAATTCCTTACGGTTTGGCCAAAAAATAAGTTTTCCTAAAAAGGGGGCGTGGCAGTGGGCGGATTTTAAAAATTTTTACACTTGTTCTGGTGGCACGGACGAGGATCCTATATACCAAATTTCATTATCCTAGCTCAAAATTTAAGGCCCAAAAACCGCTGACGAACAGACAGACGGACGGACGGACGGACGGACGGACGGACGGACGGACGGACGGACGGACGGACGGACGGACAGACAGACATGGCTAATTCGACTCAGCTAGCGATTCTGAGTCGATCCATATACTTTGAGGTATATGTAGCAAAATTATTTCTCTATGTTACAAACTAAGTATCAAAACTAATATACCCCCCTATGGGATAGGGTATAAAAACTCGACCGACGCGACGCACACCAACAAACACCGATAACCATGAAAGCAACCTCTGCCACTGTCATAATATTCTTAGCAGAACCAATATCCACGTAAGGGCAAAAGAGTTAGCAATAATGTTCTCTGTTCTCTTGTTGTTTGTTTACATATGCCCAGTGTTGCCGAAAGTACTCCCATAGGAGTTTTGTACTACTTTCAATACATTCGTACTCCCGTACTCCTCCTTTCACATTCGTATTCCCATTTGTGAAAGACCTAAAATAGCATACACTTGCAGTAAGGTGAATGTCAACCTAAATAAATTTAATTCACATAAAATTCCAAACTGTCGTCAAAAAAAGATTTTTTTGTGTATTTATAGTATATCCCATAGCGGTATAATTATTTTGATACATAGTTTGTAACATAGAGAAATAATTGTCGACCGATATTAATTTGTTTTAATTAATAAAACTCAAATTCACTTGTGATCGCTTTTTGTTTCTAATCCAAATCTTTTACATCGTTCAACTGCCATCTCGTTTCAAAAAAATGACGCTCTTTTTTTTACACATGCAAATTAAGGTGATTTCGCAATAAATACTTAAGAGTCTATCAGAATCGCTATCTGAATCAATTTAGCCATGTCTGTCTGTCCGTCTGTACGTCACCGATTTTTAGGCCTTAAAAATCACGCACCCTTTTCAGTAAAACGTTGTTTTTGTCCAAACGGTAAACAACTTTGAAAAAAAGTTTGTAAAACATATTTAGAATATCTCAATACCTATACTTCGTATAAATAAAGTTTTTAGCCAGGTCCCTATTTCGGTCGTTTTTAGTAAAAAACGGTTTTAGGTTCAATTTTAGATCGAAAAAATAGATGATGAAAATATTTCGAGTAATTCTATGAACATTTCGTCTATACATCATTTTAACCCACGCCCAATATTTGGGGGCGTTTTCGTAAAACAAACTATTTTCAAAAACGATCCCATAGAAACTTTTATTAACCAGATGTGACATTTTCTATATTTCACCTCCATTCAGTTTTAGACATGCCCACTTTTAGGGGCCATTTATTTTAAGGAGTTCAACCAGCCTTTATACAAATCTTTTATGGTTCGACAAAAAAATAAGGTTTTCTATGGCATACGCTTTTTAGGAAAACGCCCCGTATATTGAATCAAAATGCTATACGGCGACTAAATGTTTTTTTTTGGCGAAAATCTTATTTTTTTAATAAAACGTCGACAAAAAGTGGTTAAAAACTATATATGCAAGAAATATAGATAATGACATAGTCTAAATTTCTTGCTCAGTAACTTTTTTTTTTGTAAATTTTTATATGATTTGGTCAGAAAAGACGTTTATTCTGCTTCGTCGCAAAGAGAGTCTATATACTAAATTTCAACACTCTAGCTCAAAATTCAGTGTATGTAAGTGCCAAAAATCGGTACCACACAAACGAACGGACAGACATGGCTAGATCGACTAAGAATGGCTAGCTGATATACTTTAAGGTATATGCGATGTTCAAAACTTAATGTCAAAACTAATATACTTCTATGGGAGAAGGTATACAAACATTTTGTATCTTTAAAGACTAAAATATGTCTGTAATCCTATTTTTTTTTTTTTTTCAAAATACTCCCCTTTTTTGGCTGCAGTACTCCCTTATAATATTTCTCTCCGGCAACACTGCCTTTGCGTATGCTTGCAATTTGTATGTTTTTTTTGTTTGGCTTCTTTACTAAAGAGTGCATTTATATATTCGCGAGAAGAAGAAGATAACGATTTGAAATTTGAGCAAAACGAGTGAAACAGCAAATTGTCGATGTGTTGCCACGAAGAAGAGCTTCAATGTTCAGCGATGTCTATCATATTACTTGCAGGGAATTGTTCAATAATAATGATGGTGCTTGTTGCGGACGTAGTTCACGGGAGGAGAATATTGGAGTAAATAAATAATTGTTTTTGAAGTTTCCAATTTAAATAATTTATTAAGGGTATTCATGCAACGTCGTGATTTTATTACTTGAGAAAGATTGTAATTTTACGACAATGTTTCATGAACGACCCTAAAACTGCACCACTAAATAATGCGGTAACCCACTGAATTCAATCTCATTTTAGTAATTTATTTGTTGATAGAATTTTGTTCCAATTGTTCTCTTTCCGTTCTCGATATTTTTTTCAGTTTAGCGGATACGTTTGATGTGTGAAAGTGACTGATTAAATGTCAAAATAGTATTTCAGAAGTTTACAACGTTTACCACATCTGTTTACGCACCCAATTCCTGTGAGAAAATTTCGATATTGTTGGAAAAGATTTCCCATACAAATTTTGACATTTATCACGTCGTAATTATATCACGTTTACAACGTTTACGACGACTTTCCGACGTTGCATGAATACCCCTATTGTTTCAATTATAGTACGTTTCCACCGGACCGAAACTCGTCATTTCATTGACGAAATTCAACATTTGAAAATAGTGTTCCCACAAAAAAAAAACGCATTTCAACTGTCAAAACAACTTTTTTTTTACTGGATCTCCTCTTGCTATGATCTGACAAAATATCCGGGTACTATCAACTGCCAAGAAGAGCTTATCTCAACATACCTTCTTGTTCTGATTCGCAAAAATTAAGATCTATGAACGGTTGAGAGAAAAGCCAAGCCCCGGGGTCTAACGATCGTGTTACACCAACATAATTGTATTATTTATTTTTGTATGTAATCAGTAAATAAAGCAAACACCAGGGACAACGGGTATCGAGAAAATCTGGCCCTTGTTCAACAATTTCGTATGTTGTTATTCCGAAGATATGTCATTTGCAGAAGCTATTTTAAAAGAAAAAGCAAAAGGACATCATACGATTGTTCATTAATTAATTATGCATTTTCTTCTTATATTTATATTTGTTTTTCGAACGATTTTTCCAAAACAAATTACAGAGCAGTTTGACGTTTCTGGGAGAAAAAACTGGTTTTTGCAGGGGAAAAAGGTAATGTTTGATTTGACATAACTCGGTTGGACGTCATTTGAAATAGCATTTCAGCGGAATGCCGAATTCCAGAATGTGAAATTATATGGCAGAATGCTTTGCATTTCGGCTGAAATCACGAATTTCGCTGAAATCACGCATTTCGACTCGGTGGAAACGTACTATTAGATTCAATCACAATTGGGTTTGTTTTTCCCATGTAAATGTTTTCTAATGGAATATGTCAAAAACAATTCTATGTTTTTTAATGTCACTTTTTAATGACATTTAACATCCAATATTTTGTTTTTGTGGTTACAAAAAAATTCTACAATTGTCAAAAGGGCGTGGTTTTGAGTTTTGAGAAATTGAAAGTGAAATTATAGAAAGAAATTTTGGGAGTTTTAACCCAGATTGTGATTTAAGGAATTCAAACTAAACATTTTCGAATGTGAATATTGAAAGCTTCTCCAATTTAGAAGAAGCTGTTAAAAAATAAAAAATTGCATGGATAAAATGCTCAAATCAAGAATATTTGGTACACGAAAGTGATTAAATCTCTTCGAAATAGGGCTCGGTTACGGCCAACGCTAGTAAGCGAGTGCGCTAGTCCGCGCTAGTGTGCGCTAGTAAAAACATCGTTGACGATCATTCACGCTAGTTCGACTCACACTAGTTGGTATTTTTATATTTTTTTTTTGAGAACCGTTACTTTGTAATACATTTTAAGCCGTTCGAAAAGAGATGAGTGTTAACAGTTTTTCGATAAACATATGAAGTTTATCGAACAAAATTAATAAACCTACAAATAGTATTGGTTTAAACGTGCATTTACAAAATGCACTTTCGTATTTTTTTCAGACCACTGGAAACATGGTGAGTTCCATCCACCATTTCCACGATTGTATAAGGAAAGACGAAGAAAAGTTTTTGGAATACTACCGAATGACCACAAACACTTTTGACTACATGTTGAATGAAATAGACCAGATCATTCAAACTCCTGAGTTAGAGAACGGAGATTTGCTAACGTAGGCATATTTTTCATTTGGGGCAGTTAACTCATTAAGAAGTTAAAATTGCCATCTCTTTTTAATTTTCGAACTTCTTTTAAAAAGCAAGATTTTATTTTTCAATCTCAAGAATATCGGCTTCATAGCAGGTTTTGTTTATTTTTTCTGATGAACTAGTGAGTTGGTTCGAAGCTGATTTTTCACCTTCCTCTGGTCTATCTTGTGTTCTTATCTCACTTTGGTCAAAACTGTGCTCATTATTTAGTACTTCTGCTTCAGCTAAAATTTCTTCAATGCTAGCACCAGCACAATCTTTTTGTAAATTCCCAGAAAGTATTGCAGGCTTTAAGGATTCACTTAAAAATCGTAGATCATGAAACCAACTCCATTTACTTTCATAAGGGGAATGAGCTCCAGATAAGTAATATGTAATAATCTAATAAATTGTAAAAAGATTTATAAAAACAAGGACCAAAAATCGACATTTTATCATAAGTCAGTAGCTGTTCATGCTCTTAATTCTTCATTTATTTTTGTAGATATCTATCTACTGGCTCATCGTATCGAAGTTTGGCGTTAAACTACAGAATGTCACACAGCACCATATCTGGGATAGTAAATATATGAGAAGGCTACAATCTGCTGTGCGGATCGTTGAACACCCTAGCCCATCCTATCTGTACAACTAAAATCCCCAAAAAAGTGGGCATGGGTAAAGACACGATGTGGATAAAATAGAAAAAATGATATAGTGACAACAAATTCTTCAGACTGCTTATAAAACACTTTTATGGTTCTACAAAAGACAAGGTTTTCTCCTGCATATGTTATGGGGCAGTGTATAAAAATGGTTTTTATATAAAAACGCCCCCAAAAAGTGGGCGTGGGTAAAATTGTATACAGACGTTCGTATTAATATTACTAATGATTCTGCATAAAATTTTTTTTCGAAATATTTTAAATTTGACCGAAAACATTTTTTTATTGAAAACGTAATATAGATATTCAGATTGTCTAAATATTTTGTTCAGAAACTTTATTAAAATTCCTTACGGTTGGGCCAAAAACTGAGTTTTTCTTGCGTGGCAGTAGGCGGATTTGGAAATTTTTTACACAAATTTCATTATCCTAGCTCAAAATTTAAGGCCTTAAAAATCGGTGACGTACAGACGGACGGACGGACGAACAGACAGACATGGCGACTCAGCTAGCGATTCTGAGTCGATCCATATACTTTGAGGTATATGTATCGAAATTATTTCTCTATGTTACAAACTATTTTTTTTTTTTTTTTTTTTTTTTTTTTTTTTTTCCGTGGGCTGGTGGAAATCTTCATAGACACGATGAGCACGTGCCCAAAGTAGTGTGAGATTTTTACTCACTAAAACCACCACCCATTTGGTATTTCTATTGCAACTAAGTATTCGACTTATCCAGCAATTTTTTTATCACGATTATATAATATGTTTGGCAGGTAACTTTCCCTTGAGAGTTCCTGCTTTTCCGCAATTATAGCGCGGTTTGTTATTATCGGGCCAAATCTAAGGGTTTAGTTCTTTGAAGACGCCGCAATATATTTGTTTCGTCCAGAATTTGGAGGACTGTTGTGTTAACGTGTCCTAATAAACGTTTTTTATGTTTTCGTGCAAAATTTTTTGTTTCATCTTTAACCGCGGGAATACCCAGATCTCTGCGTAGATCTTCGTTCCTTATGTACCACGGCGCATTGACGAATGATCTTAACATTTTGTTTTCAAAAGTTTGTAAAATGTTTAGATTCGTTTCACTGGTACAACCCCATAGTATGTTACAAACTATGTATCAAAACTAATATACCCCTATGGGATAGGGTATAAAAATGTGTGCACAGCTATTTGGGACAAATTTGTGAATAAACATTTACCGCGTCCATGTGAAAAACAATTAAAGGAATTTGCAAATGATTTTTACGCTCGATGGCAATTTCCGTATTGTGTAGGATGCGTTGATGGCAAGCACATTAGAATTATGTGCCCACCTCATTCTGGAAGCCTATATTACAACTATAAAGGATATTATTCAATTGTCTTGCAAGCAGTAGCAAATGCTTATTATAAATTCGTTGTTGTTGAGGTGGGTGCATATGGCAGGTAGAGGATGGAGACATTTTTGCTTCATCCGCTCTATGTTACAGCCAAGAAAATGAAACTTTTGGGATGCCGAGTCTAACGCATCTACATTTAATAAATATTGATGTCCCTTTTATGTTATAAGGGGATGAAGCATATCCCTTGAAGGCATATCTCTTGAGACCATTTCAGCAAAATATAATTTCTTTCAAAGAAATTACTTTCAATGAACGTCATACAAAAACATATGAGAAGGCTACAATCCGATGTGCGGATCGTTGAATACCCTATCCCATCCTATCCATAAAACTAAAATCGCCAAAAAAGTGGGCATGGCTAAAAACACGATGTGGATAAAATAGAAAAAATGATATAGTGACAACAAATTCTTCAGACTGCTTACAAAACAATTTTACGGTTCTACAAAAGACAAGGTTTTCTCCTGCATATGTTATGGGGTAGTGTATAAAAATGGTTTTTATATAAAAACGCCCCCAAAAAGTGGGCGTGGGTTAAAATGGTATATACACGAAATGTTCATATTATTTAATTGAAAACGCCCCCAAAAAGTGGGCGTGGCAAAAAAACTTTATATGGACGAAATATAGATATTAATATTATCTAAATATGTTGTTCAGAAACTTTTTTAAAATTCCTTACGGTTTGGTCAAAAACTGAGTTTTTCTTAAAAGGGGGCGTGGCAGTGGGCGGATTTCAAAATTTTTTACACTTGTTCTGTAGGCAGAGACGAGGATCCTATATACCAAATTTCATTATCCTAGCTCAAAATTTAAGGCCTAAAAATCGGTGACGTACAGACGGACGGACGGACGGACGGACGGACAGACAGACATGGCTTAATCGACTCAGCTAGCGTTTCTGAGTCGATCCATATACTTTGAGGTATATGTAGCAAAATTATTTCTCTATGTTACAAACTAAGTATCAAAACTAATATACCCCTATGGGATAGGGTATAAACAAGGAAAGTAGTTGAATGCGCCTTTAGGAAAGCAGCTGCAAAATGGCGTATATAAACAAAAGAAATCGAAACAAGTGTTGACGTAGCAAGGCTTATCAATAAAACCGTTTGATTACTGCACAATATCATCATCGATATGGAAGCCGTTGACACGTGAAAACAACACTCGCAATAAATTTAAGGAATATTTTAGTTTAAAATAACAAAAAAAAAAAACTAATATATTTTGTATTTAATTTTTCATTTAGAAATCAATGTTATATAAAAATATTAAATACCTTGTATTTTCATTACTGAGCTAACTTCGTTCCAAGCTTCTCTTACAACAGTTCTATTTTTAAGTTTTTGGACGTTATATCCCACAAGTATACCCTCTTTATACCCTATCCCATACGGGTATATTAGTTTTGACATTAAGTTTGTAACATAGAGAAATAATTTCGATACATATACCACAAAGTATATGGATCGATTCAGAATCGCTAGCTGAGACGATTTAGCCATGTCTGTCTGTCCGTTCTTCCGTCTGTGTATCACCGATTTTTGGGCCTTAAATTTTGAGGTAAAGTGTTGAAATTTGGTATATAGACTCTCTGGCCGAAGAAGCAGAACAAGTATATTTTGAAATCCGCCTACTGCCACGCCCCCTTTTAGAAAAACGTAGTTTTAAGCCAAACCATTAGGAATTTAAAAAAAGTGTCTGAGCAGCATATTTAGACAATCCTAATAGTCCATACAAAGTTTTTTTGCCACACCCACTTTTTGGGGGCGTTTTTAGTAAAAAACGCTTTTTGTCCAAACTTTAAAACTTTTGAAAAATTGTTTGATGCAAATACTCCCGCAATGGTAATATAAACATTTTGTCTATAGATTATTTTCATCTACGCCCACATTTTGGGGCGTTTTCTTAAAAAAACCATTTGTATACCCCATCCCAAGGCATTAGCAATGGAAATACGTTGTTTTTTGTCGAACCACAAAAGATTTTGATAAACTGTCTGAGCAATATATTGTGACAATGTCATTCTTTGTATTTCATCGCCATAAAGCCTTTATTTTGAGGATATTCATTTTAAGGATGGGATGGGATAGGGTATTCAACGATCCGCACAGCGGATTGTAGCCTCTCATATGTTTTACTTCACATATTAATAAATCGACGTCCATTATGGTAAAAATAAAACACAATGTTCACTGTTTGAAAATCAAAGGAATTTAGATCTACTATAAATTTACAAATGTGGTTGGCATTTCATCAAAATCTTGAGATGTCTCGTTCACCTGGTTATCAGTATGTTTCAAAAGTTTACTTTCCAAAATTTGAATTGGCGTTTCGCCTCAAGGGTATTGAGAAGCTTAGAACAGGGGTCGTCAAAGTTATTTTTTCAGTTGGCTCAACCAATAATCTTGAGCGACTCATCGAATTCATTATAAAATACATACCGAAAAAACACAGGCTAACAAAAGCAAAACCGAAGAACAAAATTACGTTTTCTAAAGGTTTTTGGTTTAATGAGTTCCAATCTGGATTTGAGATTAACATACCAAAATTATAGTTTTTCTTAACTTGTGTACTTTATTTATCTATAACTCTGTCATAACTCGAAAAATAAAATCTTAAAAATTATGAGAAAGGGCTTTGTTTCTAATTAAAGAATTTGTAAAATATCTCCCATAACAAGCTAAAGGATTTATATAAAATTGAAAGCATTTGGTAATTAATTGAGCTTTGAAAACATAAATCCCAATTGAAGCAACAAAACTGTATTAACTCTAAATTTCAACACATTTTTCTAAAGTGTAGTAACTAAAAATAATACAAAGGGTTTATAATGAGATACATACTTCAATCAATTTAAACGTCTCAACTTAATATGAAAGAAATATTTTTCCACGGAAAAGACAACAAAAGTGTTATAACTCTAAATGCAACCCATTTTTTTTTGCAAATATAACCGCTATAATGACACAACTCAAATTAAAAAACACTTTTGATATTTATTGCACATCTGTTTCCAACAAGAATCACATCACAACGAAAAGTATATGTTATTTTTGTCGAACCAACATTGATTTTAGCTTAAATACATAAAACGACATTTGACCATTTGAAAAAAAAATAGCTATTCAACTTAAATCAATCGCAACTAGATAGAAAGAAAGATAGAAAGGAATTTTCAAATATTTTTTTGCGTATAAAATGTGTGCCTCAAAAAATGTGTTTTTTGAGTTGTGACACTTTTGTACTACATGTGCGATATGTATCACAAGGTACCAAATCTGGAGACAAAAATAAAAATATTTACAAGTCTATGATCGCTGAGTATGTGTTTACCTCCAAATTGCAAATTGGAGCAGAAGCAGCAAGCGCACCAGTTATATGGTGTGGCTGTGGATATTTCATACGAAAACATGATCCACCAAAAGCGTCTATCAATCTGTCCATATGTTATATGTATTGTGGAATACCTAAGCATAGAGTATTGTTAGCTCGGATTGGTTCAATTAGTCAATTGAATATCAAGAAGAGCCGAAAGATTCACGTATTACCACATCAGACGCACATACCCTCTGTAACCCAACCAAACCTAACCGAGGTAAATTCCTAATCTTTTTCAGTGGTAATAAAGGGTCCGCCAAATAACTTTTTTTTTTGAAAATGCAAAAAAGCAAACTACTGAATATTTTGTAAATTTTCTTTTTTTATTTGAAAGTACAATCCTTCCGGTTAATAATGGAAAATAATTTCATTCACATGGCTGCCTCGGCTAACCATGCAGTAGCCTACACGATCGGTCCAATTTTTAAGCAAATTATCGATTGTGTGCAGCTGTATTTCACCAATGGCTTCACGAATATTGTCCTTTAAAGCGTCAATTGTCTCTGGGTTGTAGGCGTAATGATTATCTTTTACGGCACCCCACAAATAACAGTCCAACGGTGTCAAATCGCAGCTCCGAGGTGGCCAAACGGCATCAGCTCTGGCGCTGATAATGCGATCTTCAAAAACAAGGCGCAAAACATCAAGTGCAGCTTCGGCTGTGTGGCACGTAGCGCCGTCCTGTTGAAACCAAATGTTGCCAATATCCTCCTCTTCAATTTTTGAACTGAACCAATTGGACTTTGTATGGCGTCATACCAAGGTCTTTATGCAAAATTCGTCTCAATGATGAACGACGGTGAATTGATGTTGATGGCGCTTCACGCACACTTTCTGCCACAGCAGCAATATTCTCGAGTGTACGCACTGTTTTTGGCTTTTTACGCTTTGGTTTATCGATGAGGATGCCAGTTTCTTTCACTTTTTTCACAAGATAACGAACATACGGAGCTGACGGTGCTTCTCTTCTTCCAAAATCCGTTCGCAATTTTCGCACACATTCTGCAACATTACCATGATTTTCAAAGTAATGTCGCAATATTTCCCAGCGTTGTTCAAGCGTATACACAACCATATTCGTTCAGCGGAAGGATAAAACTAATTATCTGTCAAATCAGACATGAGCTAAGTGTAACCATTCACGAAATAAGCACTAGTTGAAAAAAACGTTAGATGGCGGACCCGTTATTTCTTTTCTATCTTCATTGTTCATCCGATGTCTTAGTAGAGAAACTTTCTTCTTCGATCAACAAATATTGCACGAGATGTGTGTTTGTAGAGCAATGAGTGAAGAATAACCTTCCATCCTGCGAACTAAGCTGAGCAACTACGAGCGTGCAAACTCCCCCTCTGCTGCATAAAAGGTACTACCTTGGCTAAACATGACTCATAACAAAACGCAGCACATCATTAGCGGCAAAGTTATGAAAGAGTCAACAGCTTAGAACCACATTTTATAAAATATTAAGATAGCCTTTATCCTATTAAACTTAAATTCACGTATTGCCCCAAAGATAATGTTGGTCGCTGGTGCCATGACCTCTGTGCTATAACTCCAATTCCAAAAATTATTGGAACATAATCTGTCACCTGATCCTTTCAAACGCAGCCATATTTAAAATCCTTATCCACCGGCGAAGCAGCCAAATATATTCAACTTATTTATCCACCACTTTTACATGAAATTATGACTTACAAAGGACGAATGAAAAATGGTCGGTAAGAACCATTTTGTCATTGTGCATTGGATTTCAAATCGCTTGAAATTAAATTTTCACAACACAAACAACTTATACCCAAAAGGGTACTTTTCGGTTTTAACATATTTGAGTAAGGGATTTGCTCCCTACCGTGTCAGATATGGCAAAGTGAGCTCAACAGCTCACAAGGCAAAAGGATGTCCAAAATGGCAGGAAATGACATTTCCCACTGGGATTGAATGGACCTCACACAAGGGACGACAGAAAATTAATTTCACAGTTTATTCAATTTATTTATAAATTGGTATTCAGTGTGTGTGTTGGTTCATTTTTTCATGATGTTGGCACAGGTTCAGGATAAATTAAACATGGAAGTTGTCAAATTGTACGTCGGTGACGGGTGAGTAATATGAACTTACAAGAGAACGAACGAATATTGTCGGCGAAACTCAATTAATTTGTCTTCGTTCGAAAATATTTTTTAACTGGTAATGTCCTTGGATAAGAGGAAAATGGTTAGTATTGGAACGAAATAGTTTATGTTAGAGCTGTATCTCCGAATCATTTGAGGGAACTTAAATTTGTAAAGTGACTTTTTATACCCTATCCCATAGGGGTGTATTAGTTTTGACATTAAGTTTGTAGGTTAGGTTAGGTTAGAGTGGCTGCCAGCGATTCACCAGCATAATTATGCCAGTTTTTGGTCCATTGTGATACCACATGGATTTCGTTTATTCTCCTTGTTACCTGTGACAAAACCAATCTGAGCTAGTAATGAATCGGAGGAGACTTCCGTTTTTGTCAAATTGCTGAGTTTTGGAAAGAAGTAAGGCCTTCGTAAAACGCGTATCCCTTAAGCTCTCGATTCACACCATACCACCAGCATCTAATATCGAAGAACAGTGGCAACAATGCCAACAATCCATTAGATCAGCCGCAACTGATGTCGCGGTCACCACCAAGAAACCCCTGGATTGATGAGGAATGCCGACAGATGCTCGCAGCAACTAACGAGGCCCACAAGGCTAAGCTGCAGATGAACACCAGACCTGCCATTGAGCTCTATAGGCAGAGAAGAAAGGAAGAACACCGGCTTTTCAGGAAGAAGAAAAAATAGCAAGAAAGCGCGCGAAAGAATGCGGCCCTTTTCAGTCTGGTTTAAGGTCAGGCAAGTCCACAACCGATCAAATTTTCTCTTTTTGGCAGATCCTGGAAAAAACCCAAGAAGTCCAAATCGATACCCACCACCTAGTTATCGATTTCAAACCCGCATACGACAAGATTTATAGCGACGAACTATACAGAGCCATGACTAGTTTTGGTATACCGCCCAAACTCGTCCGCTTGTGTAGGATGACGATGGAGAATTCTCGTTGCTCCATCAGGTTTGGAAACGACCACACTGACACATTCGATACTAAAAGTGGATTTAGGCAAGGCGATGAGCTGTCATGTGACTTCTTCAATTTGCTCCTGGAGAGGATTATGCAAAACTCCGGAGCCAACCCCAGAGGAGCGATTTTCCAAAAATCGGTGCAACTAATACCACACGCCGAGGATGTTGACATCATTGGTAGGACTCAACGTAATGTCATAGCCACATTTGTAAGTATAGAGATAAGGAAGAGGCAAAAATGGGTTTAGAAGTAAGTGAATGTAAACACTAAATATATGCTGTCAACACGAAAGGACGCACAACATCGATGAATTATACAGAACGTCACCATTGACAGATAGAACTTTGAGGTAGTACTGGACTTTATCTACCTCTATTAACTCTGACAACATCTTGTCAGAAATCAAACGAAGAATTACTCTTGCCAATCGCTGTTACTTTGGGCTAAGAAGGCAATTTAGTAATAAAGCCCTCAGTCGAACTACTAAGGAGATCCTATATAAGACCCTGATCATCCTAGTTCTGCTCTACGGCGCTGAAGCATGGACCGTATCAAAGGCGGATGAAGAAATCCTTTGTCGATTCGAGAGAAAAAGTCTTCGAAAAATCTTCGGTCACGTTTGCGTTGACGGGTTTTGGAGACAAAGATTAAACCACGAACTATACGAGCTGTACAGCGACATGCCCCTAGTCAAAAAAAATCCACATTGGACGTTTGTGATGGCTAGGACATGTAGAACAAATGTTATCTTAGAGTGCAACTGGAGGCAATAAGCTAAGGACCGGGCTAATTGGAGAGGCATGTTGGTTGAGGCCCAGGTTCATCCCAGACTGTAGCGCGACTTAAGTAATTAAGTAAGTAACGTCTGCTATGCTGCAACGAAGGGCTTCCGCTAGTTGTTCGCCTGCCCCTCTCCTGTTTAATGTGCTCACATATCAGGATACGAAGAGTTGCTGAAGAGGATATGGAAGGGTGATAAATCAGGCGAAGATAAATCGCACAAGCGTCGCATGATAATTATTACTTGTGGCTTGGGTTTTGGTCAGACATTTTCAAACTGGTATGCTTAAGATATATGCCAACGTGCTATCTATGTGTGACATCTACATGTGATATAATTACCCTAGTCAGTATATATAATAAGCAAAAACATAATCTCGGTATTCTGTTTGATCTTTTATAATTCAATATAAATTCACATTTTGGACTTCATTGTATAATTGAATACATCATCAAGTGACCAAGCCGACCACTTCCTGTGATGATAGAGAGCTCTCCTCTTTAAAGCAGATACTCATTCGATAAATGGAATGAAACTCTTTATTAATTTTGAAGACTTCCACTCTACGTCCTATTCTTAAATGCCATTAATTACTTGAGGCTCCTTTATATTTTTTGTCGGATAGACAAAGGACACAAGAGACTATGTGCCAAGCCAGTGGTAGAAGATATTCTCAAGGACATGATACAGTTTTCAATTTTAAAGCACCACAGTCACGTTTATTGGGTGTGTGTGCGAAATTGTTCCTATACGTTCAAAGTGTATAGCCACAAGGATTACTTCTAACACTTGTCCTTAAGTTTTATCATTCACATGATATATTGTATCTACCTGTCGGCATAACATGAGTCGCAAATGTGCACACAGAGAAATTGTTTCTAAAGGATGTCTTGTGTATTGTGTCTAGCTCGAGTGTAGTTGCGTGTCCTGGGATTGTAATACCTAGAAGTCTTGCTCATTTGCATTGCGTGCTCGTGAAAAAATGTGAGATGTGTAATTTTTCATGTCAGGTGTTACCATTTAGTCGTTTATTAAAGGAAAACCACAAATGCTTGACTTAACATGAGAATCCCTATCATATGTACAGCAACCATAGGAAAATCAATAGTCAGAACGGCCTTGAAAATACTTACTGTGCTTCCGCCTCACCTGATAAATTTTTATATAAAAAAACTGCAAGCTGTGCGCTGTAAAAGGAGAAAGTCTATATAGTTAAGCTCACTGGAGTTCTATAAAGGTTTACGGAGATCTATAAAGGTTTACATGGTGGCTTAGTGATAGAACGTTTATGTAGTGCAGCATGACTTTAATCGTATAAGAGGATATTGTGATGATTGGTAAATGAAAACCTATTTTGAAGAAAAGAAATAAAGTCTTTCCAAAGCCCCCTTGCTTATAGCTTCTAGTGATAGCAGCAAAAACTGAAAAAAGACAATTGACAACCGTTGGCGGTGAGATGTTTTATTTTATTTTAATAAAAATTCAGATACTTTTCTGTTGAAGAAGACTTAAGCTCTGACAAGAAGACTATTTGAAAGCAGTTAACTTGACTCAAGGGTGATGATTATATGGCACAGAACCCTTAATGGCTAATCAATGCTTACGGCTTCCCTTGTAGTTCAATGTAGAAGAATTCTAAATAGAAAAGATAACTAGTACTTGGCGCAATAGGCTCGGTTGGTCACAATTATGTATGTGTGCGTGAATTTATTGATGACACTGATTGATGAATCAATACAGAGTCCTCGATTTATATCCCGATAGAAAGGATAAGACGGACACATTAAGTGGCGTGCACATGTAGAAACTGATCTCAACCAACTTGAAATGAGCAACTGGAGGCAATAAGCTAGGGACCAGGCTAATTGAAGAGGTATATTGGTTGGTTGAGGCCATTGAGCTTCTAGCTAACAAGGACAGACCCATTGGAGTCTAAATTAATTCAATGAACAACAATAGTTCAGACGCGATTAAGATTGACCATTGGAAAAAGTTGGTACATTCATTTCAGGAAACATTTTGAAAATTCAAATATTTGCTCTACCGGAACCTTATATTTTAAGCCCTACTTTACGGCTATGGACTATTTGCAGAAAAGTGGACCAAATACAATACTTTCGAACAAAGGGGAATAAAAAAGTATACAAAATCTTTAACAAGATGAGCATCTATCAAAAAAGGTAAAACAATTCGACTGAGCTCACAATGAGGAAATGAAACGACGAATCCCAGCTCACAATTTAATTACGACAAGAAAGATCGAACCTTCGGTATAAGGAGCAAGTAATAGCGGATACTAGAGCGATTAAACCGAATGACTGTAAGCTGCATGGTCAGGATTGAATAAGATAAAAGACTGCCTTGTCTCAAGTAGAGACACTCATCGGGCCGTATTCCTCCTAGGTAAAGCATGTTAATGTGTCTTGTAAAGGTTGCGGTGATGAAAAGGCTCAACAATGAAAAAGACATGACACAGAAGGGCCCATATGAATATAAACGTCTTGCTACCTTTGAAGAATATTTTAACAGCTTATAAGCAATTAATAATGAAATTGTTGTTATAGCTAAATACAAATAAAAAAAATTTAGTACAACAGGCTTGTTAGCACCCAGTGCCTAGCTTTCTCACAACCATACATGTGGCAGCTATAACTCAGCCATCTGACAGGGGTCACATATACAAACTGGCAACTCAAAAAATTTAAACGAACATACAAACAACCTTGAAAAACAGATTACACCCTTACCAGGTTAAACTTTGATAAGAGTTTCCAGGTTACAATCCCAGACAGATCGTCATGGAAAGTAACGAACCTGTGGAAAATGACTCGATACATCTTTATACCGAAGGCTCAAAAACAAATGACAGAGTCAATGCTGGTGTCTTCTATGATAGACTTAACCTCAGCCTTTCATTCCATCTTCCGGATCATTACTGCGTGTTCCAATAGGAACTCATGGCGGTCAAATAGGCCTTATCCTGGCTTAAAGAGAATGTAATATCTGCCAAGGATATAATCATTTTCTCGGACAGCCAAGCGGCCATCAAATCCCTGGAATTAGTCTCAACAAATTCAAAGACAACCCTAGATTGCCGCTCGTCTCTTCAAAAGATGTCAGAGCAGTTTAACATCCACCTATGCTGGGTGCCTGAGCATAGTGACATTCCAGGGAACTGAAAGGCTGATGAACTCGCCAGACATCGTACTAAATTACCAGTCATACCCGACACGGGTGCACTAAGTATTCCAAATTAAATCTCAGATGGAGCCTTGGCACGACTTTCAAATACCCAAACAAATTTAGGCAAAGCTGGATTTAAGAAGATACAAGGGATTGATTTCGGTTGTCTAGACTAAGCGCATCCGCGATGGCTTGGTCTTTGAAACGGAGGTTCGGTCTTCCGTACATTCTCGAACCTGGGGGCTGGGATCGATGTGGCCGAGCAGATGTAGTGTTTCGGCTTTTTGGACTACATCCACATCTTGGTACAGCTCATAGAGTTCGCGTTGTATCTTCTCCTCCATTCGCCCTCTTCGCGCACGGGACCAACAATCCGTCAAAGTATTTTTTTTTTCCAATTGAGCCCACTGTCAGCTCTCCCTTCTTGGTTATGGTCCAGCACTTGGCACCATAAAGCAGAACTGGCAGGATAAGGGTTTTTTAGAGCACACATTTCGTCCTTCGAGTTAGTAGTTTTGAACCCAGTTGTTTCGCCAAACCGAAGTAGTAACGGTTTCCTAGGATAATTCTTCGATGGATCTAAACTAGGGTGTCATTCGTGGAGTTTATGTTGACTCCGAGGTAGGTGAACTCCTTACCTACCTCAAAATTGCTGCTATCAATAGCGACGTTTTGTCCTAGGCGGTGGACAGATGCTTGTTTGTTTGTTGATAGCATGTACAACGGATTTCGCCTGTTCTTCAGTCTCCGTGAACGCTTTTGTCACGGCATGTTGGGAGCGACCGATGATGTCAATATCGTCCGCATAGCCCAGCAGCTGGACGGACCTGTTGAAAATAGTACCTCCCGTGTTAACATCTATTGGAATAGTTCGGAGCTACTTCCAAACTGCACGTTGCAGCGCGTGTTTCCCAGCGTCACGCGATACAGCTGAATCAGTTTTGCTGGGATTCCGAATTCGGCCATCGCCTTATAGAGCTCCTGATGATGTACGCTACCATACGCGTGATGTCGATGAATAGGTGGTGAGTTTCGACTTGAAATTCGTTGGTCTTTTCCAGGATTTGTGAAAATTTGGTCAATAGTCGATCTACCGGGCCGGAAGCCACACTGGATTAGTGTGTTGCAGAACGGTTTTAGACGTTCACACAGTACGTTGGATAGGATCTTGTATGTGACATTAAGCAGAGATATGCCTGGATAGTTCTTGCAATACATAGGATCGCTTTTTTTGTAGATGTGGCATATGGAGCTTTTTTTATCTAGCTATAAAAAAAGCCTACTTCTTCTATACTAAGTGGTGTAACTAGTTCTTCATTGACTGGACGTGGGTCCTATTCTTGCCTTACCACTCTCTCTACATGATGCCCATGTAGCAAGTGTTGCTGCTTAAACACATCTACTATTCCCTGCGCTTCGGTGACTAGGTTTTCTTCGCTGTCTCGGAGAGCCTGCGTTCCGGTTTTATAGCCAGCTTCAAGTTGCTTGGCATTTTTATAAAACCTCCGAATATTATTATGATCGCGCGACTCTTCGATCTCCTTGAGCTCTTAACGGTTTGACAAAAAAAACGTTTTTCTAAAAAGTGGGCTTGGACGTGAGCGGATTTTGAAAATGTTAACACTTGTTTTGTAGGCACGGACAAGGATCCTATATACCAGATTTCATTATCGTAGCTCAAAATGTAAGGCCTAAAAATTGGCGACAAATAGACGGACGGACGGACAGACATAACAATTTAGACTCAGCTAGCGATTCTGAGTCGATGCATATTCTTTAAACTTATGGAATTGGGTATAAAAACCTCCACCCACTCCAGATTCAGTTTTAGACACATCCGTGTAGATGTGAATCGAGTTGTTATCTCCAATCATATCCGACTCCCATTCAAGGTAAAGAAGATGACGTCTACTACTGTCGTGATATAGTGAGAAACAGCAACTTACGGATTTATTATTAGCAACAGACATAGGCCAGAAGTCTGGAGCATCGAAGGCATTAGCACACACATTGTAACAATCCGCATATATACTAAATTTGCTACCCTATGCATTATATGTATGCGCTCAACTTTTAACGAAGAAAAATGATTACATTGCCAGCTATAAATGTTTGGTCCCTTTTGCGTTGACGGGCTATGGAGACGAAGATTCAATCAAGAACAATACGAGCTGTACAGCTACATGGACTTGGTAAAAAAAACTCTCATTGGACGTTTCAGATGGCTAAGAGATCTAGAGCGAATAGATACCAATACTGCGGTTTGTAGAATCTTCGATTTCCAGTCAGACGTCACACTTAGTAGAGGAATACACCGCTTTAAGTGACGTGCAAATGTAGGAACCGACTTCAACCAAATGGGAGTGCGCAGCTGGAGGCAGTTAGGTAGAGACGTTGCCAATTGGGGTGCGTGGCATTTCGGTGTGCGTCAAAGACAAATTTTCAAAAAATAATCGACATTCAAGATTGCTAGGAGATCTAGAGCGAATGGACATCAACATTCCTGCTCGCAGAGTCTTGCATTCCCACCCAAACGTTAGATATTGATTGAGAAGGGTGGCATATTGGTTGAGGACCAGGTTAATTCCGGACAGTAGCTCCACTTAAGTAAGCATCTTAGGTGTAGAGAATAAGCTACACCACTGACCCGTAAAACTAAAGCTTAATCGTTACTGTCGCATATATAGATAAGGAAGTTCAGAAAAGTGCCATGACAACGTCCTCTCCCTTCGACTATAAAAACTTTTGACATACTCTCTCTTTTTAAGCCTTTAAAAATAAATGGCCACCATTCCTAATCGTAATAGTACCTGCCAATAAAAATCCAAGTGAATCTAAATTTTCGTTTTCCTTTTTCTTTTTATATCCTAATCCTACACCAACTTAGTATGAGATAGCCACATCAGAATTGCAATTGATTTATTTACTCAGTTCTTCGCATCCAATGTTCATCCATCCACCAATTTAACTCCAAAATATTGGCGGGAAATAAATGGAATGGTAGTGGGGGTAAATCTAAAATGGCGATGCAAACATTTCATTATTTACATCGAACTCGCATCAGAAAAGTTTTTCAAGTGTACAACTCTCGTCGGATACATCCGATTGCCGGATAAATAATTTAAAGGTACGAGAGTACATAGGACTTCAACTTGGCTACTGAATTGGAAAACGGATTCAATTAGAAAGTATTGGCAAATCCAATATAATTTTCAGCTGTAAAGCGGAAACTATTACTTTCGGCTAAATGCCTAACTACTGGTATCCAACACAGAGTTTGAAATTTCAAATCAATTTCAAAGATACATTCAGTATCTGTATCTCCCGGGGAGTAAAATAAAGATTGGGTGAGTCTGGCGTAGATTTGTTAGACTTTGTCAGGGGTGAGTTGTTGATCAGACATCCCTCCACGTCCCTGCTGTTACAAATGATTCGATTACATTTTTGGAAATTAATTTCGCACGGGTAAATACTGTGGAAATTGGAAGAGGATGAATCTTTTTGCACTGTTGTATGATGTCAATGTTAAACGAGTGTTGGGTGCATGATTGGGTCGCACGTGCTTGGTCCTTGAGCTCTGGACTTTAAATTACTGTAAAAAATATTGCTAAAGCGTGCTTACTTCCCAAGACTATGTCGAATAGGAAAGTATTGAGATGACGCCAACATTAGGAGTACAGATCTTGATGATATACACTAATGTCCAAATGTTATTGCACAAAAAAGTTGTTTCTTGTTCATGATCGAATATATAGGTGTATGCAATGAAAATTACAGTTTATTATTTTAAAAAATTATAATTTCAATAATTTTGATTCAATTTCTATGTTTAATTTTTTGATTACAGCGATAATAATGGAAATAGTAAAAAAGCAAACAAAAACTGTCTGAAATCACGCATCAAAAGAGAGAGCACAACTTTGATATTTAAGGGTTCCTTTCGGCCTTCACTCTAAAAAACGGTTTTTATTAAGAATTAATGAACAGTAAGTAAGTAAATTAAGATCCCTTAATATTTAGCACTTGATGGTTGGGTTAGGATTGGCATTAACTAGGCAATGTCCAGTGGTTGTACCTCTGACTACACATCAAATGTGCTTAAATTTACCTCCATCGTCAGGTACTGATCTCATCCAACCGGATTTGATTTGCTAAACGATAAGTGTGTTGATAACAAGACGAAAAACAGCAAAACTATAAACACCCTGATCAGAACGGCACGGAATGAATACACGGCCTGCTGTTCCAGGAGAACCTAGATGAGCTGCTTCGACATATTCGGATAACAGGTTATATAGTAATCTTAAGGGTAAGTCAGGCCCCTTGGTGGCGGATGAACCGAACGGTCAAAGGCAGCGCTCAATCCCGTAGTGGATACTGATGGCCCCATGTCCTAGGGGTATCTAATAAATTGGACTGGCCCTCCAGGTTGGGGGTTGTGCCTTGGGTTAACTACCCACCCATGGAAAAAAACATTGTTACGAAACAACCAATATCCTCGGATATTTGTTTGTTGACAAACCTGCTAAACGAAAAAAGGACAACGACGTTCGTATCTGCACCTGGAATGTGAGAACATTAAATAGGAGAGGTGCAGGCGAACAACTAGCGGAAGCCCTAAACAGCTACAAAGCAGACATTCCTGCCATCCAGGAAATACGATGGGATGGGCCGGGCAAAAAGATGATGAAAAACCGTGACATCTACTACGGACCGTGTTATAGTGAGCAGAAACAGCGACTATTCGGATGCGGATTTGTTATAAGTGCCAGACTTAGGCAAGAAGTCTTATCTTTCCAAGACATTAGCGAACGCATAGTAACAATCCGCATCAAGGCCAAATTCGCCAACATAAGCCTTATATGCGCTCACGCTCCGACGGAAGAAAAAGATGATATAGCTAAGGACTGCTTCTACGAGCTCCTCGACAAAACCTATGAGCGACTACCGAAGTACGATGTTAAAATCGTGCTGGGAGATTTTAACGCAAAGGTAGGAAGAGAAGACATCATTAGAAGTATTGTCGGAAAACAAAGCCTACACGACAACACGTCTGGTAACGGACTTAGGCTAATTGATTTCGCTACGGAACGAAACGCCACTATAGCCAGCACACGGTTTCCTCACCTTGATATCCATAAGGGGACATGGCGGTCTCCAGATTAACGAACAATCAACCACATTGCGATAGACAATGTTTGAACATCCAAAATACTGGATGCGTGCCTCCAGTATTTTGGATGTTCAAACATTCCAAGGGGCATACATTAACTCGGATAACTACCTTGTTGCAGCTAAGGTAAGAATGCGGACATCCACCACGCCACAACAACCCAGAAATACTGTGAAAAAAATTTAAAGTCGAAAGACTGCAATCGCAAGAGACCACCAAGACCTTCGCGCAACGCGTATCCCTTCGGTGTAATAGTGTAAAAGGTCAAGGCCAAGGATACAAGGCGCGAAAATAATCCCGTAGAGATGAACAAGGAAATATCGTAGTTGAGACAAAGTCGATGCTGAGGATACGGAAGAACCACTTCTGCATACTGTTAAACGGTGATGACGAACAACATTCCCCTGTCATGTGACTTCTTTAATTTGATTCCTGGGAGGATTGTGCAAAACTTTCGAGCCAACACCAGAGGCACAATTTTCCAAAAATCAGTGCAGCTACTGGCATGATATATTGAAGATATTGACATCAATGGTAGGACTCAAGGTGATGTCATAGCCACGTTCTCTAGTATAGAGAAGGAAGCGGCAAAAATGGGTTTTGCAGTAAATGAGGGTAAGACTAAGTATTTGCTGGGATCACGAAAGGACACACAGCATCGACGAATTGGACAGAACGTCACCGTTGACAGATATAACTTTGAGGTAGTACGGGACTTTGTCTACCTCGGCTCCGCTATTAACTCTGACAACAACATCTCATCAGAAATAAATCGAAGAATTACTCTTGGCAACCGCTGTTTCTTCGGGTTAAGAAGGCAATTCAGTAGTAAAGCCCTCACTCGAACTTCTAAAAAGATCCTATATAAGACCCTAATCAACCCAGTCCTGCTCTGCGGCTCATCAAAAGCGTATCAAAAACGGGTGAAGATATCCTTGGTCGATTCGAGAGTAAAATTCTTCGAAAAGTCTTCGGCCCCGTTTGCATTGACTTGCTATGGAGACGAAGATCCAACCAAGAACTATACGGGCTGTACAGCTCGTATCCCTGGTCAAAAAATCTTCGCATTGGACGTTTAAGATGGCATGTTGACATGTAGAACGAAAGGACACAAATACTCTGGCTCGCAGCCAGACGTCGGACGAAGTAGAGGAAGACCTCGCCTTAAGTGGCGCGCACAAGTAGAAATCAACTTGGAGTGCGCAACTGGAGGCGGTTAGTTAAGGACCGGGCTGATTGGAGCGGCATGTTGGTTGAGGCCCGGGTTCATTCCGGACTGTAGCGCCACTTGAGTAAGTAAGTAGTAAGCCCATTTTTTGTGGGCGTTTTCTTAACAAAACGATTTTCAATAAATGTTTTAGTAAATTCAAAAACAGTTTTAATGCCATGTGGAAGCTGAGATTCATATTTGGACGGCATCTGCAAAGAAATTTGAACAAACACAAGCTTGTGTTCTCATTTAGATAATCGCATTGGCTAGGATTTGACAATTTGTATGCACTGAAGAAAACACTCCCGAACATACAAATGTGTTAGGGAATAAACCTAAATCCACTAAATTCAGAATCGTCGAAATCACTTTTTTTAAATATTTTACTCTTGTCAACCCACTCGTGAAATTTGAGTGCTTTAACTTCTTCTTTAGCGTTCACGTTTCCACATAATAAAGTAAAGTCTTCCTGCTCAGAAGGGGCATATTTATCATAGCTACCTATTGCTGGAATTTAAGAACATTCAACATTAGAGGTGCAGGCCGAACTAGCGGAAGCCCTAAACTGCTACAAAGGATCCAAGAAATACGATGGGATGAGTCGGGCAAAAAGAGGGTGAAAAACTGTGACAAGCTCTAATAAAGTAAAGTCTTACTGCTCAGAAAAGGCGTGGTTATCATAGCTACCCATTGCTCCAGTAAACCCATTTCCCCATGAGTTAATTTTGTGTCCCATTTCAATTGCCTAATTGACTCCTTAAAGCTTCAACACATAAATAATTGCAGAGCAGGAAATCACCCAATAAGTAAAAATGCTTTAAAAATGACATAACGCCTTTTAATCGCTAGTTCATAAAAAATGGAAGCATAAAAATGAATATTAATTTATAACACATTCGTGAGGTATAAGCTGGAATGCAAGTTGCACGCCATATTCCAACAATGGGATTTCTTAATAATTTCTAATTTATGACATTTCTCCCACCCCTGAAGCCACGTTGCATCGGTTCTCTAATCCAAAGTCCTAAGCCTGCATAGCTCCACATGCAATCCGAATATACCTGCATATATGAGTAGTCCAGAGCTCAGTAGTACGTTAACCTCAAATTTTTTTCATAATTAATTATGCTCGGTGGTGGCAAAAAGGATTGCTGTGGCCGTCGCTACACCAACAAGTATTCGTGCGTGGGAGGCAATGTGCTACTTCATCATCCTGAAACCCTGATATTAGGGTAATTAGAGGGCTTATTCAAATTTACGAGCTACGAGAACAATGCAAAGTCCTGCCAATGGGGTGCTGAAGTCTCCACGCGATGCATTTTCTTTTGTGTGTCGATTCTGAATTGCTTAAGGACGTGCTAATTGATGGTGGCAAAATTGTCTTAGTCTTGGTAAAGTAATGTCGGGGTTGTAGAAGCTTTTATGTAAATTACATTTTTTTCGAGTCGAATTTGTAGATTTTTAGGGCTTTAAATGGCTTATTAAGTAGAGAAACATGAGGTATGTCATTTTAAAAGGAAACACTTAAATGTTTAAATATATTTGTGTATGGGGTGCCCCGGTGAGGGAGTGCAATGCATAATTTTGCTGACCAGGTCTATGTCGTTTGAAGGTTTGGGTTTAAAACAACGTCTTAAAGACTTATCAAAGCAAACCGCTTTGTTTTCAAGGAATTTTAGTTCCGAACAACCAAGTTCTTCAACCGATTTCGATAAGGTTCATACTTCATAGCAATTAAGTAGCTAAGTAGGAATTGGATGCTCAGAAATGTAGTTTTGAGCTAATACCGAATCCTAAAAGTAACAGCTGTTCATTGTGACTATCAATCCGGTTTGTCAATGTTGTTGTCAATATAAATTTGTCATTACTTCGTTTACTGTTAAACACATTAGGGCCCGGTTTTTCAGTGCTGAGTTAATTCTGAGCTTACTAACACCGGAATAGTTTTAATCCAAAGTTATCTCACGAAGCAGTTTTCAGTGCAGGATTAAATTTTACCCCGTGTGTGATTTGATTTGGTAGCATGTTTTATCGATTTCGATGTCAAAAAGTTTTTGAAATGTTTAGAATCTGCAAAAGCTCAGTTATCAGCTGTTTGGTTTCTTTCCCCCCAAACAAATGAAAATGCTTTTGTCGCGATCTTACAAGTTTTTTTCTTAATTCTTAATTTTTTCTTCTTAAAACAGTCAAATTCAATTTTTAAAACAGTTTCGATTCGCTAAGATCAGAATCTGAATAAATCGTACATGTATTTAGTTTACAAACATTTTTACAAAAAGACCACATAAATGGAATTGAATATAATTGTTTGCTTGGTATTTATCATCTGTCATCTCACCAAATTTGCTGGGTTAACTCGAAGTTAATCTGCATTTGAATTGACTGGAGTTTAATCCCGAAACTAGAATGATCTCGCAGTGAAAAATCGGACCTAATAAAGGTATTAATTTCATAAAAAGCTCGAACTCAAAATGTGGACTAGTTCTGTTGACTATTGCTACCATCTTTCCCGCGTTACAAAAACCACAGACCACAGAGGTTGGTGACAAAACCACAGACCATACACACGGTAGAAGGTAGCCTTTCTCGTCGTTGGTACGAGAGCCTTGTTTACTCTGGGCATAGTTATAAAGGGTGATCCATTTCGAGGTTCCCTACTTTTTTAAAGAAAAAAACACAGAAAATTCAAATTTAATGGAGAATCATTTGAAAGAACATTCTTTGGCATTTATTTTTTGAAGATTATGTCTATCAAATGTTGGCCGTTGCTACGTCGCAGATGGTCCATCCGTTGAGTCCAATTTTCGATCACTCGTTCGAGTATTTCGACTGGTAACTGGCGAATGACACGCGTGATGTTTTCCTCCAAGGCCTGAATCGAAGCGGGTTTGTCGGCATAAGCTTTTGACTTTATATATCCCCACAGGAAAAAGTCTAACGGTGTGATATCACACGATCTTGGTGGCCAATCGACAGGCCCAAAACGTGAAATTATGTGCTCACCGAAATGTTCTCTCAATAAGTCCATTGATTGATGCGATGTGTGGGAAGTGGCGCCGTCTTGCTAAAACCAAATGTCGCCGAGATCACGAGCTTCAATTTCAGGCATCAAATAGTTATCATGGTACGAGTTGCTGCGAACGGCGCCGAATCGACTCTCCACGGTCTTCGTGTACACTCTCAGCTACGGCCGCTATATTTTCTTCACAGCGTGCTGGACGTGGTCTATTCGGTCGAATATTATCCAATAATGAATGTTGGGTCTCAAAATGGGTGATGGTATTGCGAATAGTACGCTCAGTAGGCCGATTATGTTGACCATAAGTTGAGCGAAGCGCACGAAACACATTCCTCACAGAACGTGAATTTTCATAATAAAGTTGAACAATTTGTAAACGTTGTTCACGCGTAAGTCTTTCCATCATGAAATGCCAAACAATACTAAACAAACATAACATGACAGCATGACACGACTCACACGTGATCTGTCAAAAAAGGCTATTGAAAAAAGTATCTCTACTTGGATCACCCGTTAATATCGCAACAATGTCCTATACGATGGGCCTAAGCTGAATAGAGTTGACAATATTATTAACTTATGGTGATTCGAAGGCACGTTGCAAGGGCGGTGACTAGCGATAACAATCCGATGTTCTGGACTTATTTCCCCAATAATATGTACACAGACCCCCTTATTCATTAGATTTCACTAAAACACATCTCAACGGTTGTATAGTTATACAGTGCATAAGTATTTATACAGCCTCTATTCTGGGTAGCACAATTTCTAATTCATAACATATTTCCCCATCCATAATAGTTATACAGGGTTTGTGTCAAATAAATTACCAAAAAGCTCGGCAGAGTTACCAAGGGATCATTTTTATGGTTGCGAAACTCATGGTGACAATTTTATTTTCTACATTTTTATAACAAATTGATGACTTATGTTGACTCAATAACATCGTTTACAATGTTGAGTCTGTAGGTAAAGAAGAATTACCATTTGAACAAATTAAACAGTGAAACACAACTGCTAAAATACAAAAATACCCTGGATGATATTTATCAACTTACAATTGAACCTTTGGTAACCCTGATGCTCAGCCGTCTGTGTATACAGAAAAAAAAATTATATACCCTTATACAGGCACTATTCAACCATCAGGCGCGTTTGGAATGTGCAGCCTCTATTCAACGTTGTATAAGTTTTATGAATAAGTTTTTTTTTGTTTAGAGGCATTTTAAGGAGTGCATAGCTTTTTACACTCCTTATAATGAGTTTATGAATATGGCTGAGAAAGTACGGTTTTCTTCAGCTTTATCCCGTCAGAAGCATTCATTTCCATTTATTCTAAGGAGTTAGTGCAAAAAAAGAATGGTATCCCGGTTTTTTACCACTGCCACCGTGGCGCGCGACTGCGCGGGCTCATGCCCATGAGCTCCTCTGCTTCAGCACGACAATTTCAGATCGTGACAAAATTGATACTGAAGAGCAATACACAGACTTTTGGTGGCTTGGTAATGAGGAAAGTAGCAATTCCGCGTTTTCACAGTTTTTTTTCGTATTTGTAGGCTCTGTTACTCTCAGGCGTCAGCTGAGGAATTCACTATAAACGCAATCCAGGAGATACGATGGATGGGATCAAGTATAATGAAGAGAAAAAAATGCGACATTTATTACAGCTGCAACAAAGGATTGCTTGTAACTATTAGGATGTGGATTCGTCGTGGGAAATCGGCTTAGGACAAAAGTCATTGACGTCAAGCCGATATCTAAGTGATCGCCTCTCTGTGATCCTAGTAAAGAAAAAGTTGGCCTAGCTATAACAAAAAATTAAGAACAACATGGCCGCAGGTTCTGATGGCTTACCAGTGCAGCAGAGCTTTTTAAATACGGTGGTGATGTTTTGGTAGGGAGCATGCACCGAATCATCAACCAATTATGGGTGGAAGAAACCATGCCCGATGACTGGACTATCAGCTCCATACGTCCCATCTACAAAAAAGGCGATCCTGTGTCTTGCAAGAACTATCGAGGATTATCCCTGCTTAACGTCGCATACAAGATCCTATCCAACGTAAAATGTGAACGTTTAAAACTGTTCTGCAACACACTAATCGTCACGTAGCAGTGTGTCCTCCGGCACGGCAGATCGACTATAGACCAAATTTTCACACTGAGACAAATCCTGGAAAACACCTACGAATTTCAAGTCGAAACTTACCACCTTTTCATCGACTTCAAAGCTGCGTTAGGTAGCATAAATCGTCAGGAGCTCTATATGGCGATGGCCGAATTCGGAATCCCAGCAAAACTGATTCAGCTGTGTCGCGAACTATTCCAAACATGCACCGGATTTCGGCAAGTAAACGAGCTTTCATCTGACTTTTTCAATCTCGTACTGGAGCAGATAGTGCCCTACGGTGTAAACACGGAAGGCACTATTTTCAACAGGTCCGTCCAGCTGCTGGGCTATGCGGACGATATTGACATCATCGGTCGCTCCCAACGTGCCGTGATAAAAGCGTTCACGGCGATTGAAGAACAGGCGAAATCCCTTGGCCTTGAAGAAAAAGAGGACAAGACTAAATACATGCTATCAACAAACTAACAAACTGTACACCGCCTAGGACAAAACGTCACTATTGATAGCAGCAATTTCGAAGTAGTTAAGGAGTTCACCTACCTCGGAGTAAACATAGACTCCTAGTGGAGATCCGTCGAAGAATTACCCTAGGAAACCGTTGCTACTTCAGTTTGGCAAAACAAGTGGGTTCAAAAATCCCAACTGGAAGGACGAAATGTGTGCTCTGCAAAACCCTTATCCTGCCAGTTCTGCTTTATGGCGCCGAGTGCTGGACGATAAGCAAGAAGGGAGAGCTGATACTGGGATCCTTCGAAAGAAAAATACTTCGGCGGATATTTGGTGCTGTGCGTGAGGAGGGCGAATGGAGGAGAAGATACAACCGCGAACTCAATGAGCTGTACCAAGATGTGGATGTAGTCAAAAAAGCCAAAAACACGTTGACTACATTGGCTTGGCCACATCGAGCGAATGGACAATAATGCTCCAGCTAAGGGGAGCTTCGAATCCCACCCCAGGTTCGAGAAGACCGAACCTCCGTTTCAAAGACCAAGACATCTTTGATGCCAGAGCGCTTGGTCTAGACAACTGGAAGCAGCGAGCCAGGGATCGTAGAGATTGGTAGGCTGCAGTGTCTCAGGCAGAGACTCTTCACGGGTCAGGAGCCCGATAAGAAGAAGATAAGTATTATATTCCATAGTTCATAGTTAGTCTAGTTAGATTAAGTTATCTAGGGTGCTTTGCTATAAGCTTGGCAGCCTATCATGGAAGAGAGACACCCAATGCTTAAGCATCGGACGTATCTATAGGTAGTGTGATGGACTAAGATGATAGCAGGCCGGACGCTCACAGACGCAATTGGGATGGCGACCACTCGGGGCATATGGAAACGAGTGCTTGGCAGCCTGATTATATTTAAGTTAGGTTTAAGTAATTTGGTTTAGTTTTTAGGTAGGTTAAGTTTTATGTAAAAAAACTAAAAAAAAAACTCAAGATTCAAAGTTTTCTAAAATTTTCATTAAAAATAAAAACATAAAAAATGTAAATGAAGTATAGATAGTTAAAGGCCGAAAGGCAAATTAAGAGCTAGTAGGTTAGTTTAAAAAAACTGTTAATGATAATTTTGATTTAATAATTTTTGTTTAGTATGTATGTATGTAAGTTTACAATGGGAGACTAATAAAAAATTTAAAAGTAAAAAAGTAAAATGCCTACTTCACTCAGTGGGCTGGCGCGGGCTCTTAAATCCGGCAAGACGCTCTCTCATTCGCTCTTGGATTTCAGCACTAGTAAGCCTAACTGCGAATTCCAACTACTCTTCGCTTTCCAGTTGAAGAGTGTGTTTCTCGTTTACTAATGTATTACCCCCGTTCACACGTTACTTTACAATTTCACACGCATTGCCGTAGGGTTGTTTTGTGAGCTTATTTGGTGCTTTCGCGTGAAGACTTTGTGATAAGGGGTGTACGATTCGAGAGCCATCCCATTATCGGATTGTTTATGTTTGGTCCATGGGTCCAGCATGTCGGACTGTCCAATTAGTTTTGTCGAGTCAGATATGCATTTTCATCGCTACTGCGTCGGACTATTGCCGGCTTTAACATTTTGGATTTCTCCGATCCCTCCAGTTTTCCTATGGATACTTCTCAGTGTTCTAGGACAACTCAGTGTCAATCGTGGAGATCTATTTATGTCAATCAAACATGTATCCGTATGCCAATGTTTGGTTGACGTATTGTTCGCGACTCTACTATTTGCATCGACTAAAGCGACCGATTAACTTTTCGCTTTAAAACAATGTGAGGACGTGGACATCTGTAAGGAGGGAGGGGACCGCCGCTTATTATAGGAATCAGTGAGATTTGACTAGAAGGAATAGAGTGACAATAACAAAACCAAACTTTGGCTAACTTATTTGGTGCTTTCGCGTGCTGATTTCGGGGTAAGGGGTGTGTCATTCGATTGCCATCCTAGTATCGATTGTTTATGTTGGGTCCATGGGTCCCTGGCTGCCCATCACTTCCTACGAATTCTAGGTTTGCGACCATAATTAAAAGAGAGACCAAAAGTATATTAAGTAACACGGTGGCAACGGAACCCTAAAAAGTGGTTCCCATGATTCCGACAGTTTATTGTCCCTTCTTCTGTTTAAGCGGCTGGGCCCATTCTCATAAAATTTTTGACTAAGAGTTAAAATCATAGTTCCACATTATATTGCTAAAGTTAAAGCCTCAATATTAATTAATTATTAAGTTCTGCTGGGTCATTGGACACAGAGGAATACAGGGCAATGAAACATCTGATGCACTTGTTGAGGAAAGGATCTGTGACCAGCATTGATCAGGCAGACCAGTCTGTCAAACTGCCACTATGTGACCTCAAATCGCGGGTGGACTGAAAACACTGGATATCGCCAAAAACTCTCTCCCCACCTGAAAAAAATTCTTTTTCGAAGAAACAGGAATTCTGCTTCGACACATGATGGCTGAGACAAATTAAGGAGCCACCCATGCACGTTTACCACGTTTACCTACAACAGGCATCGCAATGGGTCTATATATTGACTTGAGTGCGTTAAGGGAAGACGTACACTGCCTAACTCTTCAACCCACCTATCTAACCTATGAATTTTGGACATCATTGCAATTGTTCTTCGTCATTAGACGCCGGTGGATGGTATTAGAGTTTAAGGGATACTGAGGATGCAGCGTTTCGCTTTCGACCTTCAATTTTTTCATAGTATGTCGCATTTGTTGTGGTGGGGTAAATAATTAAATATCCGGCATTCTTACCTTGGCTGCAGCAAAGTAGTATTTCGGATTTAGGTTAGCCCTTAGAGTGATCAGACATCCAAAATACTCGATTTGAGTCGACCGGTTAGTAAATATACAGTCAATGCCCGGTGCGCACAGACGAGAATGGAGCTGCTGTTGCCGAGAGTGTGAGACTCAGTTCACAAACATCAACTCGCCATCGATCTCAATAGCTGAACACTTCACGCACTAGCCTGAGGAGAATTCTCCACAAAGATCTTGAATTTTTCGCTATCAAGGTCCAATTGACTCAGCTTCGCATTTTGGGGCTTAGAGCAGCTTGAATTGAACAACGATTTTGAGTGAAAAATCAATTTTTCTTACGCGCATTTTCATCTCGGCAGCTTCGTTAACAAATAAAATTGCCGCATCTGGAGCTCGGAAAACCCACTCATCTGGAGCTCGGAAAACCCACACGCCGATGCATTCACAGATAGTGACAGTTTGGTTCGGATAGTGGAGTTGTGAAATCATTGGATAATTTTTTTTTCGAAAATGAGGCTGGGAACAACATTTTGGTGGGCGTTGTAGAGCCATGGTAACCGACTTTTTTTTACTAAAATTGAAAACATGAATTTGTAAGCCCTTTGGTTCATGCATGATGCCACACTCGATCTTTTGCACACCAAATTCCCAAATCGTGTTTTCAGCCGTCTTGGCGATGTCGATTAGCCGCGATTTGACCCATTTGGAATTTTTTTGCGGGGAACCATAAGGGACCTTTGTGATTCCAGTAATCAGGAAACGATTCAAGCACTTAAGGCTAATAGCAATTCCGTGAGCTTCAGCCCGGAACCATCAACAAGGTCTTGGAAAATTGGAGTGACAGAATGCGCTACTGCGAAGCCAGCCGAGGCAGCCACTTGAACGACGCTGTGTTATATAATTAATGAGAATGTTTGCTTTTACTACTAATTTTGTTGATTTTTTTTGCACTTTAAGAAAGAAACTTGTATTTGGCCCACCCGTTATAATTTCCGCTTGTAGCTATTTTCTTTAGAACTACAAACGGCTCAAATCCACAATCGATAAATAAAAGCAATCAACGTTCAACGTCAACTCTCCGTGCCGCGCAAAAAAAAAGTTGATTTGGAGCCCTGTACTCAAAAGTTGTTGCACTTTCCAAACTTGCAAGTTGCGAGGAAGTTTGCCAAAGTATGTACTTGTGCTCGTATGGTGGGTTGGAGGGATGTTTAAAATAATCCACGATATACGGTAAAAACTTTAAAGTGCCATAATTACATGTGCCTCCTATTACTCCTAAAATGGTATCCCAATATTTGAGAGCATTGTAGTTCCAACTTCAGATTTCAGCCCAACACTTGGGGGTTGCTGAAATCTAAAATTCAAATTTGCGTGAAGAAATTCAGGAATGTGACTTAACCTATCAACTGGGAAGTGTGCTCTTACCTGCATAGATTTAACCTCAATGGACAACATCTCCCACAGAGTGAATAAAATTAAAAATTCGAATTCCCGTATTTTCCTGAAAGGACTTGTCCAAAATAGGAGTAATCTCAACGTGTCCTTATTGTGGCTTGTGGCTGTCAGTGCGGTGAAGCTATAGAAATGGCAAAATATAAATCTGATTGAATTGTAATGAAGTGCTGAGGTTTCTTTTCTTTTCCATCAGCATGCAAATGGAAAAGGAAATACAAAACGACAGGCAAACGGAGGTAACTAAATTAATCACTTAAAGGAAACTTTCATATTGCAGGATACTATGGTTTCGTAACGTGACGTTCCGTTGCGGTATATTTCTTACACCATATTCTAAAATAAATAATACATCCATAAGCTGTGGGAATAGCATAAATTTATTTAGAGTCCATTATTTTTTTTTGGAAGGGGCTTCCTTCCGTAAAGCGGCATAACCCTTTCAGGAGTCTACGACGATTTATTTCTACGGTCGTTAAGGGGTTATATGCAAATAACTAGTTGTTTGCTTATACCCTTCATGAATCTTATAATGGCACCAATTGAATGCTACTCACCATGAAATATCTATTTATATCTTGTAACAGGTGTTTCCAGAACAGCAAAGTTTTTGCCGGCTTAAGATTGGCCTTGGGAAAATAAATACTAGAACTGAAAAAATTCATCTCTACGAGCTGCGGGGCCTATTTCATTTAATTTACGGCTTAATTACGAACCAGCTAGACGTTGTGGGACATTTGATAAATAGATACATGAGGTGATTCATGTTCCCATAACACGTACTGAAAAAGCTCGTAAAATTCAATTGGATCCTTCGGATGAGTTATTTTTACGTAGTGAACCTTAGGATTTCTTTACGGCACTGGCACACATGGGAAAATGTATTTAAGCGGTAACATTTGGTTTAAAAAAATAGATTCTGTAGGACAGACTAATAAAATTGACGCAGAATTGCGATGTTCGTAGAAGTGATTCTCGTGTGCGTGTAGGTTCTTATTTGGTGCTTCTAATAAAAATATTCGGTCCCGTTTGCGTTAATGGGATATGGTGATGAAGATTCACTCAATAACTATACTAGCTGTACAGCGACATAAACCCCGCATTTGAACGTTTAAGATGTCTTGGAGATGTAGACCAAATGGAGAGTAATTCTCCGGATCATAGAGGCTTCGATTCCCAGTAAGACGTCGGACGCAGCAGAGGAAGACCTCAACTTAAGTGGTGCGCACACATAGAAAACGAACTCAACCAACTTCAAGTGCACAACTAGAGGCAGTCAATTAAGGTAAGGGCTAATTGGAGAGTCATGTCGATTGTGGTGTGGCCCATTCTGGACTGTAGCGAAATTTAAGTAATAAGGTAAGTCTGCCGTCCCAGGCGAAACTAGATAAGCTGCATCGACATATTCGGACAACAGGTTATCTAGGAATTTCAAGGGTAAATCAGGCCCCTTAAACAGAGATGGTGGCGGGTTAACCGAAGGATCAACGGCAGCGCTCAATCCCGTAGTGGATATTGATGGCCCCGTGTCCTAGGGGTATCTAATAAATTGCAACTAACCCTCCAGGTTGGATGTTGTGCATTGGGTTAACTACCCAGCCATGGAAAAATCCATTGCTACGAAGCAACCAATAGCCTCGGAAAGGACTGATATTATTGTTGACGACCCTGCTAAACGAAAAAAGGACAAAGACGTTCGTATCCACACCTGGAATGTGAGAACATTAAACAGGAGAGGTGCAGGCGAACAACTAGCGGAAGCCCTAAATTGCTACAAAGCAGACATTACTGCCATCCAGGAAATAAGATGGGATGGGCCGGGCAAAAAGAGGACGAAAAACTGTGCTTTTTTTTTTTTTTTTTTTTTTTTTTTTTTTTTTTTTTTTTTTTTTTTTTTTTTTTTTTTTTACACTATCAGATCTGTGTCGTAGCGAGCTTAATACAAGCATCATCGACGAGCAGAGATTTGCCACAGCATATAATATGCATCCACAGGCTCATCATTTAGTGCATTTGTTAGTGGGACATAACAGAACATAGAAGTTATTAAGTTTTACAACACTAACAAAATCAGTAAACGATGAAATTACAATTTAGCTATTTAACAATTTACATACACTAATTACGACTCTAGCATACAATTTCGCAGAGTATTTTTTAAACTACTTTTACTAACATGTAGTTCAACTACATCGTTATTTTTATTGTATACCCTACTCATACGACTAATGGCCTCATGCATACCATAGTTCTTTTTATGATTAGGTATATGTAATATATTTAATCTACGCAGGTTGTAGGAACCTCCCCGGGTATTAAAACCAATGGCACTTAAAAGATCAGGAGCATCAATTTGTCCTAATAATAATTGGTGTAAGAAAACCATGTCATTGTTAAGTCTACGTTGAGACAAAGGTAATAGTTGCAGCAGTTTAATTCGACACCTATACGGAGGCAAATTGTGTAGATCATCCCATGGAAGTCCTCTCAAAGCAAATCTTATGAATTTACGTTGGACTGATTCAATTCAATTCGAATGAACTACATAGAAGGGTGTCCAAACTTGTGAGGCATACTCCAAGTGAGGGCGAACTAGGCAATTATAGAGTGAAAGAGTGACATATGGGTCAGTAAACTCTTTTGACCACCTTTTTATAAATCCTAACATAGAGTTTGATTTATTGACGATAACGTTAATGTGTTTATTGAACTCCATTTTGGGATCAAAATAAACACCAAGATCTTTAAAGCTGTCTACACGACAGAGAGTGTGTACAGATAGAGTATATTTAAAATTACATGGAGCGCGTTTTCGTGAAAATGACATATGCTGGCACTTTGTAGGGTTCAGATTCAAACCGTTTTTAAGACACCATATGGTAAAACTATTTAAATCGGCTTGTAGTGAAAGCGAATCGTTTAAATCTCCTACACATTTGAAAATTTTCATATCATCAGCATAAATCAATATTTTGCTATCTCGAATACAGGCTTTTACATCGTTAATTGCAAGTATAAATAAAATCGGTCCCAAATGACTTCCTTGAGGTACTCCAGATTGCAACAAAAGGGTTGGACTTGGAACCTCTAAATTTTACTTGGTATGTTCTAAATGAGAGATATGATTTAACCCAATTTATGAAACCAGGAGGAAATCCATACGCCTTAAGTTTAAAAATTATGGTGTGATGTGATAACTGGTCAAATGCTTTGGAGAAGTCAGTGTATATACAATCTACTTCTTTTTTATTTTCCAAACTATTGGAACAATGATGCATAAAAGTTAATAGATTTGTTACAGTGGATCGATGTTTAACAAAGCCATGCTGTTCTTCACAGATAATGTTTCGACACAAGAATACCAATTTATCACAAATAATATGTTCAAATAACTTAGGAATGCAAGATAGTTTAGAGATAGGTCTATAATTAGAGATATCTCCTCGCTCGCCTTTTTTAAAAGCAGGTGTTATAAATGCACTTTTCCATTGGGTTGGGAATACTCCTGTGGCAAGGGAGCTTTCAAACATATACTTAAGGTATGGCAAAAGAGCATCTTTGCATTGCTTTACGACATATACTATGGACCGTGTTATAGTGAGCAGAAACAGCGACTATTCGGATGCGGATTTGTTATAAGAGCCCGACTTCTACCTTATTGCAGCCAAGGTAAGGATGCCGATATCCACTACGCCACATTAAACCAGAAATACTTTGAAAAAATTGAATGTCGAAAGACTGCAATCGCCAGAGACCGCCAAGACCTTCGCGCAACGCGTATCCCTTAACCTCTCGATTCATACCATACAACCAGCATCTAATGTCGAAGAACAATGGCAACGATGCCAACAAGCCATTAGATCAACCGCAACTGATGTGCCAGGTTTCTTGAGGTCACCAGCAAGAAACCACTGGTTTGATAAGGAATGACGACAGATGCTCTCGCTGAGATTTATAAAGCTGGCGGAGATGACTTGCTTAGTAACATCCACCAACTCATAAGTCAAATCAGGTCTTATGAAAGTATACCTGAAGAATGGAACCTCAGAATCGTTTGCCCGATCCACAAAAATGGAGACCCTCTGAACTGCGCCAACTACAGAGGCACAAGTCTCCTCAACATCGCCTACAAGATAATATCTGTCGTAATATGTGAACGCCTGAAACCGTTTACCAACAATCTGATCGGCCCTTATCAGTATGGTTTTAGGCCAGGAAAGTCCACAACCAATCAATTTTTCACACTTCGGCAGATCCTGGAAAAAAACCTAAGAAGTCCAAGTCGATACCCTTCACCTATTTTTCGATTTCAAAGCCGTATACGACAGCATTTATAGAAACGAACTATACAGAGCCATGTCTAGTTTGTGTAGGATGACGATGGAGAATTATCGCTGCTCCATCAGGGTCGGAAACGACCTCACCGACACATTCGATAGCAAAAAAGAATTTTGACAAGGCGATGCGCTGTCATTTGACTTCTTTAATCTGATTTTTAGGAGAATTGTGCAAAACTTAAAAGCCAACACCAGAGGCACAATTTTCCAAAAATCAGTGCCACTTCTAGCATACGCCGACGACATCATTGACATCATAGGAGAATTGTGAAAACTTCCGAGCCAACACCAGAGGCTCAATTTTCCAAATATCGGTGCAACTACTAGCATACGCCGACGGTATTGACATCATTGGTAGGACTCAACGTGACGTCATAGCCACGTTTGCTAGTATAGAGAAGGAAGCGGCAAAAATGGATTTAGCAGTAAATTAGAATAAGACTAGGTATCTGCTGTCAACACGAAAGGACACACAACATCGACGAATTGGTCAGAACGTCACCATTGACAGATATAACTTTGAGGTAGTACGGGACTTTCTCTACCTCGGCTCCGCTATTAAATCAAACATCTCGTCAGAAATCAAACAAAGAATTACTCTTGCCAACCGCTGTTTCTGCGGGCTAAGAAGGCAATTTAGTAGTAAAAGCCCTTATTCGAACTATTAAGAAGATCCTATATCCCTGATCATCCCAGTCCTGCTCTACGGCGCTGAAGCGTGGACGGGGATTTATTGCTGGTAGACGGGAGAAACCGCAGCACATCAATTGCGGCCGATATTCAACATGGTATTGATAGAGTGATTGAGGAATACACTTTGAAAAACTAAGCTTATTCCGCGATATCAGTAGATCGGAATTTCCAGACTTCTAAAATACTGAAAGCGGGCTTCTTGTCTATTGTAATCAATTGGAAAACGTCAGAGAACGCCATATCCCCTTATGGACATTAATATTATGAAACCGTGTGGTGGCTATAGCGATATTTCACTTCGCAGCAAAGTCAATTAGCCTTGGAACGACGTGGTATTGCGTAGACTGTGTTTTCCTGTAATACTACTTAATCAATAACTGGGCTGAATAAATACCCAGATTGACTATTTGTACCAGCTTTACGTAATCAACCTGGTGCATTCTGAGGATGAAATCTATAAGTTCTGATTCCTTGACACGAAGCCTAGTTTTACGATATAATGCTGACGTTTCGCCTTTTGGTATACAACCAAAATATTTGCCACGTCTACAAAATAAAACAAAAATAATTTTAAACCAAATCATTGGTTTTCAAATTCTTTTTTTTCTGAAACTACGTAACATTCCCAACAAATAAAGCCATACTAAATAAATATATTCCTCTCTTGGATATATCCTAAGCTCAAGCTTAAATAGTTGAGGAGGGACATACCACACCCCTTACATTAATATTTTGCTAGCTAAACTAACCAAACAATGTAGGTATAACTGAAGTGGCTAAATCCCAGCTATAATCGAAAGACAAAACTCAGAGCCTAACAAATTCGATTACTTACAGGGAAGCACAAAGCAATTTGATTCTGTAGTCGTATTCTGTACGCGCCTTTGCAACACCACCATCAATATGCAAATTTTCAACGTTTCAAGGCAGGCAAACAACTTTCAAAAGAATGTTCATTTTCATAAATTGTACTCAGCAAAATTAAGTAAAAATTCCGCATGCAAACTCACAAGAGAATCTAATTTTGTTTACAAACACTAAAATTCGTTTCTAACCTCACTGCCCTTCGTTGCCCGGTTGATTTACTTTATTATTCCAAAACTCCGTTACAAAATATGAAAATTCCAAAATTGGCAGAAACTCATCGCAATTGCTGGATCCTCACCGGCAACGTGTGGACTTTTCCCATATTGACTGCATCTGCTGCATTACGTTGACTTGCTCGTGTACCGCGCCGTAGGTAAAGTTCAGTTCCTCGCCTGCGGAAATATCCTTTTTGGTGAAAATTGCTGAAAGTAAATTTTATGTTTTGCCATAGAACATTTAATGCTTACTCTGCCTCCTATGCACCTATCTTTGGAATCGGACAATCCACACGGACACTGAATATCTCACAATTTGGCTAGCAACTGTGATTCAAATATCTGCCAGATGATTCCTCCGTAACATGGGTCTATGAAACTCTGTTGGCCAGGGGAAGGTATATTGCCACCTTCTAATGAATATGCATTCAGACATAGGATGTAGTTCAGTTTATTGTTATCCCTCTGTTCAGGGCTGCAACCACCTTCATCCGACATCATCCTTTGTTTGGCCTTACTTATATATGAAGGCTCTCCGGCCAATGTGGACATTCGTTCGCAGAGAATACTGTTTATGAAGCACTTTTGAGGCAATTATCTCCAAATCTAACCAAGGACCATACTGGATCGAATTTAAATTCAGGCGAACATTCTTGTATGAGATCCCAGCTGCGGTGGTTTGGGTTAAGAATGAGCCACCGTTTGAAAAGCTATCATTGCAAGTTATCGAACAGGAGCACGAGTTGAGGAACATCGAATTAAATTGTCCTGCGAGAATTTGATATTCTGTAGATTGTTGAATCTTCGGTGATGTAGCTTCAAAGAGGACATTTTCGATTATGTAGTCGATAGTTGTATCCTTGTGATCATAGTCGTCTTTGATGTCGGTTATCATTTGTTTTTCTTCTATTATGTATCTGCAAATGGTAAGGCGTTTTCAATTAAACAATGGATTTCCAATCAAGCAAATTGGAAATAGTCTAAGTGATAGTAAGGATATTATAGTCTTATGACTCTTCATGCCCAGGATAGAGATGGTTGATTAAATGTTATTGATGGATTGATACGATCGTTTGTGAGTGTATTATTACAAAGATACGGAATAAATGACTTCAGAATTTCCTGGTTAACGTTTGAATCAGCTCAAGCTGGTAGAAATTAATTTAAATGATCAAGTGAAACCATGAAATTATATCTCAAGTGAAATTTGTGGCTAACTTCTGAAAGGATCTATCTGGAATAAAATGAATGCCTAATTAGATGCACTAGGTCTTTCAACCGAATTGTTGTCATTATATACGTCTTGAGAAAAAAAACACTGTCTAAATGAATAATGAAATCCTGAAAGGACAAGTGCAACACAGAGAAACCAGATTTTGTCTGCCCGTCATAGTTTCTTAAGAAATAAATTAGACTTCAAAATAAAGACCTTTTGTGGTCCAGCTGGTCTTCCTTTCTAAGATAACAGATGTTTGGGTGCAATTTAAAGTTGTTTCTCGATGCCCTTTCTAAAATGTACCTTAATTATTTCATGCTTAATAAAAAGGATGACCACGTAAATAAGCTTAAAAGAAATGTCAATTATGTATTGACATAATCGTTTAACCGTTTCAGATTTCTTTTGTCTTTCTTTTTTTAAGTGGCGAGTCTATATCAATAAGCCAAAGAGAATATCCGCCAAGAATGTTTTAGAGATGTTTTAGTTTTCATACACAGTTTAAACATAGAGAAATAATTTCGATAGATATCCCATAAAGAAAAAAACGGACTCAGTGGCGTGCAATGAACTGCCGCGCAGAAGTTCTGTGTTCGAGTCCCAACCAAGACCAAAAAGGTGTTTCACTGGCCAACAAATCATCCGAGTAGTATCAATTCAATTCAAATTAAGCTGATCTCAACTCAACCGTCTGTATTCGGCATAAAACAAGGAGGCCCCGCCATCGTGCAACAAGTACACACGCACGGCTTGTTGCGCCACAAATTTATATTTCTATTCACTATCCAAGTGGGGTATATTAGTAGAGACGTAATTTTAATTTTATAGATATACTTTAAAGCATATGGATCGACTCAGAATCGACAGCTGAGTCGATATAGCTATGTCTGTATGTCCGCCCGCCCGTCAGTTTGTCTGTGTATCACTTTCATAACTTTCATATGATTATCACACATAACATCAACGTCAAGTCAAGTTCCAACAAAACTGCATACCCAGTTTTTTTTATAGATCAAATCCATAATGGATTTCTATTGAGGACATGTAAGGAAAATTGTTAATTTCTCGTAAACTAAAGGGTATCCTAAAATTCACGCAAAATGTAATTTTGTTAGAAATTACAAATGTTGAATTAGAAAGCATCCGCTTTTGATACAGTCCATGCTTCAGTGCTATAAAGCAGGACTGGGATGATCAGGGTTTTATATAGGATCTCCATAGTTCGATTGAGGGCTTTACTACTAAATTGCCTTCTTATCCTGAAGAAACAATGGTTGGTAAAAGTAATTCTTCGTATGAACTCTGACGAGATGTTGTTGTCAGAGTTAATAGCGGAGTCGAGGTGGACAAAGTCCAGTATTACCTCAAAGTTATATCTGTCCATGGTGACGTTCTGTCCAATTCGTCGATGTTGTGTGTCTTTTCGTGTTGACAGAATATACTTAGTCTTACCCTCATTTACTGATAAACCTATTTTCGCCGCTTCCTTCTCTATACTATCAAACGTGTCTATGACATCACGTTGAGTCCTACGGATGATGCCAATATCGTCGGCGTATGTTAGTAGTTGCCACGATTTTTGAAAATTGAGCCTCTGGTGTTGGCTCGGGAGTTTTGCACAATCCTCTCAAGAATCAGATTGAAGAAGTCACATGACAGCGCATCGCCTTGCCTATATCCTTTTTTAGTATCGAATGTGTCAGTGAGGTCGTTTCCGAAACTGATGGAGCAGCGAGAATTCTCCATCGTCACCAAAACTTACATGGCTCTGTATAGTTCGTTTCTATAAATGCTGTCGTATGAGGCTTTGAAATCGATAAATAGGTAGTGGGTATCGATTTTGACTTCTTGGTTTTTTTTTCAGGATCTGCCGAAGTGTAAAGAGTTGAAAAGTTGTGGATTTTCCAGGCCTAAAACCACACTAATAAGAGCCGATCTGGTTGTTACGATGTTGAGTAGACTTATACCTCTGTAGTTGGCGCAGTTCAAATGTTCTAGTTTTTGTGGATCGGGCAAATGATGCTAGGGTTCCATTCTTTAGGAATACTTTTATCCGACCAAATTTTGCTTATGAGGTGGTCAATTTTACTAACCGTCATTTCCGCCAGCCTTGTTTAGCTTAAGTTTGGATATTGGTTCGTAGTTTACCCATCGTCGCCAATATTGAACGGTTTGTTCTGCGTGACAGCGGGCGATCGTTCGTCATTACCGTTTAACTGTCTGTAGTTCTTCCATTTCTCAACTACGATTCTTCCTTGTGCAGCTAGACAGATTCTGTTCGCGCCGTATATCCCTGGCTTTGACGTTTTAAAAAAAAAACGTACAAATATCATTCCTGCATTGGCACCTCTTTATATCCTAGATCGTGTGATTTTCTTGATATTTTTCTTCTTTCTCAAAAGCAGGTTTCTCCCCTCCTTCTTCGCCTAATGAAGTCAATTGCCACTCTTGTTTTAACCTGCAGCTTAACATTCTAACCCTCGTTCTCGGATGCGAGCATCTGTCGGAATTCCTCAGCAAACCAAGTGTTTCTTGCTGTTGGGCTGATCTTATGGCTTGTTGACATCGTTGCCATTGTTCTTCGACATTATAAAATACTGCTAAAGACAATACTGTCAAGGAGTTCGTAGAATCAGTCTTTTTTATATTGGCGAATTTGGCCTTGATGTTGATTTTTAATGTCTTGAAACTTCTTACCTTCATTCACCTTTTTCCCAGCCCATCATTTGTAATATTGTATTTCTTGGATGGCATTAAAATGCGCTATGTAGCAATGTAGAGCTTCCGCTGGTTGTTCACCTCCACCTCTCCCGTTTAATGTTCTCACATTCCAGGTGCAGATACGAAGATCATTGTACTCGTTTTGCATGGTCGTCAACAATAATATCAGTCCTTTCCGAGGCTATTGGTCGCTTTGCAACAATAGTTTTTCTCATCTGCTGCCGACAAGACTTTTACAAGACCATATCTAAGGACAAGGTACTGGGCACTCAGCGGTCGCCACGTGAAGGCTGAGAGTCGGACTTGGGAGGCATCAGTTAGGTGTAAACTCGCTGGACTACTGGAATACAGGGGAAAAAAATCAAACAACCACAGACAGCAACAGCACTTACAAAAATTAAATGTCAAACTCTTGAATCGTGGATGTTTGTAAGAAATAATTTCGATAGATATAACTTAAATAAAGTATATGGACCGACGCAGAATAGCTAGCTGAGTCGATCTACCCATGTCTGTCTATCCGTCCATCTGTCTGAGTGTCACCTATTTATGGGCCTTTAATTTTGAGCTAGAATGATGAAATTTTTTATATAGACCCTTTTTCCATATGTTTTTAACTTTTGTCAACTCGATATCCAGCTACAAACTACAGATATGCATTCTGGTCAGAGATTTCGTTTGCACTAGTTGTACCATCAGACTTGTCCGTGTAATAATGCTGTACCTTCAACATTGAATTGTCTAGTAAATTCCGTTAATTATTTTTGAAAAAGAATCAAGTTCTCGTATTATATTCCCTTAGTTAGTCTGTTTAATGAGTTCTCCCGCATAATAAAAACTTGTACTAAGAATCCGTTTACCTAATTAGTTCGAAATGTTTTTTTTTTGTTGGCGTGGAAGATAAGGTTATTGATATTTGCAGTGAAGTTTCCTAATTATCCCCTACGAACCCTTTTTTCCATTATTTTTCCTTTGTTTGAAATTTCACCCTAACATTTTTAAATCAAATGATTTTCAAACGAGAGGTATGTTATTTTTTTTAATGAAATATAACTCTTTCATTGTGGTTGGTACATTTTTAAAGGATTTCAGTTTACTTAGGAAAATCCTTACCTTCTTATAATTAAGTCGTGTTTTGACAACAGCACTGAACAGTTTTTATACAATATCCCATAGGGGTATGTATATTAGTTTTGATACATACAAGGTGGCGCAAAAGTAATCCTCTTATCAGAAAATGCTATAAATTTTGCGATTGGCCCCTAATGTCAGTTCTGTTTTGACATTTGTGTAGTAAACCCATGCGAAATACACGTTAATAAACAATGTTACGCTACACTGCTCCAGAACGCGGAATATTGGTGACTATTTTTTTAAATTATTTTTTTTTTTAAATTACAGCCAAAAAACATCGGAATTTTTTGCGCCACCTTGTAGTTTGTAACATAGAGAAATAATTTTGCTACATATACCTCAAAGTATATGGATCGCCTCAGAATCGCTAGCTGAGTCGATTAAGCCATGTATATCTGTCCGTCCGTCTGTCCGTCTTTCTGTTCGTCACCGATTTTGGGCCTTAAATTTTGAGCTAGGATAATGAAATTTGGTATATAGGATCCTTGTCCGTGTCCGTGTCACCAGAACAAGTCTACAAATTTTTGAAATTCGCCCACTAACACGCCCCCTTTTTTGGCCAAACCGTAAAGAATTTTAAAAAAGTGTCTGAGCAGCAAATTAAGAGAATCGTAATATCTGTATTTCATCAATTTAAAGTTTTTTGCCACGCCCACTTTTTGTGGGCATTTTTTATAAAAAAAACTTTTTCTGGTCAAATTTAAAAATTATCGAAAAAATGTTGATGCACAATCATTGGTAGTATTAATATCAACATTTCGTCATATACATACCTTAAAGTATATGGATCGACTCAGAGTCGATTAAGCCATGTCCGTACGTCACCATTTTTTTTTACAATGGTATAAGCCAGCAACAAAAATGGTAACGTTATTTCATTAAGAAAATAATTGGTATCATTGTATATAGTTATAAAGAAGTTTGGGTGGTACGAAGATTGTGGCAGACTGCGGGGATGGTCTAGAAAATAAGTGTTAATTAAGTAATTTCATTATGGTTGTTAAAAATGTGAAAATTTGTAAAATGTCATTACAATACTGTTATCAAAAAGACAGACAAATAGTTAGAGCCTAGCACCCTGGCAGACAAAATAATGAATTTAATTTTTATCGTTACAAAATTAACAACAAGTGCGAAAATTCGTCTCTTCAAAGAAATCGTTTATATACTGCAACACATAATCTCCTTAGAATACTTACTTACTTACTTAAGTGGCGCTACAGTCCGGGATGAACCTGGGCCTCAACCAACATGCCTCTCCAATTAGCCCGATTCTTTGCTAACTGCCTCCAGTTGCGCACTCCAAGTTTGTTGAGGACGGTTTCTACTTGTGCGCGCCACCTAAGAGTTAATAGCGATGCCGAGGTAGATAAAGTACAGCACTACCTCAAAGTTCTATCTGTCAATGGTGACGTTCTGTCCAATCGTCGATGTTGTGTGTCCTTTTTTGTTGACAGTATATACTTAGTCTTACCCTCATTTACTGCTAAACCCATTTTTGCCGCTTCCTTCTTTATACTAGAAAACGTGGCTATGACATGGAAAATTGGGTCTCTGGTGTTGGCTCGGGTTTTTTGCACAATGCTCTCAAGAATCAAATTGAAGAAGTCACATGACAGCGCATCGCCTTGCTTAAATCCTTTTTGGTATCAAATTTGTCGGTGAGGTCGTTTCCGACCCTGATGAAGCAGCGAGAATTCTCCATCGTCATCCTACACAAATAGACGAGTTTGGGCGGTATACCAAAACTAAACATGACTCTGTACAGTTCGTTTCTATAAATGCTTTCGTATGCGGCTTTGAAATCGATAAATAGGTGGTGGGTATCGATTTGGATTTCATGGGTTTTTTTCCAAGATCTGCCGAAGTGTGAACATTTTATCGGTAGTATACTTTCCTGTTCTAAGCAGTTTCAGGCGTTCACATATTGCGGCAGATAGGATCTTGTAGGCGATGCAAAGGAGACTCATACCAGTTTAGAGGGTATCCTTTTTTGTGGATCGGGCAAACGATGCTAAGGTTCCATTCTTCAGACATCCTTTCATGCTACCTGATTTGGCTTATGAGTTGGTGAATGTTACTTACCATGTTATCTCCGCTGGCTTTATAAAGCTCCGGCGGCCTAATAAGGCTTGAGTTTAGGTATTGCTATCCTCACTTAACTTAGGTCAGGTGGTTGGTAGTTTTCGCTGTCGTTGCCAATATTAAATGTTTTGTTCTGTCTGATAACGGAAGTCTGTTCGTCATCGCCGTTTAACAGTCTGCAGAATTACAACGCTGCCAACAAGCCGTTTAACCGTCTGCAGAAGTAGTTATTCCATATCTTCAGCATCGACTGTGCCTCAACTTCGATATTTACTCCGTGCTCATTTCGACAGGATTCTATTCGAGCCTTGTATCCTTGTCTTTGCGTTTTACACTTTGGTAAAACTTGCGAACATCGTTCCTAGAGTGGCACCTCTCTATATCCTAATTCGCGCGCTTTTGTTGCTTTTTTTTTTCATCTCTCTGAAAAGCCGGTGTACTTTCCTTCTTCTATGCCTATAGAGCTCAATGGCAGATCTCGTCTTTACATGCACCTAAGTCTTGCAGGCCTTGTTCTTGGCTGCGGCCGCGGTGGCCGCGATAAAACTAGCACATCAGTTGCAGCTGATCTAATGGCTTGTTGGCAGCGTTGTAATTGTTCTTCGACATTCGATGCTCGTGGTATGGTGTGCATCGAGAGGTTAAGGGATAAGCGTTGGGCGAAGGCCTTGGCGGTCTCTTGCGAATGCAGTCTTTTTTTCACAGTATTTCTGGTTTGTTGTGGCGTGTGGTAGATATTCGCGTTCTTACCTTGGCTGCAACAAGGTAGTGGTCCGAGTCGATGTTAGCCCCCCGGAATGTTCGGACACCCAAAATACTGGATGCGTGCCTCTTGTCTATCGCAATGTGATCAATTTGATTGACCGTTCATTGATCTGGAAAACGCCATGTCCCATTTTGGATATCGAGATAAGGAAACCGTGTGCAGCCAGCATATCATTCTAGAGCGAAAACAATTACCTAAGTTTGGCACTTATAACAAAACCACATCCGCAGTTTCTGTTATCGGACGGTAGCAGATGTCTCAGTTTTTCATCTTTTTTTTTTGCAAATTATATTGTATTTCCTCGATGGCAGTTATGTCTGCTTATTAGCAACTTAGGATAGCATCTTAACAGTAAAGTGTTCTAACATTCCAGGTGCAATTAAGAACGCTGTTTTTATACCCTATCCCATAGGGGGGTATATTAGTTTTGACATTAAGTTTGTAACATAGAGAAATAATTTCGATACATATACCTCAAAGTATATGGATCGATTCAGAATCGCTAGCTGAGTCGATTAAGCCATGTCTGTCTGTCCGTCCGTCCGTCCGTCCGTCTGTGTGTCACCGATTTTTGGGCCTTAAATTTTGAGCTAGAGTGTTGAAATTTGGTATATAGACTCTCTGGCCGACGAAGCAGAACAAGTGTAAAATTTTTTGAAATCCGCCCACTGCCACGCGCCCTTTTTGAAAAACGTAGTTTAAAGCCAAACCGTAAGGAATTTCAAAAAAGTGTCTGAGCAGCATATTTAGAAAATCCTAATATCTATATTTCGTTCATACAAAGTTTTTTTCCACGCCCTCTTTTTGGGGGCGTTTTTTGTAAAAAAACGCTTTTTGTCCAAATTTTAAAACTTTCGAAAAAAATTTTGATGCAAATACTTCCGCAATGGTAATATAAACATTTTGTCCATAGATCATTTTCACCTACGCCCACATTTTGGGGTCGTTTTCTTACAAAAACCATTTGTATACCCCATCCCAAGGCATTAGCAATAGAAATACGTTGTTTTTTGACGAACCATAAAAGATTTTGAGAAACTGTCTGAGCAATATATTGTGACAATGTCATTTTCTGTATTTCATCGCCATAAGGCCTATATTTTGAGGATATTAATTTAAAGGATGGGATGGGATAGGGTATTCAACGATCCGCATAGCGGATTGTAGCCTCTCATATGTTTAGATATATTTTACTGTTAGTTTGGATATATTTTAGAGTTAGTTAGATTTACCTAAGACCTGAATCTAAGGCAAATCAATAATTCAAAATGTTCCCAAATTGTCATAAAACTAGGTCCTCCAAACATATAATGCTGTCGAAAACGGTACTTCGCGACGACTATGAGAGTTGGTTAAAACTTTAAATATTTCCCATGAAGATGAAGTTCATCTTTAATGAGAGCAAATTTGATTGCGTTTCACTTAAAATTTAAAGGAATTCTTCAACAGGAAACTTGTTAAACTATGCAAACTTGCTTTGCGAGTTTCCTGCACAATACCATTGAGCAAGAAAATGCCATTACCAAAAGTAATAATCTAAATTTTGATAAGTTACGTACTTGGAAACATTTCCGCGGAGGGTATAATTTAGTCCTTAATATCATATAGCAAATGCGTAAACGTTTTTTTTTTTAAGAAGGATAGAACGTGGTTGGATGTATGAAACAAATTCTCAACTTTGTCGTCAAGAGTTGTATCGAGGCGATTTCTTTGAAAAATATATACGAAAACTTAGTTAATTTAATAAGAACAAGCTTTACGTGAAAATCCCGATTCAGAGAGTGTATAAAAGTTCTGAAAAGTCCAATAAAGTAATAAATTGCTATATGAGTGTATTAAGGGTATATATGTACGGAATTACGGAGTAACAAATCGAAGACAGACCAGCTAAAAGGGTGTATTGAATAATGACCTTTAGGGCTTAAATGGTGTTAGAATATTATTATAAATTGATGCAATTGGTTTGAAATTTTATGGGGTATTAAGTTCAATGAAAAGTTTTAGAAAAATTCATGTGGCATCGTTAACTTTAAAAGGTTTAATTTACTGAGTTTAAGTATTGTGTTATATTTTGTTAGGAATGCGTTAAACTCATTTGAGTTTGCCACACTGGTTATGCATAAAAAGTGAACTCAAAGAAGCATGCAACGAACAAAATCCTGACAGACAGAGTGGGAGAAAAAATGGCGGTCTCCAGATCAATGAACGGTCAATCGAATTGATCACGTTGCGATAGACAAGAGGCACGCATCCAGTATTTTGAATCTCCGAATATTCCGAGGGGCTAACATCGACTCAGACCACCACCCTGCTGCAACCAAGGTAATAATGTGGACATTCAACACTCCACAACAAATACAAAAATACTGTGAAAAATTTAATGTCGAAAGTCTGCAATTCTTTGCAGAACGCGTAGTTCTAAACCTGTCGATTAACGTCATACCAGCAGCATCTACTGCCAAAGAACAATGGCGAAAATTTCAACAAGCCATTAGATGAGCTGAAACAGATGTGCTAGGATTCCCGCATCTACCAGCAAGAAACACTTGGATTGATGAATAGTACCGACAACTAGGATCAAGGCTTACAAGATAAAGCTGCATATTAAGGCGAGAGCTACCATTGTTTATACCCTATCCCATAGGGGTATATTAGTGTTGACATTAAGTTTGTAACATAGAGAAATAATTTCGATAGATATACCTCAAAGTATATAGATCGATTCAGAATCGCTAGCTGAGTCGAATAAGCCATGTCTGTCTGTCCGTTCGTCCGTCCGTCTGTGTGTCACCGATTTTTGGGCCTTAAATTTTGAGTTAGAGTGTTGAAATTTGGTATGTAGACTCTCTGGTCGACATAGCAGAACAAGTGTAAAATTTTTGAAATCCGCCCACTGCCACGCCCCCTTTTTAGAAAAACATAGTTTTTATCCAAACTGTAAGGAATTTTAAAAAAGTGTCTGAGCAGCACATTTAGACAATCTTAATATCTATATTTCGTCCATACAAAGTTTTTTGCCACGCTCACTTTTTTGGGGCGTTTTTTAGTAAAAAACGCTCTTTGTCCAAATTTTAAAAAGTTCGAAAAAAATTTTGGTGCAAATACTTCCGTAATGATATAATAAACATTTTGTCTGTATTTTATTTTCACCAACATCCACATTTTGGGTCGTTTTCTTACAAAAACCATTTGTATACCACATCGGAAGGCATTAGCAATAGAAAAACGTTGTTTTTTGTCGAACCACAAAAGGTTTTGATAAACTGTCTGAAAAAATTACACATAACCTCAATTTTTTCGAAAACGGATCTTACGATTTTTATTAAACTTTATATATATTATAAGCATATTAGTTGCAACAAAACTGCATACCCAGTTTTTTCGAGAAAATTCATGTAACGGATATTGTCATTCAGGGCATATAAGGAAAATTGTTAATTTCTCGCAAACTACTATGTCAAATTGAATGAAATTTAATATATATACTACTTTTTAGTTTTAAATAATTCCACATAATTATTTTTAGCCCAACTAACACAAAACGGAATTTTCAGTTTTGGCCAATAACGAAAAATTATTGTTTTTCACATAGACACCGATTCGTTCAAATTTCGGAGTAAACGTTCGTATAATTACATTTCGACATTATTTATATCATTTTAAGCATTAATAATCAAAATGCGTACTATTTGATCTAACGCCAAACTCGCTGTGAAAGAGAAAGTTGCGTACGACCCAGTCGTTGACCGGTCTGTCGGAATTATTCTTCGAGTCAATTGCACTTTATACTGAAACTAATGCAAATCATCCTTTCAAATGTTCTGCAAGTTGGTTCCACTGACGCTGTGGGTTCTTGCCAACACCCTCTGTTACCGCTCCAACCAGTTCATTGGAATATAAAGAGGGTTGATGATCTTCCACTATTCCGTGTTCAACAAAATTCCACACCAAATGACGAATAGTGTTGTCAGATGGTACATGTTGGCTGTGATATTTGTAACGGAATATATCCCTCGACCTCTACAATATCTAACTTTATTAACCTATTGTCAAACGTAAAGTAACTTGGGGAGGTAGAGTGGGATATATTAAATTGGTATGTGTGGACTGTTTAATACAATAATCGAAGTACGAATATCCTAGGTCGTGACGTAACGACATACGCTCTCTTGAGCTGATGGAAAATACGACCATATTTTACCAAACCCTTTCGCTTTATTACTACCCTTGTGACTTGAGGCCACAGGACTCCTCAAGCCAGGCCGGGCAGCAAACTAAAGGGGTGCCAGGCATCTGTAGCTGAGGCATGCTAGATTATGCTCACCCTAGCTCGTCGGTGGGGAGGTTCTTGCTACTTCCGCTCTGAACGGGGTTACGTTTTTACATACCACAGAAGAGATGTTAATATCTGGTAATTTTATAAAAGAAGCGCGAAGAATTCATATCAGTACTACATAATTTCAATTTCTATCGATTTAAAAATACAGCTGAATTGAGAGCCAAAGTTGGAGAATGCTCTATAGTGTGTGCCCACCCACATCGCAGTTACAAATGTATCTGTGACAGACCTTGGCTATCTCGCCACACGATTTTTAAGATAGCCCCTATTAACAAATTCTACCAGCCTTACGTAATCAACCTGGTGCATTTCAAACTTAAAACCTCTTATTTCAAATCTAATACACGAACCTTGGTTTTACGATGATAAGCTTGCGTTACGCCTTTTCGTATGCAACAAAAATATTTGTCACATTAACAAAATAAAACATATGAGAAGGCTACAATCCGCTGTGCGGATCGTTTAATACCCTATCCCATCCCATCCTTAAAATTAATATCCCCAAAATATGGTCTTTATGGTCATAAAGTATTGAAAATGACGTTGTTACAACATATTGTTCCGAAGGTTTATCGAATTCTTTTATGGTTCGACAAAAAACAACGTTTTTTTATTGCATATGACTTGGGGTAGGGCATACAAATGGTTTTTGTAAGAAAACGCCCCCAAAATGTGGACGTGGGTTAAAATGGTTTATATTGACGAAATATAGATATTACGATTCTCTAAATATGCTGCTCAGACACTTTTATAAAATTCTTTACGGTTTGGCCAAAAAAACGTTTTCCTTAAAAGGGGGCGTGGCAGTGGGCGGATTTTAAATTTTTTTACACTTGTTCTGGTGACACGGACAAGGATCCTATGACATACGGACATACGGACGGACGGACAGACAGACATGGCTAATTCGACTCAGCTAGCGATTCTGAGTCGATCCATATACTTTGAGGTATATGTAGCGAAATTATTTCTCTATGTTACAAACTATGTATCAAAACTAATATACCCCTATGATATAGGGTATAAAAATCTCTTAAACAACATCAGTGGCTTTCGAACTTTATTATTTCTTTTTTCATTGTCCCACGTTCCCAACATATTTTATGCTGATACACACGTTGAGTTAGCACAACTAAACGACTATTTTCATGCACAGCGTCACATCTCTGCTTGTTATTTTGACGATGTGAGGCAATTCATACTTAAAATTACACTAAATTCATGTTTCAAAAACATGTCTACTCAAGTCAATCGGTTGATAAATGTCAAACATGACGCACTCGTACTTTTTGGAATAAAAATTAACTTGTGTCAAAATTATGACACCTGTCAACAATTTATGTTTCAAAATTTAAAGTAGCAAAAATCTGCATCACATCTCTCTGTGAAAAACAAATCAATAAAATTTACTACACCCTATAAAAGAGGCTACGAAAAAATGAGCAAAAATTATAATATGCTTGTCCTGCATATAACGGCTTTTAACACTTTGTTCAATTAAGTCGGCTTCTGTAATTGCTCGTTATTAGCTGACAGCCAACAACCGCTTTCATGCTGAAATTATGTTTTTACACATGATCGGGTAGGATGCGGTTTTTGACTGGCAATCAATTAATTTCCGAAACCAATCATGCTACCAAGGACATCAGGCTGTGGTGGCCCAATTAGATTCATCTATCGCAGGCAAAGTTATTAGTCACCTTAAAGCGTGTGTGACATTTAATAATGTCGACACAAGGATACTAATTTCAAAGTATCTGACCTAAGTGGTTTATAAACACGTGTACCTATGCATAAATATACATGAGTGTGTGGATTGTTGGATTCACTTTACTATCAAACAAAGCCACATCGGTCGAGGTCTGGGTCGGATTATTGCATATACATTCGTGCTCAAAGCCAGGTTAGGTGAGAGAGACACTAATCTACACAACGGTGTGGCAAGCTGAGCATTCCCCCTCGACCGCATGCACGTATATACAGAGTTACTTTAGCGGGTTGCGGTGTTGACTTGCCAGAAATGTACGTCAGGAATCATGCCAAAGTCAGATGCCAGTGACACCCGTATGCGGTGCGAGTCGAGAGACAGTCATACAATGGATGTAATTTCATGTGGAAAAAAGGATGCGGGATTTATCTCGAGATGGTCAAGGCGGGTGGGTAGATGAACGGTTAACTGGCCATGTCGACACGCTCGGAATCCACTTAATAATGCAATCTGCCTGGGATGGCTGCACTGAAACATGGACTACACACATGGTTTCGGCTCCTGAGGGTGTTTCGCAGAAAGATTGAAAATTCTCAGAAAAAAAGGACTTGGTTGCCTGCATGTTGTGCTGTGGATTTTGTTTTTAGAAGACATGTCCTATGGCAGTATTGCAAAAGCCAATTACATATTGGGAAAGCTGTTTGGTAGTTAAGCATAGACATGGATTAAGCTGCAGCACTCTCTATATGGATGGGAATTCCATTAAATTTTAATTGGTAAAAGTTAACATGCAACATCATGTGCAGGCATTTTGAGTTGGAACACAGGACATCGTCTATTGCTAAAAACAAGGACTTTTGAAAATATTTTCCAATGTTTTCAGCTTATGATGCACTTTGCGAAAGCAGGATTTTAAATGGTAAGGATGGCTGTGCGCTGGCACCTAGATTTCTTGAAATCTCGTTATCTCTTGTCGTGGTGGGTTTTTATCAAAACCTCTAACTTCCGATAGTCGAAGTTGATTAGTGCATATTTCGTCATGGGTGCCTAGAACCTTACATTGGGCTTTAACCCCTTTTAAAGGTCTTGTTTTCAGCAGATTTTTCAATAAGGCAACACTTCGTTTTCAAATTCGGAAGTGGAAGAATTCTCAAGATGGAATCAATGGTGCTGTCTTCAGTACCAGTTAGGCTGGACGATGCAAAAAGCCGTTATGAGCTGACATGATATATGGTGACAAAAGTTCATACAGGAACTTCATTATCGTGCGTCTGTGAATGATGACAACAAAGAAGACTCATCTGGGTCGGAAACATCTCACCAAGATGTCGCTAATATAAAGAATGGGTATTAAAGTAAATGAGGGTAAGACCAAATATATGCTGTCAACATGAAAGGACACACAACTCGATGAATTGGATAGGATGTCACCATCTGCAGGTACCAATTTGGGACTGTAAGGCATTTTGTTTACCCCGGCTCCGCTGATAACTCTAGTAACTAACGGGACCGCCATCTAAAGTTTTTTTTTCAACTAGTGCTTATTTCGTCAATGGTAACACTTAGCTCGTGTCTGATTTGACAGATAATTAGTTTTATCCTTCCTCTGAACGAATATGGTTGTGTATACGCTTGAACAACGCTGGGAAATATTTCGACATTACTTTGAAAATCATGGTAATGTTGCAGAATGTGTGCGAAAATTGCGTACGGATTTTGGAAGAAGAGAAGCACCGTCAGCTCGGTATGTTCGTTATCTTGTGAAAAAAGTGAAAGAAACTGGCATCCTCATCGATAAACCAAAGCGTGAAAAGCCAAAAACAGTGCACACACTCGAGAATATTGCTGCTGTGGCAGAAAGAGTGTGTGAAGCGCCATCAATATAAATGCACCGTCGTTCTCAACAATTGATCATTTCGGAGACATCATTGAGACGAATTTTGCATAAAGACCTTGGTATGACGCCATACAAAGTCCAATTGGTTCAGGAGTTGAAGCCAACTGACCATCCAATGCGTTTTCGCTTCGCTAAGTGGGCCTGCGATCGACTTAGAGAAGATGCCGATTTTGCCAAAAAAATCATCTTTTCAGATGAAGCTCATTTTGATCTTGGCGGGTATGTAAACAAGCAAAATTGTCGCATTTGGGGAAAAGAAAACCCGCACGCATACATTGAAAAGCCGATACACCCAAAACGAGTCACTGTTTGGTGCGGATTTTGGTCCAGAGGCATAATTTTGCCATTTTTCTTCGAAAATGAGCAAGGAGTGGCCGTTACAGTCAATGGCGATCAGCCGCAGAGCTGATGTCGTTTGGCCACCTCGGAGCTGCGATTTGACACCGTTGGACTATTATTTGTGGGGTGCCGTTAAAGATAAGTGTTACGCCGACAAGCCAGAGACAATTGAAGCTTTAAAGACAATATTCGTGAAGCCATTGGTGAAATACAATCGATAATGTGCTTAAAAATTGGAACGATCGTGTAGGCTACTGCATGGCCAGCCGAGGCAGCCATTTGAATGAAATTATTTTCCATTATTAAGCGGAAGGATTGTACTTTCAAATAAAAAAAGAAAATTGAGAAAATATTCAGTAGTTTTTTTTATAGCATTTTCAAAAAGTTATTTGGCGGACCCTTTACATATCGTCAGAAATTAAACGAAGAATTTCTCTTACCAACCGTTATTTCTTCGGGCTATGAAGGCATTTTAGTAATAAAGCTCCCACTTGAACTACTAAGGAGATCCAGTTCTGCTCTTAAGCGCCGATTCATGGACCATATTAAATCCATATGAAGAAATTCTTGGTCCAAAACCTCTGAATTGGATGTTTAAGATGGCTGGGAAATGTGAGACAAATCTTCGATACCAAACCAGACTTCAGACGCATCAGAAGATGTCTCCTTCTTAAGTGGCGCGCATAAGTAAAAGTCGATCTTAACCAACTAGAAGTGTTACAAGTATATAGGGACCTTGCCATTTGGTTATAGGTGGCAGAGAAAACATAAATCGGAGAATAATTATTTCGATTTGTTTGCTGAATAATTAAGAAAATGACAGCCAAAGAACATCGGGTGACCTTTTATAACTTCAACCAAATAAATTAAAGGAGATGCAAGTTTTGAGTGCCGGCTAGGCCCGTTAATTGCAGATATAATTTGTGTATATATCCTGTGTGATTGGAGTATGTATATCAGGACGGTTTTTTTCTTTTATTGCTAAGTTTTATTATGGACATGGCATTTGGATAAAGTATGTTGAGCAGCTGCTTATTTAAATGTATGCTTCGATGGTTAAGTCATGTAGTAAGCATTTCTTAAGATCGTCTTTCTAGACGTACCATTGGTGCAGTTAAGTGAGTTAACGACTTCGTTGTGTAGATGCTAGAAATAAACGTCTTTAAAACATTTCCTAGAATGTACAACTGAGGGCCTGGCCACATGTTTGATCAGAGGGTAGACAAAAAATGTATGATTAAATGAATATTCCAACATGTTCTCATAGATGGGAGGCACCGATCTACACCATCATGGACGTACATACATAGAGGGGAAAACTTCGACCCGACCGTATTCCCGTAGTAGCCAAACTTTGTTTGCCTTAGTGAACCGGATATGGCAAGAATATTCAAGGACCAAATTAGTGAAACCTTGTCCGCGCTCACCTACTACTAATACTAATTGGAAACATACTCACAACATCATTAAAGTGGTTCCCGAATCATCAACCACAGTTCACCACAGCCACCACCAAAAAAATGCCCGTCGTATAATGATATTTCCAAGCACCACAAAGAGGTGAGAAAAGGGGCTCATAGCAAGGGGCTACAACGGAAAACCTGCACCATATGGGTGGAGTATCGCGTCAGAAGTGGGGAGGAGAAGAAAATCCTGCATAAGAAAAAAAAAAGAAGACGCACCTTCCCTGCCCAGAGAAATAGAAGAGTTTCGTCACAAGAAGAACATCTGTCAATTCTAGAAATAGAAGTCAAACAACTGTCATTTGAGCTAGTTAAACCTTAGAGTCAATATCAACCCCTCAAATGGAATCTAAGCGATGGTAAGACGAAGACTGACCTTATGAAAACAATCTCACTTAGATTTAGCCTATCTATGGTATCAAGATTTTAATTCGGAAGTCCAAATTGTTGCTCTACTGGACCCTACACTTACTTTTTATACGGTCCATGCTTCAGTGCCGTAGAGCAGGACTGGGATGATCAGGGTCTTATATAGGATCTCCTTAGTAGTTCGAGTGAGGGCTTTACTACTAAATTGTTTTCTTAGCCCGAAGAAACAGCGGTTGGCAAGAGTAATTCATCGTTTAATTTCTGACGAGATGTTGTTGTCAGAGTTAATAGCGGAGCCGAGGTAGACAGGGTCCCATATTACCACAAAGTTATATCTGTCAATGTCTAAATTCTTTCTTTTTTTTGGCATCGAATGTGTCGGTGAGGTCGTTTCCGGCCCTAATGAAACAGCGAAAATTCTGCATCGTCACCCTGCACAGACCAAAGAGTTTGGGCGGTATACCAAAACTAGACATGACTCTGTACAGCTCGTCTTTATATATGCTGTCGTCTGCGTCTTTGATATCGATGAATACGTGTTGGGTATCGATTTAGACTTCTTGGGTTTTTTTTAAATGTTCTGCCGAAGTTTCAAGATTTGAAAGTTGTGGACACTGATAAGGGTCGATAAGGTTTTGGTAAACGGTTTCAAGCGTTTAAATATTACGGTATATAAAGGATCTTGTAGGCGATGTTAAAGAGACAGTCTGCAGAAGTAGATTTTTACATATCATCAGCATCGACTTTTTCTCAACTACGATATTTTCGTGTTCATCTCGACAGGATTCTGTACTAGCCTTGTATCCTTCGCTTCACGTTTTACTGTCGACACTCCTCATCAAACCAAGGGCCTCTTGCTGGTGGACGCGAGAATGCTAGCACATCAGTTACGGTTGATCTAATGGCATGTTGATATCATTGTTCTTCGACATTAGATGCTGGTGATATAGTGCTAGTCGAGTGCTTAAGGGATACGCATTCTATGGGTCTCTTGCGATTGCAGTCTTTCGAGATTAAGTTTTTCACCATATTTCTGGTTTGTTGTGACGTGGTGGATATCCGCATTATTGCCAGTGGTGCAACTAGGTAGTGGTCCCAGTTGATGTTAGCTCTCGGAATGTTTGGACATCCAAAATATTGGATGCGTGCCGCTTGTCTATCGCAATGTGATCAATTTGGTTGACAGTTCGTTGATCTGGTGACCACCATGTCATTATGGATATCGAGGTGAGGAAACCGTGTGCTGGCTTTAGTGATATTTCGTTCCTTTGCAAAGTTAATTAGCCTATGTCCTTTGCCAGACGTGTTGTAATATGTAATATGTATTTCCCAACAATACTACTAAAAATGTCTTCTCTTCCAAATTTTGAGTTAAAATCTGCATTTTATCAACCATTATAACATCCTATTTCGGTAGTCGCTCATAGGTTTTGTCAAGGAGCTCGTAGAAGCAATCTTTTTCCTCCTTCGGGGCGTGAGCGCATATAAGGCTTATGTAAGAGAATTGTTACAAAGCGTTCGTTAAATTTTTGGAGGCATAACACTTTTTCCTAAGTCTGGCGCTTATAACAAATCCGCATCCAAATAGTCGCTATTTCTGCTCACACTCCATGGTAGATGTCACAGTTTTTCATCCTCTTTTTGACCGCCATATCCCATCGTATTTCCTGCATGGCAGTAATGTCTGCTTTGTATAAGATTAGGGCTTTCGCTAGTTGTTCGCTTGCACCTCTCCTGCTTAATGTTCTCACATTCCAGGTGCAGATACGAACGTCGTTGTCCTTTTTTCGTTTAGCAGAGTCATCATCAAAAAAATCAGTCCAGGGGCTGGGGCCATCAGTATCCGTTGAGCGTTGCCATTGCATTGACCTATTGGTTCACCCGCCAACATCTCTGTTCAAGGGGCCCGACTTTCCCTTAAAATTCCTAAATGATCTGTTTTCCGAATATGTCAGAGCAGCTCATCTAGGTTTGCATGGGGACAGCAGGTCTGCTGCTATTTTTCGTCTTGTTATCAACAATCGCACTTATTAGTTTAACAAGTCAAATCCGGATGGATGAGACCAGTATCCGATGGTTACCACTTGTAGGTCAAATAAGCACAAGTTAAAGCTAATTAGAGTTTGCTCTCGTTCTACAATATCCAACCATCTTAACGCCCAGTCTCACTAGCAAAATTGAGAAGCTTCTCATAACAGTGTTACCTTGGATGTTTGGATGTTAAGGCTTTGTGACTTTTACTTATTGGCAGGCAATCCACCTACTACACACAACGTCCTTTATGCTTAATAGCAAAAACTATGTCTGTCATATTAACACGACGAGACAACACCGATCAGTAAGGTTAAATGACATACCAGCTGCACTTGCACTTTCGATAATAGGTCCTCTGCTTTGCACTACTACGTACGTCTTCACTGCACGATAAGTAAATCTTGTCAATACACACGATCAAACATCCAGAACCAGCAGCCGATTTTTATTCTTTTTCGTTCTATTTTTCGTTTCATAAAATCCAAATCACACCGTTCCAATAGAATTTTCACTTTAAAAAGTATGTAACAAAAATTTTTAAAAATACATTTTAATGCCAACTGTATTTTGCCTTCTATAATACTTTATGTTTAATTTTTGTTTTAATGAAAATGGATGGATTAATCGTAATAAATGTTTATCCCATAGAGCCAACAACATTCTAAAAAGTAACATAAGTACTTCACCCCTTGTTGCTCATCAAAAATGTAACATCTGGAAATATTCACTTCAAGGATAGCCATAAAGGACTTGTAATCCACTCGAGTACACAGCACCAACTCATTCCATTTACTACAAAATGGGATTAAATTGCACACGCGGATGTCGGTGAATGTGGCACTTAATGTCGCAATCCATCGTAACATCAACAATGTATACATGTGTGCAATTGGTTATGCTATAAACATGCGGTGTAAGTATACTCTCTGCGGATTAATTGTAATGCATCCTGAGTTTAATTACAGTTTGAGAAGAGGAAATAATTTTCTCGTAAAAAAATAAAATTTTCACTTTTTCATTTTATTTTTTTTTTTTTTCATATGCACATTTTCTAATCAAAAGTTTTATGCAACTTTTCCTTAAAAAGTTTAAAGTATATGCAAAGAGTGGATTATAAAAATAATAAAACAAAAAATCATTTTTTTTTAACGAAAATACCGTTTGTTTTTACATAGTTTTATTAAAAAAGTTAAAATGCGTTAGAAGACTTCTTTTCATCTTTACCTCGCGCTCATCAGTCCAAATTAAATGCAGAGCTGTAAAGTAAACTACTATTCTGTAGAGGATTTTACAAAAAGTTGTCCCTAGTCGTGTCAGGGAGATGCGGTGTGTAGGCAGCAACATTCATGAACTTTGCATTGGGAAACTTTAAATTTTGCACACTCATGGGGATGAAGTCAACTGACTTTGACTGCAATGTATTGCTGGGGAAAGATACGATTTATGGAACTGTCATCAGATTGTAGATTAATTGATGCATACACTGAGATGTATTTCGTTAAAATGTTTACTCTGCATGTAGGAGTTACTTTCGACGTTGTTGGAGAGAAACATGATATGCGTGCTTCAAAAATACATGTTTGGATGAGATGTCAACTTGCAAGATGAAGTTTCTAATGTATAAGTTTGCTTTTAAATTGCTACCCATCTTGGAGGATTCTGTTTCTGATGTATGAAATGGATTTTTATTAGTTAAACCAATATTGGTACAGTATTCCCCGTTCAATACCTTCCCGGTAAATTGCATTTCAAATCAAACAATACATGAAATTGTTTGGCTGGTTAAATGGTAGGCAATGGGATTATAAAGGGTGTTTATACCCTATCCCATAGGGGGGTAAATTAGTTTTGATACTTAGTTTGTAACATAGAGAAATAATTTTGCTAAATATACCTCAAAGTATATGGATCGACTCAGAATCGCTAGCTGAGTCGAATTAGCCATGTCTGTCTGTCCGTCCGTCTGTCTGTTCGTCACCGATTTTTGGGCCTTAAATTTTGAGCTAGTATAATGAAATTTGGTATATAGGATCCTCGTCCGTGCCACCAGAACAAGTGTAAAAATTTTTGAAATCCGCCCACTGCCACGCCCCCTTTTTAGAAAAACTTATTTTTTGGCCAAACTGTAAGGAAATTCAAAAAAGTGTCTGAGCAGGATATTTAGAAAACCCTAATATCTATATTTCGTTCATACAAAGTTTTTTGCCACGCCCACTTTTTGGGGGCGTTTTTAGTAAAAAACGCTTTTTGTCCACTTTTTAAAACTTTCGAAAAAAATTTGGATGCAAATACTTTCGCAATGGTAATATAAATATTTTGTCCATAGATCATTTTCACCTACGCCCACATTTTGGGGGCGTTTTCTTACAAAAACCATTTGTATACCCAATCCGAAGGCATTAGCAGTAGAAATACGTTGTTTTTTTGGCGAACCACAAAAGATTTTGATAAACTGTCTGAGCAATATATTGTGACAATGTCATTTTCTGTATTTCATCGCCATAAGGCCTATATTTTGAGGATATTTATAATAACGATGTGATGGGATAGGTTATCCAACGATCCGCACAGCGGATTGTAGCCTCTCATATGTTTTTTTTAGAGGTATAAGACTTTAAAATGGAATAAAACAATTTTCATAAATTGACATGAAATTTACTTTTTTTGAAAGATCTTCTGGCATTATAATTTCAATAAGATTTCTGCCATATGACCGCCATGGCTGGCTCGGACGTAGTATATAATCTGGAGGTACAATTTTCGATAACTTTTTCCAACATTTGTGGCGGTATATCGGCAATAACGCAATGTCGGGCTTATCGGCGTAGACTACCGACTTCACATATCCCCTCAGAAAATAGTCAACCGACATTAAATCGCACGATCTTGGAGACCAATTCACAGGACCAAAACGTGAAATTATGCGATCAACTAACGTTTTCAATTGTCGCACGAACTGTGTGACATGTTACGCCTTCTTGTTGAAACCACAGTTCCTGCACATCATGGGTGTTCAATTGATGAACGAAAAAGTCAGCAATCATGGCTCTATAGCGGTCACCATTGACTGTAACGTTCTGTCGAGCATCGTTTTTAAATAAGTACGGACCAATTATTCCAGCAATCCATAAAGCACACCAAACAGTCAGTTTTTGTGGATATAACGATGTCTCAGCATATACTTGAGGATTATCATCACTAGAAATACGGCAGTTTTGTCTATAGATGTAGCCATTCAACCAAAAATGATATTCATCGCTAAAAAAAATTCGCTTATGAAAATTGGGATCAACGGCAATCTTGTTTTGGGGCAATTCACAGAATCTACGCCTTGCTAAGTGATGACTTCTTGCGCGAGTTGGATTTTGTAAGCACGCAAACCAAGATCTTCCCGCAAAATCTTCCATCAAGTGGATGGATACGTATCCAATTCCTGTGCATTTTTTTTATAATTTACGCACACTCAAGGGGTTATGAATACCCTTTATATGTTTTAACACAGTGCGGGCGTTAAGGAAATTAGGGATAAGAAGAAGAAGAAAGGAGCCGATGCACATTGGTTTTAAATGTCTGTAAGTTAGAATGGAAAGGAAAAACAGAGTTCGGTAGAGCATTCCACATTCGTGTTGTTCGGTTTATATACGAATCTCTGTATTTCATCGAACGTCCGAAGATAGGCTTGAGGGTAAACTGATTTGCATTCATTGCGTAACGAGTATTGCGGCTAAATTGTTGAATGGGAGGAATGCAGCTGGCTATTTCATTTGAACATTGGTTGTTAAAATAGCGATAAAACAAGGTAAGGCAGGAGATGTTTCGACGGTGTTCGAGCGAAACTAAGGAGTTCGCTATTCTTATGTCTCTTATAAGTTTTTTCGTACGTGTTTGAATCCTATCTAGTAGGTGCAATGTTGATTTTGGTGCACCTGACCAGACGTGGGCGTTGAATTCAAGTTTTGGGCGTATAAACGCTTTATATATTGTGGCCAGATCAGAGGGGGTGAAATATTTCTTACATCGATTTAGGAAACCTAGACATTTCGCTGCGTTTTTAGGGACTTCGAATATGTGGTCGTTCCAATGTAAGTTGTTACTAACACACATACTTAGCATGGAAAGATTTTCGGTTTCTTCGACGTAAGTGCCATTCATGGATAATGGCTCTAGATTTTGGTTTCGCTTTTATGACAGAAGACAGCATTGTGTTTTGGAAGCATTGAATTCCACTCTATTGGATTTACCCCATTTGATAATGCTGTCATGGTCGGAATTCAATGAGCTTAACATATTTTGGCGTTTAGAGTCCACGTTCGAAGGTGAGGGACGTGGACCTGTAAACGCATGATGGCGGATAGACTGATACTGGTCTCTACGCTGCGCTCTACAGCAGCAATGACTTCTTCTGTACTCACTGTACGACGTCTCTGTGGATACGTATTATCATTAAGAGTGAACGTGGTGCGAAAACGTTCCATACTTAATCGGATTCATTGCTATGATGGATAATTATGTTGACCGTAGAATGGACGTAGTGCGCGATACGTATTCCTAACAGAACCATGATTTTCAAAATGATGATGCAGTCGATGCTGAAGATATTAAAGAAACACTTCTGCAGTCACTAAACAGACTATGACGAACAATCTAACGCTGTCAATTATAACAAACCATTCAATATTGGCGACGACAGCGAAAACTACCAACCACCCGATATAAGTGAAGCTTTATAAGGCTGCCGGAAGCCGAGCTTTATAAAGCCGAGGGAGATGACTTGTTAAATAACATCCACCAACTTATAAGTCAAATCTGGTCGGATGTAAGTATGCCTGAAGAATAGAACTTCAGCATCGTTCGCCCGATCAACAAAAAGGAGACTACAGATGTATACGTCTCCTCAACATCGCCTAAAAGATCTTATTTGCTGTAATATGTGAATGCCTGAAACCGTTTACTAAGAACCCGAACGACCCTTATCAGTGTGGTATTTCTTCTTGGAAAACCCACAAGTGATTAAATCTTCATACTTCGGCAGAACCTGGAAAAAACCCCAGAAGTCCAAATGGATACCAATCATCAATTTCAAAACTGCATTTATAGAGACAAACTATACAAGGCCATGTCTAGTTTTGTTATACCGCCCAAACTCGTTCGTCTGTACAGGATTATCGCTACACCATCAAGGTCGGAAACGACCTCACCAACACATTTGATAGCAAAAAAAGGATTTGTGCAAGGCGACGACGCGACGCATTGTTATGTCACTTCTTTAATCTGATCCTTGAGAGGATTACGCAAAACTCCCGAGCCAACACCAGAGGCACAATCTTCCATAAATCGGTGCAACTACTAGCATACCCCGACGATATTGTCATCATTGGTCGGACTCAACGGGGTGTCATAGCCACCTTTGCTATTATAGAGAAGGAAGCGGCAAAAATGGATTTAGCAGTAAATGGGGATAAGACTAGGCATATGCTGTCAACACGAAAGGAAACACAACATCGACGAATTGGACAAATCTTTGGTCGCCTATGTAAAGTCTCGCCGGCAGCATGAGAGTCTTGGAAAAATGTGGCTTTACACTTAGGAACATAGTCCTTTTCGAACACTGCAGCTGAAAAATTCCCAAAAATAAATCAACGCTGAAGTATACAGTCTCAGTTAGGTTCGATGGAACATCATAAATGAGGTGCTGAGACAAATTTGGAAATCAGGTCATTTAGGAATCTCAAGCGTAAGTCAGGCCCATAATTAAAGTAAAGGTGCATGAAGTTGGAGAGTTACCTGGTGTTGCTACTAATTACTTACCTGGTTAGTACTTAGTATCTTCGAGACCGGACTGGGTTTTTTTATAGAACCCACAAGGAATCGGTGCGGAGTCCCACCATTTACTATTGAATGGTACCACGGGAATCAGGAGCCCCTAAGACTTGTCTGAGCCTGATGTTGAGGTAGGCCCCTTTGTGGAAGTATCGTGGTGGTTTATCCTAAAGCCGTTGGAAGCGTATGGTATTCTAAAGATGGATGAGGCAACTTTAAAATACAAGAGGTGCAGATAGACCTCGGTCCTTAGCAGGGATAAAGTTCGTACTTAGCAATATGATTTTTAAAAATGTACCAATGTAGAGCGCGGCCTGCATTGGGGTGCTGACCACACTTTTCTATGGTAACCATTATGTGGTTAAGTCCACCGTGAGATAAGAGCAGTAAAGGCCAGGTGCACATCGGAGTCATCACTATCATCTTGATGAAAATATTCATCAGGAATCCATGGTGGATCATCGGCTGAGTCATCCGATTCGAAGTCACATTCAATACCGGAAGCAGCCGTCATTGTTTCAATTTCTTCAACCGAAAGTTTTGTGGTAACTACCTTCACACCACTGGTCAACAAAATATATAAAAAGTTAAAAACTTTTATAAGTAGGAAAATTACAGATTCAAGGTGATGTTATCATATATCTGATAAGAAAAAAAGCACGCATATTAAATTAATAATTCTGGCTATCAATTATGTTAGCCATGGCCCCTAGTGAAAGAATTTGCATTAAAATTTCTTCAGGTGCTATGGCTATCATATTTGATAGCCAGGACTAAATTCGTCCTAACCAATGATGCATTGCCAATAAAGAATATTGCATCTATTTATTGTTGTATTTATCCAAAACTGTAAATAACCACAAGAAATTTACCCAATATTGCCTTCGTAGTCAATATGCAGCATTCAAATTTATCATAGACGCCTGATTTGCACCCAAAAGTCAAATTCAAGTAAAAGAAAGCTTAAGAAGGCTATAGAATCTTTTTTTGATTGACAGCTGACAAGCTAACAAATAAATATAAGAACATAGAAAATAGACTACAACTCTGAAAAAGATCTGGCTTTTAGTTCTCTTCAATAGCGATACTTTTGATCTCCAAGAGTGTATGGTAATTGGTATCTTCTCAATAATTTATTCAAATTCGTTGTGATGATGCTAGATACCTTTTTCCTCAAATCAGTCTTAAGACATTTCAATAATTTTACTCGAATTATCAGTTGGGTCGCTGTCATTTGCAGCATACCTACTCAAATATTGAAATCTCCATGCCTGACAATCCGTTTTCCTTTTTGAAATCAACTTGTAAACTCCTTTCGAATCAGAATCACTAATGAGTCCCCCGCATTCCAATGATCTCGGTTCCCATATAAACAATTCGAATACGACATGGACCAACGTGTGTCTGTATGTGCGGAACGAAAACCTCCATCTTAGTCATATGTAAGAGTTGGGAGAACTTTTGAGGAATCACCCTCATAATTTTGATAACTTTCCAAGGATATCATCACACTGCGACGAAATGAAATAATTAAAGTGCGAGACGTGTAGCAGGAGAGAATTTTCGTCTTCTGTGCGCTAATTAGGTTCCGTTCGGCAGATGCCAGTCATCAGTCATGTTTATGTCTCAATTTATTCACAGTCGTTAAGTGAGTCCTTTTCTTTCATTTCCCCTTGCGTTTGTTTTGGTTTGTGTTAACTTACAAGGACGATATTATTTTATGGGCTGCGTATGAGCAGAGTGTAATTGTTCATTTGTGTGTGGTCTTGAAAGTACCAGTCTTTGTGCATATATTGAACATGTCAGAATTGCTGGTGTCATAAGCATTGGAGTGCTCTGGGGGGATGGATGAATGATTATTGGCCAGCCAGCATTTTATCTCTAATTAGGTGGTAATGACTTGTCGTTACCAAAGGAGTTCGCAGGTGGGAAATTTCGATAATTGGAAGGATTTTGTCACGGTATAGTATAAGTAGTCAACTAATGATATCGATTGTGATGAAAAGCATTTGTTTTTTGCTTTGCATGTCTTTCGTATATTTGTGACAACTATATGAGTTGAAAATAGTGGAGCTAAATTCGAAGAATTCCAAATGAATAGTTACTCGATTTGAAAATAATCTTTTTCATTGTTATCTTTGATTGCGATTATCTCTATTTCACGCTACACTTGTTCGCATTGTTTATTGAATAAATTGTAGAACGCTGGTTGTTAGATATTGACGAATATCCCCATAGTGTAGTTGAAAGAAATAAATTATTTTGCATGGAATTGAAGGATTCAAATATTTGGTAGCTTGTCTCCATTTTGAATGCAAATGAAAATTCGCCACCTTCTCTATTGGAAAAAAGGAAACAGTTGTTTTCATAGGGCTCGTTTGAGGCGAATTTTTCACCAGTACTTGGTGCGTGGATGCATGAGAATCTACCAACCAAGCTCAAGGAGCTCGCGCAATCTCCTATTGGTTATAGCTGGCCACTTCGGATTGCTTTCTTCAGTCAAATTGTTGGGAGCACAAATCCGAATCAAACGACCAGCTCAAAGTACATAATTCCCTGCCAATCATTTTATAGACACAGCAAAACATTCCTGGGCCCTCATTCCGTGATTATCGTTTCACGATAACATTTCGAAGGCACATCTTGCATCACGCAAGATCAATGGTCGTTTTTGTTGTCAGCGATATCACTTTATTTGGTTTTCTTAAATCGCATTTGCTTTTTAAATCGATTAGACGATTATTAAGCGATTGCTCATGAGGTCTCGACTACCGTCTGAGTGATAATCATTTTCAAAGTTACGGAATGACCACATTGGTCGTCATCCCTGGCTTGGCCACCCTTTGCGCTGGCTCACCGAGATTCTAACACGGACTTTGTCACCTGCCTCCAGTTGCGCACTTCATTTTGGTTGAGTTCGGTTTCTACTGGTGCGCACTTAATGCGAGAGGTTACTCTACTGCTTCCAAGGCTGGGAATCAAAGACTCTGCGAGCCCGAGTATTGGTCCTAGTAAGTCTTAGCTGAGTTTTTTGACCAGGTCTATGTCGCTGAATAGCTCGTATAGTTCTTTTTTGAATCTTCGTCTCCATAATTTGAAGAATTTCACTCTCGAAATGACCAAAGAAGGTCCATGCTTCAGCGCCGTAGAGTAGTACTGGGATGATCAGGGTCTTATATTATAGAAAAACTCTAAAAGTTCATAACAAAATCGTTTATTCAAGTGTCTGACGAAGAATATTAAGTTAACTAGAAGACTAATTTAATTTACAAAAAGCAACTGAATATATAGTAACTGTTATGTATATAAAAGCCGAACAAATAAATGCAATAATAGTATATACAGGATTATGAAACAATGGAAAAGAGAATAGAATTCAAATATATAAGTAATTCAGAATTAAGAGAATGTTAAAAATATGTTATGGATTGTTTAATGAGAAATGATGCCCGATAAGCTCTTATTTTCTTCATCCTCGGCCCCCGAAATAGATGAAACTTCCAACGGGAACAATAGATGAATAGAACGTCTCAGTATTTGTTGATTTGACGTTCTTATTTGACAGGCTCGGATTTTTCCGTCCCTACCCGGAAACGTAAGCTCGACAACTGCTAAACGCCAAAAGATTCTTGATTTGTTATCTTCATGCACCAAAACAACGTCGCCAGGTTTAATACTTGTTGCTAGACTAACACCTTTTGTTGGTTCCTAACAAAATAAAACAATTCACAAAAAAACGAATGTAAACGCCGCGACACATTTGACAGATAAGGAGGTGGGTGTTTGTGCATTGGGCTGGTTGCCGGTACACATAAATCGAAGTCCTCAAATTGAGGATCTGTGTTCCCGGTAGCTAGCGACAAAGCACACAACACAAAATCGCGAAAATAAACTTTATAATAATAAATAAAGGATATTTAATCCTATAATGTTGCGCGCACCAACCACCGAGGACAAAATTATTCGACAACTGTCAAATGTGTTAACGCTTAACTGCAATCAATGTAGTCTCTCTCCTCTCACGTGCAGTGGCCACATTAATAAATTTAATGATGGCCGAATGCAATGGAGTCTCACTCTAACTAGGACCCACATAGTGGGCATTGTTATTGTTAGGTAGATAATGTAAATGTAATATCTAATATGTTATGTTACAAAAAAAAAACAAGTTTGATATTTATGTGTTGGTGAAAATTTGTATGTACACACACACATGTTAAATTTAATACAAATTTATAAGGTCAATGGCCAAAGACAACAATCAGCTGGAAATATGAACATTGTTATCGAAAATGAGAAAAAAACGGCAATCAGCTGTGTTCGATGCAACTGTGAGTGGAACGAGATTTCGTGGAACGCTAAGTTGCAATTTGCAGACACTTTTGTATCATCTTTCAAAGAGCTATCATCAAGGAAATATATTTATAACGTGCTTTAATTCGGCATTTTTATTTTAAAAGTAGATTTCTTGTAGAACCAGAGTGTCAGTTCGCCTAACTGAAGTTATCACTCTTTGTCTTAATCGACTTCTTAAGACCAACTAAAAACAATTATTTTATACTCGCCAAGTATAAAACATGGTCCTTCGAGCCGGATATGAACCAGCGACCTATGGAAAGGTGTGAATTGTAAAAAGAAGACATTTTTACAATTCATAAAAAAATGCGATGGGGAAAGAGGTTCTAAGTCCTTAGGATCATTAGAAATATAAGTCAAAGGCCGACGGCTTCAACTGCAACTATTAATGTATGTAGGTCTTCAAAGGATAATCGCGCCTTCCCAATGGCCGCTTTAAGTGCGGCCTTAACCGTCCTAACCAATCGTTACCAAAACCCGCCCCACCAAGCTGCGCGTTCTGCAATATACTTCCAAGAATTACCGCTTTTGCTGGCTAAAGTCTTAACTTCATTACGTTTTAAGAGGCTGTATAATTTCCTTAACTCCAAATCAGTTCGTTTAAACGTTTTTGCATTATCTGACATAATGGATTGTGGTACTCCTCTCGTTGCCATAAATCGTCTAAAAGCATCTACGCAACTTTTTACGCTGAGGCCTACACATGTTAGCAACATAATGTATATTTTCTTTTTCCCTTCACCTTACGTTTTTATGTAAAGCGGTCCGGCAAAATCGAACCCTGTTGATTCGAAAGGCCTTGAAGCAATGGCCCTCTCTCGTGGGAGAGGCGCCCAGACCTCAGAACCAGATTTACTCTGAAGTCGTCTACAAATAACACATCGTTGTACAAGGTGGCGCAAAAATTTAAAAAAAAAATGAAAAACTTTGATTCTTCTTGTGGATTATTTTTATTTGGTTTTTAATTTTTTTTACATCAAGTCGAGAATATGATGTCATGTAAATGGCCGCCGCCACAGTTGATTGTCATTTGAGCCCTTTTTATGGCATTTTCCATCACTTTGGCCAAAACTTCCGGCGATAGGTCCTCACATTCTTGACGGATATTGTCTTTAAGAGCTGCAAGAGTCTGAGGCTTGTTGACATAAACCCGCGACTTCAAAAAGCCCCACAAAAAGAAGTCTGGAGCGGTCAAATCAGGCGATCTTGCTGTCCAGTGCAAATCGCCAAAACGGGAGATTAGGCGCCCGGGAAATGCATCCTTCAGCATATCAGTTGTAGCACGTGCAGTGTGTGCCGTTGCACCGTCCTGTTGGAACCACATGTTTTCCAATCCCAATTCATCAAATTGCGGCAAAAAGAACTCGTTGATCATTGCTCTGTAGCGCTCACCATTCACTGTAACCGTTTAAAAAAGGTCCGATGACTCCTCCAGCGAAAACAGCACACCATACAGTGACTTTGAGCGGGTGTAATGGCTCTTCGTGGGTTACACGCGGATTTTCAGTGCCCCAGAAGCGTAAATTTTGCTTATTTACGTACCCGCTAAGATGGAAATGGGCCTCATCACTCATGATTATTTTTGATGAAAAATCATCTTCCTCTTGGTGGTGATTAAGGATGGCTTGAGCGTATGTTAGACGCGATTGGCGGTCAGCTGCTTACAGCTGATGCACCGTCTGGACTTTGTACGGAAACATCTTCAAATCTCATTCCAAAATTCGCTGTAAAGACCGTCGACTGATACCCATTTGCGTGGCACGTCGTCTGGTCGATGTCGACGGCGCTTCCATGACATCTTCGGCTACAGCAGCAATATTCTCTGCAGAACGGCTACTCCGGGGTTTGCCACGCCTGCCAGCATCTCGTGTTGTGCCAGTCTCTTCGAGGCGAGCGGCTAAACGTCGCAGTGTTTCACCAGTAGGCGTTGGACGGCTAGGAAATCTGCGACGAAATTCACGTTGTGCCAAATTCACGTTGTGCCAAAGTCACCGACCGATTATTGCTCAAATAAATAGTCACCAATATTCCGCGTTCTGGAGCAGTGTAGCGTAACATTGTTTATTAACGTGTATTTCGCATGTGTTTACTACACAAATGTCAAAACAGAACTGACATTAGGGGCCAATCGCAAAATTTATAGCATTTTCTGATAGGGGGATTACTATTGCGCCACCTTCTACTTAGTTTCAGATGGTCCCCTTTTTTGGTGATCGGGCAAACGATGCTGAGGTTTTCTTCCTCAGGCATACATATGACCGAATTTGGCTTATGAGTTGGTGAATGTTACATACCAAGTCATTTCTGACAGCTCTATACAGCTCGGCGCGAAGGCCGTCAATTCTTGACTTTTCGTTGGTCTGGAGACCGCTATGTCTTCTTATGAATATCGAGGTAAGGAAACCGTTGTGGAACGAAGTCAATTAGTCTAAGTTGCCAAATGGCAACCATTTTCCAAAAATACTGCTAAGGATATCTTCTCTTCCGATATTTGCGTTAAAATCTTATGTTCTATCTCATAAGACTTATGCTGGCGAATCCGCCCTTGATGAGGTTTTGTACAATTCGTTTGCTTATGCCTTCGAAACATAAGACATTGTATTTAACATAGGTTGCTCCTTTTTGGGCCACTCAGTTTAAATATCTCAAAATGCAATCAACAAGTCTATTGTTGTTGGTGTTAGTGTCAGTATTGATCTTGTTTTAAGTACCTTTCACATATTTTTAGCCTGCGTTTCTATCCTTGCCGGACTAAATAATCCATCTCAAGGCTTTTTATAACCAATAAAAACATTCTAAATGTTTAGACTTCAACTTTTATTCTTTGAAACTTCAAAGATTTCAAATAACTGTAACACAGTGACATTTTTCTGATTTAGATTTGATTTTCCTGTGCCTAACCTTCTTCTAATGAATACTTAATCAAATACCTACAATCCAAATAAAGTTGCTGATACCCAGGAAAAGAATGTCCTCTTGACAAGGGAAGTAAAAGGAAACAATTCCGTTACTACTTTTGTTGGTTTCAACTGTCAATGTTTTGTGGAATTCATTTATATCTTTTCAGGTTAATTTCAGGTTCCGTCGAGCCCTTGTTTCCACCCATTTCACTTCATTATGGAACATTATTCGTTTGAGGGATTTATTTTCTTTGAACGTTTTTTTTTTGTTTGCTGCCTGTCCCTAGATCTTAGGTAATAGGTAGCTTATTATTCCACCCGGTGTGCATGAAAGATTTATTTTTTCGTCTTTGATCTTAGTAAACAATTTAAAAACAAATCGTGTTTGTTGTCAAATTGGGAATGTAGTCGGTATGAGCGAATGTATTTTGGTTTCAAAGTTAATATGAGTCTAGCTATGCTCAAAATTGCTATCAATAGCTGCTTTTTGTAACATTTGAAATATTTAATTTGCTATGCGACTGTGTAATTGTTTTTGTTTTCTACCACAAGAAACATAAAATATTTAACTCCTTTTATGCAATTTAGAACGTGTCGTAATGGCTCCTTTTCTAATATTTGTCTTACGACAAATGCGCGTCAACTCTTCTTCAATATGTAAGAACGAATAAAACAAGCATTTTACTTTTACAGCCCATTCGAAAATCCAATTGCAAATGCACCTTAAGCACCTCTTCACTCGGTCTTAAAATGAATTTGGAAAAAGGTACCTTCCAAAAAATGATAATAAAAGGAAATCTCATTTTATAAGATCCTTGTTTTTGTTGTTCCCTACTGTAGACATTCATAAAGTCTGCACGAAAAAGAAAAATAGTATACACAGGTGTTTGTCATACCAAAGTAAATATAACGCACGCAACGTACTCACGTTTTCCACAAAAAGGTATTTAAATTCATTCCTTAATGGCGGAAGGCACGCATACTTTCAGACTCCCAGCTTATTCAGCCCTCCGCCCAAAAAGGGGATATAAATAAATATAAATTTGCATGAAAACACTTCCGTTCCGACCCTACCGTGCTGGTAGTATTCGCTGAAGTTAAAATGGCCATTTAATTTGGTAAATGACCGTTGAAGGGAGGTTAAATGAAATTAAAGCTGGGAAGTTCTCAGTTCCCCCAAGTTTTTTATAAAATAAACAGAAGATGAAACGACATTGATTGTAAAGGGATTTATTTTGGGATACAATTTGTACATAAATGAAGCTTCGTATATTTCAGAGTGAGATGAAGGGACTTGTGTCTGCATCGATAAATTGTTAACCTTTTTTTATTGTACAGTTTTTTTTTGTATAAAATGTTCTCTCATGGTAAAGCAAGTTAATTGTTAATTAATTATTTTTAAAATATTTCTCAACAATGAAAACGCATTGTTTTTTCGTATAGCGCTCTAGTTTTACTAACCCCGAAATGTCAACTGTCACCTTGTTATCATGTTTTCCGTTGGCAACACAGTATATACTATCAAATTGCGCAAAATTCAAATTTGTGTGAATTATGGGAGACCCTTAATTTCCAGTTAAAAACATTCATGGGTGGTCGATAAGGAGTGCAAATTTCTTACTGCTTTGGTGTGATTATGGGTTCTTGTAATGTGGTTCACGCCACAAAAAAACAGAAATACTGTGAAAAAATTTAATGTCGAAAGACTGCAATCGCCAGAGACCGCCAAGACCTGCACGCAACGCGTATCCCTTAACCTCTCGACTCGCAACACAGTACCAGCATCTAATGTCGAAGAACAATGGCATCGATGCCAACAAGCCATTAGATCAGCCGCAACTGATGTGCTAGGTTTCTAGCGGCCACCAGCAAGAAACCCCTGAATTGATGAGGAATGCCGACAGATGCTCGCAGCCAAGAACGAGGCCTACACGGCTAAGCTGCAGGTGAAGACGAGAGCTGCCATTGAGCTCTATAGGCAAAGAAGAAGGGAAGAAAACCTGCTTTTCAGAAAGAAGAAAAAAGAGCAGAAAAGCGCGCGATCGATGATATAGAGAGGTGCCACTCCAGGAACGATTTTCGAAAGTTTTACCAAAGTGTAAAACGTCAAAGCCAAGGATACAAAGCTCGAACAGAATCCTGTCGAGATGAACAAGGAAATATTGTAGTTGAGACACAGTCGATGCTGAGGATATGGAAGAACCACTTCTGAAGACTGTTAAACGGCGATGACGAACAACGAACCATTTAATATTGGCAACGATAGCGAAAACTATCAACCACCCGATCTAAGTGAAGTGAGGATAGCTAAATCTAAACTCAAGCTTAATAAAGCCGCCGCAAATGACGGCCTTCCCGCTGAGCTTTATAAATTTGGCGGAGATGATTTGGTAAGCAGCATCCACCAACTCATAAGCCAAATCTGGTTGGTTGAAAGCATGCCTGAAGAATGGAACCTCAGCATCGTTTGCCCGATCCACAAAAAATGAGACCCTCTGAACTGCGCAACTACAGAGGCATAAGTCTACTCAACATCGCCTACAAGATCCTATCTGCCGCAATATTTGAAGGCCTAAAACCGATTACCAACAACCTGATCGGCCCTTATCAGTGTGGTTTTAGGCCAGGAAAGTCCACAATCGATCAAATTTTCACACTTCGGAAGATCCTGGAAAAAACCCAAGAAGTCCAAATCGATACCCACCACCTATTTATCGATTTCAAAGCCGCATACGACAGCATTTATAGAGACGAACTATACAGAGCCATGTCTAGTTTTGGTATACCGTCCAAACTCGTCCGTTTGTGTAGGATGACGATGGAGAATTCTCGCTGCACCATCAGGGTCGGAAACGACCTCACCGACACATTCAAGGCGATGCGCTGTCATGTGACTTCTTCAATTTGATTCTTCAGAGGATTGTGCAAAACTCCCGAGCCGACACCAGAGGCACAATTTTCAAAAATCGGTGCAACTACTAGTATACGCCGACGATATTGACATCATTGGTAGGACTCAATGTGATGTCATAGCCACGTTTGCTAGTCTAGAGAAGGAAGCGGCAAAAATGGGTTTAGCAGTAAATGAGGGTAAGACTAAGTATATGCTGTCAACACGAAAGGACACACAACATCGACAAATTGGACAGAACGTCACCATTGACAGATATAACTTTGAGGTAGTACGGGACTTTGTCTACCTCGGCTCTGCTATTAACTCTGACAACAACATCTCGTCAGAAATCAAACGAAGAATTAATCTTTCCAATCGCTGTTTCTTCGGGCTAAGAAGGCAATTTAGTAGTAAAGCCCTCACTCGAACTACTAAGGAGATTCTATATAAGACCCTGAAGCATGGACCGTATCAAAAGCGGACGAAGAAATCCTTTGTCGATTCGAGAGAAAAATTCTTCGGAAAATCTTCGGTCTCGTTTGCGTTGACGGACTATGGAGACGAAGATTCAACCACGAACTATACGAGCTGTACAGCGACATACCCCTAGTCAAAAAACTCCGCATTGGACCTTTAAGATGGCTAGGACATGTAGAAAGAATGGACACCAATACTCCAGATCGCAGAGTCTTCGATTCCCAGCCAGACGTCGGACGCAGTAGAGGAAGACCTCGCCTTAAGTGGCGCGCACAAGTAGAAACCGACCTCAACCAACTTGGAGTGCGCAACTGGAGGCAGTTAGCTAAGAACCGGGCTAATTGGAGAGGCATGTTGGTTGATGTCCAGGAGATGTAATGTAATGTACTCAACTACTATGCTTTGTTAAGCTTATGTTAATATTTTGCTATCTTCACTTCCCTTGGGTTAGTTGGTTTGTAATGTTCTCTGTCGTCGCCAATATTGAATGTTTCATTCTGCCTGACAGCAGGATATTGTTCGTCATCGCCTCAGTGGTTCTTCCATATCCTCTGCATAAGACTGTGTCTCAGTTACGATATTTCCTGGCTTTGACGTTTTGCACTTTGATAAACCTTGCGGATATCACTTCTGGTGATTTTTCTAAAAAGCCAGTGATTTTCTCTCCATCTTAGCCTATAGCTCCAAATGGCAGCTTTCGTATTCACCTGCAGCTTAGCCTTGTAGGCATCCTTCTTGGCTGCGAGCATCTGTCTTAAGATTGGATTCTTAAGATTGGATTCTTTCGACCATAAATTTCGGATTTGTTGTGGCGTGGTATATTGTATATATCTTTCTTACCTTGTCTGTAACAAGGTAGTTGTCCTAGTCGACGATAGCCCCTTGGAATGTTCAGACATCCAATATACTGGATGCGTGCCTCTGGTCTATCGCAATGTTATCAATTTTATTGACTGTTCATTTATCTGGAAACCGCCATGTCCCTTTATAAACATCGAGGCGAGTTCCGCAGCGAAGTCAATTAGCATAGATTCGTTGCCAGACATGTTGTCTTCCGACCTTTGCGTTAAAATCATTCAGCATGATAACTTTTTTGAATAAGCTCGTAGAAGCAGTTTGTCGCTTTACAGTCAAAATTGGTTATAACGACCATCAAGGGACTTCGAATTCGGTCGTTAGCGATAGGTAGCTGTAACCGATATTAAGGTAAATGTTTAAATTAATCTGTTTTCAAGTATTTTTTTATTTTTTAAAGGCATATATACATTATGTGTACATATATATATATATAAGAGTAGAAATGTAATTATTATTATTTATTAAAAAATGTAGAAATATCTAATTAATTAGTTTTTGTTTTTATAAATATTTTTTTAATTATTTGTTCCTTTTTTATTAGATTTTGGGTCAAAAGAATGTTCTTAAAGTTCTTACAGAATTCAGAGTATCTTCGATTGTTGGCTGAACAAATCCTGTTTCTGAAATAAAATTAAAAAAAAGTTTTTTTTTTATATTGGGATCGGAAATACATTAACGATTTCTTCATAGTCAAAGACAGGGTCGTTAAAAGGTGCTCGTTAACTTGCAGCAACTCATCAAACGAACGTGGGAGTGCATTTGCAACAGATAACGACTTTTGAATCCACTGATTTATGGCCCACTTATCCTCTTCCTCAAAACCTTCTCTTGTTTGAGCATTTTTCAATCCCGAATGTTCAAAACAGTTTGCAATGGTTGAACTTGTGACCCTTTCCAAAGCTTTTGAAATGACTAAAATCGTTTCCATTAAATTTATGTCGCGTCTATGTTCAATATTTTTGATAAGCTCTAGCAATTGGAGCTTTCTGTAGTGGGCTTTTAGGGACCTTATTATTCCTTGGTCCATTGGTTGGAGCACCGAAGTAGTGTTTGGTGGTAGGAATTTAAGTCGTATGGCTGGATATGCAGGACAATTATCCACGAGTAACAAGATCTTCTTATTCTCTTTTTTTTAGACGGCGGTCCCAGTTTCGTAGGTATATTTCAAAAATTGATGATATCATCCAGGCTTTCTTATTCTATCTCATATTCTACTATAAGCTTTTTCACATTCTTAAAACATCTTGGGTTTCTTGATTTACCCACAACGAGAAGCTTCTCTTTATTGTACCGGCCATATTAGCTCCTACCAGTACAGTAATTCGATCCTTAGCCATTTTGCCTCCAATACATTTTTCACTTAGAGAAGAGGAAGAAATAGAGTGGTAGAAAAGGTTTTGGAAGTAGTGGAGACTTACTCCATGGGTAGTGTTCGAACTAACTTCGGGAAGTCACTCATTTTTGCGTTCGTTAAATTCGCAGAGCTATCAAGATGGTGTATACTCTTCTTTTAGTAAAAGTTTCATGGATTTTGGCTGGGATTGAAAGTGAAATCTTCCACTCAAAAGGAGATAATTCTCACAAGTTGGGATAATTGACACTACCCGGGTAATTTGCCAGATAACCACGAGAGGAGGTCCAGTGAGCGAAAAATCATTTAGGTGTTGCTACGGATGGGAATCGGACCCAGACTTTCTGCGCGGCAGTTCATCGCGCCACTAAACCCGTCAATTCCTAAGCATTTAATTTCAGGTTCGCCTAGCATTCACCATAACAATTAATTAATCAATAAATCTCCCCGACAATCTTTGGAATAATGTGAAATTAATCTCGAATCCTTTTTACATGGCCAATTTTTTTTTATTATATTCGCGTGTTGGAAAGCCTTAATCTTTGTTTATTTACGTGCCGATTTGAATTTAATTGATCTGTGATATAATTCTGAAAGCCTCTTTACAATCTGTGTAAATAAAGGATATTGGGTTTAATCTAATTTTGCAGTCAGTAATTGAGATTCGCGAAATAATTTCGGGAGGAAACGTATTTCAATCAAAAATATAAATTTTACGCTAGTAATAGATATTTTTTAAAACTGAAGGGTGGTTAAATTTTAAGGGCCGATGTTGATTTTAAGTAAAGCACAAATTATTTAAGATATTTTTGTCATTTCTCTTTATTATGTTAGTATGGGTATGGTTCAATTATGCATGGAACAACATATAGGCCAAATGGCAGCCGCGACCTCGGCGGCACACCTCCACCCAATGGTGGAGCCGTTAATGTGCCGAATTATCTCATCTTTTAGATCTTGAAATGTACTGGCTTATCGAAATATACCTTTTCTTTCAAATAACTCAAAAGAAAGAAGTCCAACGGTGTCAAATCACATGATCTTGGCGGCCAATTGACATCGCCACCACGTGAGATAACACGGCCATTGAATTTGTCGCGCAAAAGAGCTATTGTTTCGGTAGCTGTGTGGCAAGTGGCACCTTCCTGTTGAAACCACATATCGTTCACATCCATATATTCCAATTCGGGCTATAAAAAGTTCGTTATTATCTCGCGATAGCGAACACCATTCACAGTAACTTCCTGACCGGTTTGGTAAAAATACGGCCCGATGATGCCGCCAACCCATAAACCGCACCAAACAGTCACTCGTTGTGGGTTTATTGGTTTTTCGACAATCACTCTTGGATTATCATTCGCTTAAATACGGCAATTCTGCTTATTGACGAATCCACTGAGGTGAAAATGTGCCTCATCACTGAAGATGATTTTCTTCGAAAATTGATCAGCCACTGTTGCCATTTCATGCCACCATTCTGACCATTGACGACGCTTGAAATTGTCAAAAGGCTTTAGGTCTTGAGGCAATTGCACCTTGTAAGCGTGTAAACGTACATTTGGACGATCAAATTGACCGAAAAAATCACGAAGTGCAAGATTTCATAATAAGCCTGAATAACGTTAACGCGTTGCTCGATTGTGTATCTTTCCATGGTTCAAATTGAGTTAGTCTGAAATTGAGAAATATCAAATGAAATGCAAAAAAAACTTGACGTTTAGGTGTGGTTCACATTCAACATCGGCCCTTAAAATTTAACCACCCACCGTTAATTAACTAATTTTTTGACAAAAACTGAAAATTTAATTGACAAACATATAGCTCCTGTATCTATATGTTTGTCAATTAAATATGTAATGCAAAATCTCGATTTCAATTCAGATTTATACCTACATGCACCAACACAAAAACATTTCACAGCTGACTTGTGGCAGCTCGTGTGGTCAAACTGCCACACGAGCTGTGCGTTTCGCAAGTCATCATTTGGGTAGAAGACCCCAAAAAATGAAACTATTACTCGAGTTTATCGCTCTTGCCGTGTGAAACCGAAAATTGTCTATTCTGTATGTGCTGGCCCCGTTGTATAGGCCCTGGTTGGAATAATATTTTGTCTAGGCAGATTCTGGTGTTCTGTGTAATCCAAGGTAGCTTCTCAAACGCTGCCTCTCAAACACCAGTATCTTTTCCATTTGAAATGGGGCAACGTTGAACCACCGGGCACCCATAGGAAATCATCGGCCTGATAAGGGCCATGAAGCAAATCACCTTCACACTACTGTCAAGACGAATACTATAAAACAATCATCATGTCAGGGCAAAATTTACATGTCTGCCGAAATATAGATACTGATCGAGCTACATGCCAAGGTATTTAACTACACTATTACTCGCCAGTGGCTCTCCGTTTGGACCAACGATCACCAGCTTGCGTCAGTTCCTTCTCGTATCCCTAAAGGCCCTAGACAACGGTGTCCTAAACAAGATAGTTTTTGATTTCAGAAAGTTGATTTTCAACTTCCAGTCACCACAATATCTCTTGGTTTTGTAGAAGTCCTGCTGGAAAAGAGTCCAAATGACATCTACAGTAGGGTTGTCTCATCCATTTGTATAATTTCAGTCTACCACAACAAGAAGTAAACCTGTCAAATGGCACACTAGCATACAAAAAAATAGATCAATAAAATCTGTAAATCACAATCGAAAATAATTAAATAAATAAATTAATCTTTGCTGTTTTTAAGAGCAGGATTAAATGTTTGGATTGTTCCGCCTAAAATTGTAAAATTTATAATTTAAAAAAAAAAACTTCTCTCTTAAATATGAACATCTATCAACCATCCATATCCAGATTAAGTTAGCAATTTTAAATATCTAAGCTCATCTGTGCGACCAACATGTTGTAGACATTGAAAGACATTTCACAACAATTTTGTAAATTTTAATTTATTCACAGGTATTCAGAATGCCAGACACGGTACACACCGGAATACTAATGTTTACTCCAAATTCCGGTGATTCTTGATTCCTCTGATAAATGTTTACATTTTGCATTCCCCAAGTCGAATCGTCAAAAATGCAAATTTAGATTAGAGGGCTTTAAGTTTCAACCATTGTCAAGAGCAATAAACATCAGGTACGATATAGATAGTAAATCCAGATGTATGTATGAACATTTCACATCTCTATTTTAACATGTCACATAGACAGTTAGTCCCAAACTGACAAATGTCCTGTAAAACAAGCACTTGATTTAAGATTATAGGCTTTATGTTTGGATTGTTCTACACAATACCAACAAGTTTATGAATCCGCAAGGTGGGAGGTATTTATGCAGACAAATTGTTTCTAATTTAGTTGTTGACATGTTGAACCTTTTATCATATGTTATTCATCTTGTCACAATAATAACCCCAAGGAATTAATGAAATTGTTCAAACTCAAGGATTTGCAATAATTTTCTCCGAAACTTAATATTTTGCTGGAGGGAGGTACTTTGTAAATCAGAAAATCATCTTTCTTGGGGTGGTATGATATTCAAAACACTGAATGTAAACAAAAGACATTGCTTTTGATAGATGATTTCAATTATTTACCATTAAATTGGTTTAAGTTTAATGGTTACGGTCAAGGACTTTAATTGTTCAGTTAGTACAAAATAATTTGGGTATCATTTACTTAGAAGCTGTTAAGATGTAAATGACAGAGGGAAACCAAATAGATAGAACTGAGTTGTAGATATTCGTTAGGTCAATTATTACGTGTTTTTTCCACTTATTAAATCCTATCCTATAAGGGTATAACACAGGGTGTAACACAGAGATATAATTTATTTAGATATACCTTAAAGTATATGGATCGTCTGTCACCAGTTTTTAGGCCTTAAATTTTAAGCTAGAACGAGGAAATTTGGTACACATACTATTGTTGCTTCCAGCAGAACAAACATTTTTAAAAATACACACATTGTAAACGCAGATTGTGGCCAAACCGTTTAGAATTTTGAAAAAGTATCTGAACAACATATGGACTTACCTCAGGCAACACGTACGTTGGTGTGCAAAGAAAGGGATGGTTTCATGTTGGCATGATGGTTGGAGAAAGGACGTTGGTTTGGTGCAACAGAATGCACCAATAAAGTGTTTTGTCTGTCAATAAGTAAATTTGGGTACGTGGGATAGGGTGTGAGCAAAATCAAATGACATCGGTGAGTCCAGGAAAGCATTATTCTTTGTTGTAATAAATCAAATGAAAGTTGCTACATATATAGATGCAACATTTGGTAACATGTAGGAGGCCAAAATGGTTATTTCCCTCTGAATGTTGAAATTACAGCTGATTTTGGTTTCATAAATTGTTTTAACTAAGGTATGTGGCTGACGTCTGGAGTTTATAATTGAAGCTTGAATCCAAACAGGTAGATTTGGTTGAGCTTCAGATGTGTATGTGATTATTGATACTGAAGATCTATTTTTGGAATTGGAGTGTTTCCTTCAGGAAGGACGGTGTTTTTCATATGATGATATTTTTAAAACGAGATGCTAGATATCGGGAACGTCTCTTATGTTTGTGGGTTCAAATACACACTTCGGAACTTTGAAAAGGATAGATTGGATGAGAGAGGCTGCAATTTGAAGATACAAATTGGTATGTGGTCTAATTCGGGTGGGATGACGTATTCAGATTTGATGTATGAGTTGTACAACGGTACTTTTAACTAAGATTGCCTTTTAAATGTTTGACGGTTTTATCGATATTTGGGAGTCTTCCCGAAAGATGGAACGTTGGATTTTTGGTTGGATTTTCTGCTTACAAAAGGGAATATCTTCACACTGGAGATCTTGCAGAAGTGATAATGGCGATATTTTAATAATTGTGTTTTTGAAGTGATACTTCTTTTGGGACGTTGTGAATTCAATTTAATAAAACAAAAAATTGTAACGAAAAAGAGACCAAACAAAATATCGGTTGTCGTATTGGGAACTGAGTTTCGAGGTAAGAAATAGTTGAAATTCTTCAACCGAGTTGGTGTAGTATACCAAGGTTGAAAACTAATCAAAACGCAATAATTAAGTCAATTAATTGTCAATATATACACTATGGAGGTGGTGGATGTGGTAAACAGAGAGAGAGGAGAAATTCAGCAGAGTACTGGGGTTCATTCCGTAGCTTTAAAAACGATTATAACTCAGACGGTAGTCGAGACTTCACGACCAATCGCTCAATAATCTTCTGTGATTTGGCGATTATTGTTTTAAGTGAAGCAATTAAAGTGATATCGTCGACTCGAAATAGGACTATTGATCTTTCGTGATGACCATGAATTGTTATAGTCAAACGATAATCACTTTACGGAATGAGAGCCCAGTTTCACTTCTACCGCGTGTGAGCTCACACACGATTTTTTTTAGTTTTAACACAAAGGGTGGTTAAATTTTAAGGGCCGATGTTTATTTTAAGTAAAACACAAATTATTTAGGAAATTATTGTCATTTCTTTTTATTATGATAATATTTTTATGGTTCAATTATGTATGGAACAAAATATGGGCCAAATGGACGCGGCCATCCGATGGTCCAAATTTTCGATGACGCTGTAGCATAATTTAGGTTCTATGCCGGTAATGTGCTGAATTATCTCATCCTTTAGCATTTGAATTGCTGCTGGCTTATCGACGTACACCTTTTCTTTCAAAGAACCCCAAAGAAAGAAGTTTAACGGTGTCAAATCACATGATCTTGGCGGCCAATTGAGATAACACGGCCATTGAATTTGCGCGCAAAAGAGCCATTGGTTCGTTAGCTGTGTGGAAAGTGGCACCATCCTGTTGAAACCACATATATTACCATCCATATCTTCCAAGTCGGGCCATAAAAAGTTCGTTACCATCTCACAATAGCGAACACCATTCACATTAACTGCCTGATACGGCCCGATGATGCCGTCAGCCCATAAACCGCACAAAACAGTCACTCTTTGTGGGTGCATTGGTTTTTCGACAATCACTCTTGGATTATCATTCGCCCAAATACGGCAATTCTGCTTATTGACGAATCCACTAAGGTTAAAATGTGCCTCATCACTGAAGATGATTTTCTTCGAAGATTGATCATCCATTGATGCAAAACATACATTCTGGGGATCTAGATGCATATCACAGAAAGGTAGGATGCTTTATGATGTAGGTAGAAAGTACAATACCGAATTTCATTCTACGGGAAAACCAACTTACTGGGCAACTGATGTTAGAAAAATACCGGATTTGATCGATTTTTTCATTGTAAAAGGTCTGCCGTCCAATCGAATCAAAGTTGAAGAATGCTTTGATCTTTCCTCTGATCATTTTCCAGTCATTTTAGATACGAGCGAGTCACTGATTATAAATGAAAAAGCACATAGATTAACAAACGGGAAAACCAACTGGGAAGGTTTCAAAAACGATACTGAAAACAATATCCGACTGGTATTGCTTAGAACACCATTAAAACTCGAAGTCGCTGTTGACTCCTTTATCGATACCATCCAAAAAGCAGCATGGAATAATACTCCTCAACAGAACAAAATTGTGAGCTATAGTAAAATTAATTACCCCCGTGAAGTACAAGATTTAGTAAGACAAAAAAAAAAGCTCGTTAGAGATGGCACCAAACTCGTGCCCCGCAAGATAAAACACATCTCAATCGGTTGAGTAATTTGCTATCAAATTCGATTAAAATTTTTAAAAACCATGCAGTAGAAACTTATCTGCAAAGCCTAACCGCTGGAAAGGAATCGAATTATTCGCTCTGGAAAGCAATTAGAGTCATAAAACGGCCAAAAACGCTGTGCCGCCAATTAGGGTAACTCAAGACAGAAACTAAAGCCTAAAAAAGCTCCGGGTTATGACCTGATTACAGGAGAACTTCTTAAAATGTTGCCTCGGAAAGCATTAACTAAGCTTCTTTTTATTATAAATGCAGCAATCAGATTAGAATACATACCAAGACAGTGGAAAGTCGCAGAAGTGATTATGGTTCTAAAACCAGGAAAATCACCAAATGAAATAAAATCCTACAGGCCTAATTCACTTCTTCCAATAATTTCAAAAGTTTTTGAACGGATATTACTCGGTCTCTTATACCCCATAATTGACCAGAAACGTCTTTAACCTGACCATCAATTTGGGTTCAGAAGTAAACATTCAACGGTGGACCAAGTACATCGAATTACAGATGGAATTGAGAAAGCTTTCGAAGAAAAGAAAATTTGTTCAGCCGTATTTCTTGACGGGTCGCAAGCTTTTGACAAGGTGTGGCACAAAGGCCTTACGTATAAGTCAAGTTCTGCCAGAACAATTATATTAAATCCTCGTGTCGTATCTTGAGCATAGACTCTTCCGTGTGAAACTTTGAATCGAATATTCCGAGTTCAAAGAAATAATGGCAGGCGTACCGCAAGGAAGCGTCCTTGGACCAATCCTGTACCTCCTATTCACTCGTGATATCCCACAAACAATCGATAAAATAGTTGCAACGTTTGCTGACGATACTGCTATAACAGTATCACAAAAATAGAGCAAACAAATATCAAATTACAAAACGCTCTTAACGAGGTTAATGAATGGACTAAATCCTGGCGGATTGCACTTAATGAGAGCAAATCGATCCATGTAGATTTTTCGTATAAACGGACAAACAATTTGCCTGTATTTCTAAATACGGTTCGAGTCCCGTTTGCAAATGAAGCGAAATATCTCGGTATGACACTCGATGCAATATTAAAATGGAAAATGAAAAAAGAAATGCGAAGAACTTAAGAATAAATACAGAGAACTGTACTGGTTGCTCGGAAAATTTTCGAAGCTTAACCTTGATAACAAGCTGCTATTATACAAGCAAGTGCTAAAACCCGGTTTGGACATATGGTATACAACTATGGGGTTGTACTAGTGAAACGAATTTAAACATTTTACAAACTTTTGAAAACAAAATGTTAAGATCATTCGTCAATGCGCCGTGGTACGTAAGGAACGAAGATCTACGCAGAGATCTGGGTATTCCCGCGGTTAAAGATGAAACAAAAACTTTCGCACGAAAACATAAAAAACGTTTATTAGGACACGTTAACACAAATCACGAAGTGCACGATATGCCTTTTGATTTGAACGCCCATATTCATAATGAGCCTGAATAACCTTAACGCGTTGCTCGATTATGTATCTTTTCATGGTTCAAATTGATTTAGTCTGAAATTGAGAAATATCAAATGAAATACAGAAAAAAACTTGACGTTAAGCTGTGGTTCACATTCAATATCGGCCCTTACAATGTAACCACCCGTTACCTTACAATTGTTTGTGTTACATGCAGCTCATGGCTTATCTGCAGGTGGTTGAGTTGTGATAATATATATATTATTGGAAGTTTTAGTTTAATAGTTTTATAAGATTAACTCTTTTTATGAATAAATATAATAATTTTTATTTTTAATACAGGAAATATCGAATCTTTTAAATATTTAACAAATGAAATTAGAATTCAAGAAGTGCAATTTTATTTCTTTTTTACCATTTTTTTTAAATTTCGGATATTTTTCAGGTTGGTAGTTTATAATTATTGGCATTACAAAGATAAGTCGTCTACATCCGTAGTTGTTGGAGATTTCAAGTATTTCCAGAAGTTGTTAAGCTCGTCATCTGGTGTTCTGATTGTGACGTATTGCTTGTTGAAATCGGAAGACATCATAATACTCCAAGAGTGTCGTCATCTTAAATATGCTGTTTACATCTAAAACTTCAAAGGGATTAGAATCGGAGTTGATAGTTTTAAGTAGACGTCTTTGAAGTTTCAAAATATCGATGTGGATATTTTCGACTCATTTTCCCAATACTCCATAACTCAGTCGGGATTCTACAAGCTACAGGTACAGTAGTATATCTTTTAAGATACATTGCAAAAACCGCACTCTTGAGTGTAGTTGCAATCGATGTATATGTTCATGCCATATGAAGTGATCATCTATGATAATTCCGAGGTACTTTATGCTCCTGGCTATTTGGATTACATCTCCTCTTCTTGTTGTTGGACAGTTATAGTTTTTGTGGTAGACATTTATTATAGATGTTGGTTTATTTAGAGTTCGTAAATGCATTATTTTTGTCTTTTCTGGATCTATTACCAAGCTGTGATCATGGCCTGGGCAAAAATGTCCGACAACCCTGGGTTTTTTCTCATGTAGTAGACCATTTTACCAGCTTTCGATATTTCCTGTATTAACTCATCCTATTGTTTCATCCCTTAGGATATCATGTGGTAGGCTCTCCTACTATAATGCTTTAATGATATCATTAATATGCAGTATAGATTCCCTGCTGCCTAAAATGATAACTTAAATAAAGCTAAAATCATAGACATTAACATTAGCTTCAAGTGTTTTATTTTATACTGAATTGGTGTACCTCTAAACAAAACATCCTTTATATTTATATTCAAGAAAGGTAAAATTCAAATATTGAGACACGAATTCCTTTCAATAAAATACAGAATTAACTGCCAATTTTTGTTATTGTTTATTTTAAAAATTAATACCCATGATATATTAATGACACGTAGTGTAAATAATGCTGTCATTATAAAATGACATTCACATATTACGTTGAAAAGGAAAACAGTCATTTTTTTTGTCATTATGTGTAATCTATAATTATAATCTCGAGGCTGATTTTTCATATCACGAGACCAATACCTACTCTATAGGCAATAAATTCCCACGCTAATAATAAAATTGATTTTTACCTGACTCTAGTAAATTTTCTTCCTTTTCAATTTCATTCATGAGATAGTTTTTCAATAGAATTCTTATCGCCTTTCCGTAGGAACAATATTGCTTCAAAATCAGCCCCGCAGACTTATCCCAAGAGAGGTCTTCACTCAGACAGGCAAAAAAAAAAAATTATTCGTGTTGCGACGAAGTTGTTTTTCTTTTTAACGCAAAAGATCGATATTGACAACGAGGTAATGCATTTATAATGTCCCTACTTGGGTGGTTATTATGCCAGAAGGATTCCTGTAGCACGTTATCATCATAATAACCAAATTGATTTTTTTGTGTATTATTTTCGCACATAATATGCTGTCACATCCTTTGTCCAGTGGTCTTATTTCAATAATATATTTTTATGACAAGCAAAAACAGCTTTATACCACCTTTTGTATCCATTCAGACAGCGCCCTTATTAGAAATGTATATTCGCCTGCTTTTGATGTAATGAAACTGGGTGTAGTTGTTTTTTATCAAAACGAAATTTTCTTTTTATAAAAGACTCCATAACTAAATACACTTGAAACCAAAATAAAAACACTAATTAAATTAGTGTAAACATTAAAGATATTTGTTATAGTTAATTTCAGTGGACGAAAACTTTTATAGAACCCTAAACGTCTTCATGATTAAAGTGTTCAAAATAAAAGACAGCAACTATTGGCTGGTCTCGGCATACTTGGCTAACAACCATTACGGATTACGGAAGCAGAAAGACTCAAAATTGCCATCATCATGCAATTTGTTTTTAAACCCAAAACCGGAACCAATACCTCAGGGCAACCTAAGGAACCGGATTACGGAAGCAGATAGACTCAAAACTGCCATCATCATGAAATTTGTCTTAAAATCCAAAACCCAACATTAACGTGAATGGTAAACGTTTTTTTATTCCTCATGCCATTGCAAATCATTTAGAGGAGAAACGGTTCCACCAAGGCGGCGCAACATTCCATACAGCGCGTGCACCCTGCAACCTTGTTGAGCCAAAGAAATGGACTTGTGTATTGGCCACCTCATTTCGGTGAATTTATTTTTATGGGACTACATCAAATCTCGTCAGCAACGATTGACCACTTTGAATCCAACATTCGACACACTATTGACCGGGCAAGCTCGGAAAAGTGGTGCAAAATTGGACCTACAGGCTACAGGATGGCGTTCATAAGACACTGTCGTGGTGGCCATATGCAAGAAATTATTTTTAAACATTAAATGTCATGAAATGTGTGTGCCAAAATAATGGTAATTCCTTTGATTTTGCTTTGTTTTATTTAAAGGAAAAAAAAACAACACTAATATGTTACCGTCACGTATATGAATAATACGCACCACATGTGAAATCCATGCAACTTTGGTAAGTTTTGATATCAAAACCGTCAGTTTAAATAGTGTGGCACTAGGCCGAATATTAACGTTTAACGCATACACCTAATCTCGCACGCAACCCAAGCAGGGGGTTTACAGGGGGACAAGATGCCCCCACAATTCATACTCAAACTTTGCATAAATCTAATTTCGCACCCATCCCAAATCCAAAAAGGGGGTTCATACTTTGCATACATCCGAGTGCGAGTTTGGGTGAATACAAATACAAATTTTTGGCGCAACAGGCTCGTTAGTACACAGGGCCCAGCTTTCTCACAACCATTCATATGTGCGTGTGTACTTCTTGCACGATGGCGGGACCTTCTGTTTTATGCCCACTCCGAACGGCTAAGCTATACTTGACGAATGATACATGAGGAGGGTCAGTGAAAAATCATTTAGGTGTTGCTACGGCTGGGAATCGAACCCAAACCTTCTGCGCGGAAGTTCAGCACTAACCATAGCGCCACTGAGCCCACTGGGTGTATGCTATGTTTAAATATCTGCAACCCCCTGCTTAGGCTCACTGTAGGATTTGGGTTGCATGCGAGGTTGGATATATACAAGGTTTATATATGTATGCAACCCCTCTTCTTGGGTTCTCTGTTGGATTGGGGTTGCGTGCGAGGTTGGATGTATGCAAAGGAAATAAGCCCAACAAGCAAACGGCTTAAATAACCGCGAGGCTTATTTCCATTTCGAAAAGAAATGCCCCTGAGGGCTGTAAAACTGATGATTTAAAAAAACGGATTTGGCAAATAATTGTACAGTCTCAAGCACTCTTCTTAGTAGGTACATTTGGCCTAATGTCACTGCACCATATCAAGGCAAGAAGATGGAATACTGGAAAAAGGAGAATATACTACCTCACTGCAATCGAGCTATTGATTTAGAATGGTAAGCAACAGCTAGCTTCAAGGTGGGTTCCCTTTGTTTACAAAATAGTAATGCCAATCTAGTCATGGACGCTCGGGAAATTGTATGTTTTTTGTCAGCTTTTTCAGAAGCTACTTAATGGGAATAATGTCGAATAGTTAACTATAAAAAAGTGTACCGTACTGGCCATCGGTCCAGATGGAATACTAACAAAAATCCTTCAATATGGTGGTCATGTCTTTAAGTGTGTATGCACAAAATCTTCAGCCCAGCTTGGATGGAAGAAAATAATCCAATGATCGTAATATCAATTTCCATTTATTCAATGTGCTGTGAAAACTTCCGAACTGAAGCCGTTCTTCAATACACTTATAGACGCGTACAGGCCTGACAGAATCACAATAAGACAAGTTCTTAAAAAGATCTACGAATTTAGAGTCGAGACTCCTAGTCGCCACAACTATTCCAAATAATTGTTGGTGCATGGCGATAGTTATGGCGAATCGTATAGAAGATACAACCAAGATTTGAAAAAAAACAAAAATTTTTTGGTTCACATTGAGTTACCAAATTTGAGCTGTCGCCGGAAACATCGACCAGAAGCCGTGCCTCGCAATTAGCCATCAGCCGGTCGTCCCTAAGGCGAATTTCGGATAAAGACTTGCGCATGATCCCGTACAAAGTCCAGTCCGTGCATCAGCTGCTGCCTGTCGACCGCCAAACGCGTGTAACCTACGCCCAAGCCATCCTCAATCTCGAGGACGAAGTGGATGATTTTTTGACGAAAATCATAATGAGCGATGAGGCTCATTTCCACCTTAGCGGCTATGTCAACAAGCAAAACTATCGCTTCTGGAGCACCAAAAATCCACGAGTAATGCACGAGAAGGCATTACACCCGCTCAAAGTTACTGCATGGTGCGCTGTTCACGCTGGAGGAGTCATAGGGCCATTTTTTCGAGAACGCCGCTGGTCAAACTACAGCAGTGGAAGGTGCGCGCTATAGGGCCATGGTAACGGGGTTTAGTAGTTTTTTTTTTTTTAAACAGTGTCAGTGTCAGGTGTCAGTAAGGTAACTAAACCTGAAATTAATCACAGGGCGCCCTTTAACGATTTGCCCTAATAAATTCTACCGAAATAAAAGGGAACATTATTTGCATACTAAGTAACTGGTGGTGTCCAGGGTAAGTTGTATATTTATGACGTATCTCGTATATATATATAGACGAACCGCAGTCAAGGATAATACTAACAGATGACTTCAAACTAACAGATGATTTCAACCTAGATTATGGGAGCAGGTGTCTGAGGTTTGGATTGCAATTATTTATTTTCATTTTGAGTTCCTTGGTAAATTTGATATTAATGACATAATTTCGGATAAGATTTACGAAAACATTCGAATGAATGCGAACCCCTTTCAGGCCCTATGTGGTTAGGTGGGTTAGGGGGTTTGTGAGTTGTTGGGTAGTGGTTTTATGAGGAAGATGATGTTGATAGTTCCTCAAATTACTCAGATCAATATGGACTAATATTGTGATGCCTGAAAGGTCCACGATTGTGGTTTACAGTTTCATTGGTTTTGGCGATGACCATGGAGTCATTTTCTTAACATAGGGTATTATAGAAACAATAATGGGTTTATGGACTGCAATCTGAGTAGTTGGTAGATAATGGCGAAATATATTTCATATATTATTTTATTTTCTAATTGTTAGGCGGATTTTCAAAATATTTACACTTCTCTGTAACAACGCATAAGGATCACGCTCCTAGCTCAAAATTAAAGGCCTAAAAGTCGATGACAAACAGACGGACGGACGGACGGATGGATGGACAGAGATGACTAACTCGACTCAGCTTGTGATTCTGTATCGATTCATATACTTATAGATGTATGTAGCTAAATTATTTCTCTATAAATCAAACTGTGTATCAAATCTAATATACCCCTATGGGATAGGATACAAAATTATGTCTGCTATCCGGAGAATAGAATTAAAATTTTGTGCCATTTAATAGTACCTTGTAACCAACGGAAAACGAGTGGTGGGTGCACGACTGGGTCGTACGCAACTTTCTCTTTCACAGCAAGTTGGGCGTTAGATCTAATCATAAGCATTTTGATTATTGATGCTAAAATGATATAAATAATGTCGAAATGTATTTATACGAATTTTTACTCCAAAATTTGAAGGAATCGATGTCAATGTGAAAAATAATGATTTTCCGTTTTTGGCCAAAACTGAAAATTCCGTTTAGTAATAGTTGGGCTAAAACTAATTATGTGGAATTGCTTCAAGCTGTAATAGTAGTATATGTATTAAATTTCATTCAATTTGACACAATAGTTTGCGAGATATTAACAATTTTCTTTATATGGCCTAAATGACAAAATCCGTTATATGGATTTTCTCGAAAAAACTGGGTATGCAGTTTTGTTGGAACTAATATGGTTATAGTATATATAAAGTTTAATCAAAATCGTTAGAGCCGTTTTCGAGAAAATTGAGGTTATGTGTAATTTTTATATGGCAGGTACCAGTTTTAACATGGCTAAAAGCAAACAAAAAAAATGGCCTAGAATTATGACCAAAACAAGCTTGGATACGAAGTTTGAAGAAAATCGGTCAAGCCGTTTAGGCTGGGGAGACCGTCACGGACAGACGGACCGACGGACCGACGGACCGACGGACCGACAGACCGACGGACCGACGGACCGACGGACGGAATTCCAAAAACCACTTTTTTAGGCTCCGCTATCATCGTAATGTTAGAATCAATCAAAATCTCGAGGTCGAAAATTTTCACGAAAACAATATCTTTCTCTTTGTAAGAGAAAGTTAAAAATATAACAATGTGACAACTGATAGTTCGCGGTTAGTACAAATTGAGTGCTATAATAATGAACTGTGCATTTTCATTGCTGGGCATTATTTAAAAAAGGGAAGGTTTGTCAGCTACAGTCCACAATTTAAGTACAAGTTATTGTCTTCATAGTGATTTAAAACCATCAACTGTGAAGAGAATAATTGAAAAATTCAGAGAGGCTGGATCAATTATTGATCTTGAGGTGTCCTGTCATAAGTCGTTCAACAGAAAACAGCGAAGCAGTTCGAGAGAGTATTTGCTGGCAATCCATCAACATCAATTCGGCACCGTAGTCAAGAATTGGGCATTTCCAGAAGCTCCCTAGAGCGAATTCTCACGAAAAACTTCAAACTTCATACTTATAAGGTTCAATTGACTCAAGAACTAAAGATTGCATTAAGAGAGTCATTGAATAGATTAGGTTGTTGACCTAGTTGATGCTGATTTTACGAACAAAATCATCTTTAGCGATGAAGCTCATTTTCATCTGGCTAAGTTAATCGTTAAAATTATTGCATTTGGGCTTCAGAAAACCCACGAGTAATTATTGAGAAACAAATCCATCTACAGCACGTTAATATTTGGTGCGAATTTTAGGCTTTTATTATCAACATTTAATTTTGCGTGAATTATAGGACATCCTTTATAGATTTTTATAGCTATGGCATATTCAAAAGGGCATATTTACTAGTAGGCAAATGTTGATCTTTAATAATCAAATTTATTATAATATTAGCTCTTTGTTCATATGAATTCAGTGCAGGAATAAAGAAAAATCGATTTTGGCCAAACGAAAATCAATTTTGATCTAGATATTCAGACAATCTCATTTGCTATATTTCACCCATATAGTTATAGTTTATTAGCCACACCAAAAAAAATAATTGTAGAAATGTTGAAAATCTCTTTTATTTCTGCTGCATTAATTGTCGAAATCGACCCGACATCCGCTCCTATAAATTTAACTTAGACATGGTAGTTCATTCTAAAACCGATTTGTGCATATTGCAGCATTTGTTGTATATTTTACAGCTAGAAACAGATGAGAAGGCTACAATCTGTGGTGCGGATCGTTGAAAATACTATCCCATCCTATCCTTGAAATGAATATCCCCAAAACTTGGGCGTGACTAAAAACTGAATGGGAATGAAATAAAGAAAATTACATTGTCACCACATCTTGTTCAGATAGGATCTAAGTATTTTTTTGGTTTGGCAAAAAACGATATTTTCTATGCTATATGTTATGGGGTAGGGTATACAAAAATGTGTTTGTAAGAGAACGCCCAAAAAGTGGGCTTCGGAGTTAGAATGAACAACCATGTCTCTGTAAAAAATGATCAAAAGACTAAATGTGTATATTTACATTATGAAAGTATTGTATTAAAATATATAATTAAAATAACAAAAATTTATTAAAATATATAAAAAATATTAAAATATTTGATTTTTTTTTACTAAAAAAAGTGGGTGTGGCAAAAAAATCATATGAATGCAGTAAAGATATTTAGATTGTTTAAATATTATGTTCAGATATTTTATCTAAATTATTTACCGTTTGACCAAAAATAAGATTTTCTAAGATATGGGAGCGGCAGTTGGCAGATTTTGAAAATTTTACAATTGTTTTGTAGGCACGGACAAGCATTCTATATACCAAATTTCATTATCCTAGCCCAAAATTTAAGGGCCAAAAATCAGTGACGAACAAAAAGACGGATCGAATATAGAGAAGGACACACAGACAGTCAATTAATTGACTCAGCTAGTGATTCTGAACCGATCCATAGACTTTAAGGTATATCTATCTCAATTATTTCTCTTTGTTACAAAATATGTATCAAAATAAAATTTAACTTGTAAAAATTATAATCAAAAATCAAAAATGCAATTTCTGTTGCCAAATCTACAACCTGCTGATAAGACTTCAAACTACTCACCATGGCGCGACGGGTATGTCGACAATGCTCCGGAGCTCCTCCGCTTTAGCACTTCGGTATCGGATCGCGATAGGACCGATGCTGAAAGGCAGAGTTCGGAATTTTGGTGGCTGCATGAGGGAGGTGGTTCTGCACTTCCTCAGGTCTTTACGGACTTTTAGTCCACTCCATAATGATTAAGCAAAATAAAAATTTTGAAAAAAGGTCTGGGGCGGGGCATGTACACCATATTGGGGTACAATATGGCTGGTTACATGCTGCCTGTGGACCAAAACTCGATTGGGATGGCGACCCCTCGGGGCATTTGCAACGAGTGCTCGCCACCCCGATTATAATTAAGTTAGGTGTAAGTAGTTTTAAGTAGTATTAAGTAGTATTAAGTAGTATTAAGTAGTATTAAGTAGTATTAAGTAGTCTTAAGTTAGTTTTAACCTAGATTAAGTTTTTTATATTAAACAAAAAAACATGTCGACTATCAAAGTTTTTTGAATTTTCTTTGAAAATTAAAATATATTTCAAAAAAAAAAAAGATAAAATTTAAGCCGAAAGGTAAAATTAAAAAAAAAACTAGTATATATTAGCTTAGAGCGCCCGCTTAGGGCCGATAGGTCAATTAAAGAAAAAATTGTTAATTATAAGTTAGATTTAAGCATTTTTGTCTAGTGTTAAGTTAGTATTTTAAGATAATAAAAAATGAATTTAAAAGTAAAAACTACTCACCATGGAAAGCTTTGAAGTCCATAAGGAAACCAAAAATACACCCGCCACCAATAAGAAAAGCTAACGGCGAATGGGCGAAAGGAGACAAAAAGAAAGCGGATTTATTTGCAGAGCATCTAGAAGAAACGTTCAAGCCGTTCGATGGAAGACCCCTGAACGGAGAACTGAATGCTAATATGGCACCCGACAACTATAAAGTTAAAGCCGTATCCCTGTCCGAGCTTCGAATGACAATAAGAAAGTTAAAAAATAACAAAGCTCCAGGATATGAGTTAATCAGCGGCGAAATCCTGAAGGAGCTACCGAAAAAAGCATTAGTTAAGTTGTTCTACATTATAAATGCTTCTCTGAGACTTTTATATGTTCCAAGGCAATGGAAAGTCGCTGAACTCATTATGGTCCCGAAACCGGGGAAAAGTCCAAACGATAAGAAATCATATATACCCATTTCGCTCCTGCCGATTATATTCAAGGTTTTCGAGAAAATTGTGCTAAAACGATTACAACCAGTAATTGAAGAGAGACGCTTAATCCCAGATCATCAATTCGGCTTCCGGGTCAAACATTCCACAACCGATCAGGTTTATCGAATAACTATGGCACGAAGGTCTAAGGTATAAATTAAGGACAATCCTACCGACAAAATTATACAAACTACTGGAATCCTACCTTAAAAACAGACTGTTTTGTGTTAGACGCAGGGAAGTGTTCTCGGACCAATCCTATTCTTGCTCTACAGAAGAGATATACCACTTGAAGAAGGGACCATCGTAGCAACGTTCGCAGACGATACAGCTATCCTCGCAATGGATGAGTCCGTTGAATCATCAACGGGAAAACTCCAACGGGCTCTGAACAAAGTATGTGAGTGGACAAAGACCTGGCGAATTGCCCTGAGCGAGACCAAGTCAACGCATGTCAACTTTACGTACAAAAAGATAAACAACTTACCTGACTGAATGACCCTAGATGCAAAACTTAAGTGCAAGCCACACGTTAAAAAAAAGCGGGACGAGCTCGCAATCAGAATCAGAGAAATGTATTGGCTGCTCGGAAGATACTCGAAGCTAAGAATATACAACAAACTGCTTCTGTATAAGCAACTGCTAAAACCTTGTTGGACATACGGTATACAGCTTTGGGGTTGTACCAAACTAAGCAATATTGCTATCCTGCAAACATTCCAAAACAAAACCCTAAGAGCAATAGTGAATGCTCCATGGTATATAAGGAATGATATTCACAGAGATCAAGGAATTGCTACCGTGAGTAACGAAGCAACATACTTTGCTTGTAAACTTCGTACTCGTATTTATGTCCATTGCAATAATGAAATAATTCGTACTCTGGACGTGACAAACCTTGAGCGCCGACTACAAAGAACAAGACCGTTCGACCTAGCGCCATAAGGGAAAACCGCATGTAATGACGGTATTAGTAGGTGCGTTCACTGGAATGCTATCTACCAAACGCAATTAACACTATACAGAAGCGTAAACTACTTGTTAAGGATACTTAGTCGTAGTCATCACAAAAAAAAAATTAAAACATGAGAGAATGAATTTCATACTACTATGAGCACGCGCGCGGTTCTCATAGTGCCTCTCGGAGGGGTAGGCATATATTGACTGACATTAATGAAATTGTCAGAACAGAAAATATATGAGTCGGGCATAACCAATGGTACGGACCACTGGTATCCTTTGAGGATTACTCACCTCCGGGCGCACACGAAAAAAAAAAAATAATCTACAACCCAATTTTTAGAAACTAAAGGGTGATCCATTTCGAGGTTCCCTACTTTTTTAAAGAAAAAACACAAAAATTAAAATTTAATGGAGAATGTTTATTATCATTTGAAACATTCTTTGGCATTTATTTTTTGAAGATTATGTCTATCAAATGTTGGCCGTTGCTACGTCGCAGATGGTCCATCCGTTGAGTCCAATTTTCGATCACTCGTTCGAGCATTTCGACTGGTAACTGGCGAATGACACGCGTCATGTTTTCCTCCAAGGCCTGAATCGAAGCGGGTTTTGTCGGTATAAGCTTTTGACTTTACATATCCCCACAGGAAAAAGTCTAACGGTGTGATATCACACGATCTTGGTGGCCAATTGACCGGCCCAAAACGTGAAATTATGTGCTCACCGAAATGTTCTCTCAATAAGTCCATTGATTGATGCGATGTGTGGGAAGTGGCGTCGTCTTGCTGAAACCAAATGTCGCCGAGATCACGAGCTTCAATTTCAGGCATCAAATAGTCGGTTATCATGGCACGATAACGGTCGCCATTGACGGTTACGTTCGCACCGGCATAATTTTTAAAGAAATATGGACCGATGATTCCACCGGCCCACAAACCACACCAAACCGTTGTTTTTTCTGGATGAAGTGGCAGTTCTTCAATCTCTTCAGGTTGCTCTTCGTTCCAAATGCGGCAATTTTGTTTGTTTACATACCCATTTAGCCAGAAATGGGCCTCATCGCTAAACAAAATTTGCCTCGAAAACGTCGGATCTTCTTGGAACTTTTCAAGAGCCCATAGAGCGAAGCGATGTCGCTTGGGAAGGTCGAGCAGCTTCAGTTGTTGCACAAGCTGTATTTTGTACGCTTTCAATTTAAGATCTTGACGTTAAATGCGCCAAGTCGTTCCATACGTCAGTCCGAGTTGCTGCGAACGGCGCCGAATCGACTCTCTACGGTCTTCGTGTACACTCTCAGCTACTTCTTCACATCGTGGTCTATACGGTCGAATATTATCCAATAATGAATGCTGGGTCTCAAAATGGGTGATGGTGTTGCGAATAGTACGCTCAGTAGGCTGATTATGTTGACCATAAGTTGAGCGAAGTACACGAAACACATTCCTCACAGAACGTGAATTTTCATAATAAAGTTGAACAATTTGTAAACTTTGTTCACGCGTAAGTCTTTCCATTATGAAATGCCAAACAATACTAAACAAAAATAACATGACAACATGACACGACTCACACGTGATCTGTCAAAAAAGGCTTTTGAAAAAAGTATCTCTACTTGGATCACCATTTACTACCGTTTAAACGGCAGAAACGGTGGAAGTTTCTGTTATCTTATTTACACAACAATTTTTGTCTTATGAATAATTAGCTTTACATTAGTTACAAAATTCATGTAATTACAATTTTTTATTGTAGGAACATTTAGTAAGTTCAATGATTAGCTTAATTTTTGTTGATTATTAGTGAATAATTATGGTGAATATGTTGAATTTTTAAAATAATAACAATATCAAAATATCTCTTACTGCCTACTTTACATAAAATTAATAAAATTATCCATTATTTTAATATCATACATACAATGAAGTTCGTTGATGAATTAGGTGTTTAAGAGCTGCATGATGACCTTGGTGCTAAACTGCAGATGTCTTCAATCCGATTTGTAGTGCTCAACTCGCTTCTTACTGTGCTGCACTGTGTGTAATAAATATTTAATAAATTATTTGATTGCTAAGATACAAAAAGAATAAGGTAATTTTTTTTCACATTAACAATTCATCATCAAACTATAACAATCCTATTCAACCCAAATTACCAGGAATTGAGGAACCACGTTTTCGATTGATTCACTTTTAAAGTACTAGCTTCAACAGTCAACACTCTCAAAACTTTCAGGCAAACAAATTAAATTACTGTCCATTTGAAAAACTAAATTGATAATTTGGACTCAAGCTAAATTTATTTTCAATTTCACATATTAATGATTAAATAAACAAAGATGTGAATAAACCATGCAAATTTTCTGGCTTTGGAATGCATATGCCCTGCATGTCCCTCATTTTAAAATTTTTTTGAGGATTTGAAAAATGTTTGCTGTTGATTTTTATCTAGTATCTACTCTACTCTGTCTAATGTAATTATTTCAAAAAGCTTGTAGATTTCCAAATTTTACAAATTCACATCTGTACATTTAACAACCGGAGTTGACAACGCGGTGTCAATTTTACAACAAGAAATGTTGTTCATTTTATTGCTGAAATGTAAGCAAATGCTGAATATGCACGCACTTGCTGTTAAGTACCTAAATTTGCAATTTATTGGTAATTCGACTGCCACATTTTGTAAAATTTACAGCAGAGATTTTTTTTGGTGGCATGCCCATTTTTAGGAATTGTTTATGGATGTATAATGTATGCTGTATAGGGTATGCAACGATTCGCACAACTAATTGTAGCCTCTTTATATATATATTCTGCTTATATTTAATTGAAGGTCAGGGAAAAACATGGTGACTAAATATGACATAGATACATATTCTATTATTTTTTTGAATCCATAATTTAGTTTTAAGTTAAGTAGCACTGTAAACAACTTCCACTTCACTTTTTCTATATTTATTCCCAACCAAGTTTCCAATAATTGGAGGTGGGTGCTAATTCATTTCACGCGAAAGTACCCGGTACCATAGTACCCAATCATGTTCGAACTCTCTAAAAACCTCCACGCTAATTATGAATACCCCTCCGATGCTTTTAGTTTGTCGACTTGTGGCATCGAATTTCCCTACGACAAGTGAGTCAGCTTATTTATGAAAACTGAAAATACATATTTTTAGCTTTTTTACTTAACTTGGTTAAAGTTCTTTCTTTCGAACAGAATCAAATAAATACCTCGTTCTCCTCCTCTTGATATTGCCATTATAAATACACGTTGGTGCCGTAAGAAATAACAGGGGACATCGAATCCTGTTACCTACCCTACCTACCTACATAAGCGAAAGTTATTGTAATGGCCTGCTATTTGAAAGTGCCTGTTGATGTTGTTTAAGGATTTGCTTGAAGAAAATCCATTTGCCAATATAATACGAACAAGGGAAATATTTAAGTAGAAGTATCGTACACTTTTACTCCCGACGCAGGCAGACGGGCTGGTGTAGGAATAAGTTTATTGTTTCTCCTTCGATTTTGGAATTCATAGAGTGGCAAGGCAATTCCTTTCGATAACAACGTTGGTAGAATTATTACGGTAATGGTGGGCAGGAGAAAACCAAAAGAAAACCCTGGTTTGCATTATAAACATGGCTACATTAAGTACTCTGTGTGTGTTTTGGTTTTGCAAAAAAAAAATCAAACCAAAGAATATTGGTTTCAAAAAGTGTGTTTACTCGATGGTTTAAATCGATTGTCAGCGTTAAAAAGTTTTCATATAGTTTTTTTTTATATAAAGTTGTAACTAGCTATATGCAGATATATTGCGATGAAGATGAAAATTATATATACTTCAGACATCTTTTCTCAGGAGAAAGGGATAAAAAAGGAATGACATCGAGAAACAGATGGATTGAAGGACCACAGGATATGGTATCTTTCGTTCATAACTAATAAATACAAGCTAAGGGCGCGGTTACGGCCAACAATAGTAAGCTAGTCCGAGCTAGTCGGCGCTAGTAAAAAAAATTGCGGACTATAGTTCACGCTATAGTTCGAGTCATACTAGTTGGTATTTTAATATTTTTTTTTGAGAAGAGAAAGGGTACAACCTTTACTTCGTAATACATTTTAAGCCATTCGAAAAAAGATGAGAGCTACTTACTTACTTACTTAAGTAGCGCTACAGTCCGGGATGAATTTGGGCCTCAACCAACATGCCTCTCCAACCAGCCCGGTCCTTAGAAAACTGCCTCCAGTTGCGCACTCCATGTTGGTTGAATTCGGATTCTACTTGAGCGCGCCAATTAAGACGAGGTCTTCCTCTACTGCGTCCGACGTCTAGCTGAAATGGAAGAACTTGCTTCGTTTTACATACCCTAGCCATCTTAAACGTCCAATGCGGAGTTTTTTGGGGTATGTTGCTGTACAGCTCGTATAGTTCGTGGTTGAATTTTCGTCTCCATAGCCCGTCGACGCAAACGGGACCGAAGATTTATCTAAGAATTTTTCTCTCGAATAGACCAAGGATTTCTTCATCCGCTTTTGATACGGTCCATGCTTCAGCGCCGTAAAGCAGGGCTGGGCTGATCAGGGTCTTATATAGGATCTCCTTAGTAGTTCGAGTGAGGGCTTTACTACTAAATTGCTTTCTTAGCCCGAAGAAAAAGCTATTGGCTAGAGTAATATTTGGTTTTAGACAAAGTCCCGTACTGCCTCATATCTACCTGTTATATATCTGTCAATGGTGACGTTTTGTCCAATTCGTCGATGTTGTGTGTCCTTTCGTATTGACAGCATATTATACTTAGTCTTACCCTCATTTACTGCTAAACCCATTGTTTCCGCTTCCTTCTCTGTAGTAGCAAACGTGGCTATGACATCACCTTGAGTCCTACCAATGATGTCAATATCGTCGGCGTATGCACCGATTTTTGGAAAATTAAGCCCCAGTCGTTGGGTCGGGAGTTTTGCACAATCCTCTCAAGAATCAAATTAAAGAAGTCACATGACAGCGCATCGCCTTGCCTATATCCTTTTTTGTTATCGAATGTGTCGGTGAGGTCGCTTCCGAGAATTCTCCATCGTCATCGTACACAAACGGACGAGTTTGGGCGGTATACCAAAACTAGACATTGCTCTATATAGTTCGTCTCTATGTGGCTTTGAAATCGATAAATAGGTGCTGGGTATCGATTTGGACTTCTTGGGTTTTTCCAGCATCAGCCGAAGTGTGAAAATTTGATCGATTGTGGACTTTCCTGGCCTAAAACCATACTGATAAGGGCCGATCAGGTTATTGGTAAAAGGTTAGAGGCGTTCACATATTACGGCAGATAGGATCTTGTAGGCGATGTTGAGCAGACTTATGCCTCTGTAGTTGGTGCAGCTCAAAGGGTCTCCTTTTTTGTGGATCCGGCAAATGATGCTGAGGTTCCATTCTTCAGGCATACTTTCATCCGACCAGATTTGGCTTATGAGTTGGTGAATGTTACTTACCAAGTCATCTCCGCCAGCTTTATAAAGCTCAGCGTGAAGGCCGTCATTTCCGGCGGCCTTATTAAGCCTGAGTTTAGATATTGCTATCCTCACTTCACTTAGGTCGGGTGGATGGCAGTTGTCACTGTCGTTGCCAATATTAAATGGTTCGTTCTGCCTGACAACGGAATGTTGTTCGTCATCTTTTAACTATCCGTAGAAGTGGTTCTTTCATATAATCAGCATCGACTGTGTCTCAACTACGATATTTCATTATTCATCTCGACAAGATTCTGTTCGAGGCTTGTATCCTTGGCTTTGATATTTTACACTTTGGTAAAACTTGCGAACATCGTTCCTGGAGTGGCACCTCTCTATATCCTCAATCGCGCGCTTTTCTTGCTCTTTTTTCTTCACTCTGAAAAGCAGGTGTTCTTCCCTTCTTTTGTTCCTATAGAGGTCAATGGCAGCTCTCGTCTTCACCTGCAGCTTAGCCTTGTAGGCCTTATTCTTGACTGCGAACATCTCTCGGCATTCCTCATCAGACCAGGGGTTTCTTGCTGGTGGCCGCTAGCACATCAGTTGCGGCTGATCTAATGGCTAGTTGGCATCGTTGTCATTGTTTTCGACATTAGATGCTGGTGGTATGGTGTGAATCGAGAGGTTAAGGGATACGCGTTGCGCGAAGGTCTTGGAGGTCTCTGGCGATTGCAGTCTATCGATATTAAATTTTTTCACAGTCTTTCTGGTTTGTTGTGGCGTGGTGGATATCCGCATCCTTACCTTGACTGCAACAAGGTAATGATCCGAGTCGATGTTAGCCCCTCGGAATGTTCGGGCGTACAAAATACTGGATGCGTGCCCCTTGTCTATCGCAATGTGATCAGATTTGGTTGACTGTTCGTTGATCTGGAGACCGCCATGTCCTCTTATGGATATCGATGTGAGGAAACCGTGTGCTGGATTTAGTTGCATTTCCGTAGCGAAGTCAATTAGCCTAAGTCCGTTACCAGACGTGTTGTCGTGTAGGCTTTATTTTGCGACAATACTGCGAAAGATGTCTTCTCCTCCTTTGCGTTAAAATCTCCCAGCACGGTTTTAACATCGTACTTTGGTAGTCGCTCATATGTTTTGTCAAGGAGCTCGTAGAAGCAATCTTTAGCTTTATCATCCTTTTCCTCCGTCGGACCATGAGCGCATATAAGGCTTATGTTGGCGAATTTGGCCTTGATGCGGATTGTTACTATGCGTTCGCAAATGTCTTTGAAACATAAGACCTCTTGTCTAAATCTGGTACTTATAACAAATCCGCTTCTGAATAGTCGCTGTTTCTGCTCACTATAACACTATCCAAGTAGATGTCACAGTTTTTCATACTCTTTTTGCCCGGCCCATCCCATCGTATTTCCTGGATGGCAGTAATCTCTGCTTTGTAGCAGTTTAGGACTTCCGCTAGTTGTTCGAGTGCACCTCTCCAGTTTAATGTTCTCACATTCCAGGTGCAGATACTACGTCGTTGTCCTTTTTCCGTATCAGTCCTTTCCGAGGCTATTGGTCGCTACTTCCAATTTATTAGATACCCCTAGGACATGGGGCCATCAGTATCCACTACGGGATTGAGCGCTGCCCTTGAACTTTCGGTTCATCCGTCACCATCTCTGTGATTCCTAGATTACCTGTTGTCCGAATATGTCGAAGCAGCTTATCTAGGCTCGCCTGGGACGGCAGACCGGGTATTCATTCCGCGCTATTCTGACCAGGGTGATTATAGTGTTGCTGTTTTACGTCTTGTTATCAACATTCGCACTTATCGTTTAGCAAATCCTGTTGGATGAAACCAGTACCCGATGGTTATCCTTTGGAGATAAAAAATAAGCACATTTAATGTGTAGTCAGAGTTGCAACCACTGGGCATTGCCAAGTTAAAGCCAATCAGAGTCTACCCTCGTTCCACAACACCCAACCAATGCTACTTTCTATAATACATAATATACACAAGTGATAGCATCTTCGTATAAGTTGATTCTGTTACTGTCTAAAAGTTCACCAACACAGCGAAAATCTAAAACGCAAAGCAGTCGTTAGCAAAAAACGTTCATAAGCAATTAAATTCTTGAGCAAATGCCTATTTCTCGATTTGGTATAAAATAACCACAATGCTCAGTTATATCCTTTTGTCGACAAAACCTACACATGTGGGGATAAACAGAATACAATTTCCCTTTATTACTTCGACTACACATATGTTGCGTCAATCAATAGAAAATTACGTAACAATTCTTTGAAAAAGGACGAACAAAGAACGGCCACGAACAAAACCCTCGAATGTTGATTTATATGCGATTTCACTGATGCCGCAATAAAACAAGTGTCAAATTAAGTTTAACATTTATTCGTTTTCTGATTCTGATTCGTTTTTATGAATTTATGTGCATGCATAAATCATTCCTATGTGGCTCACAAAAAAAAACGTTCCTTGGGAGTAACAAACGCAAATCAAAATCCAATTTTAGTTACAAAATTCAGTAACGTGGGATGCTGGAGAGGAGAAAGAGAATAATCGTACAATCGTTGATTTTTATTGTTCACCGTTATATTTGTTAGATGCGAATCATCAAGGGATATATGCGATGAAATATACATTTTACGACTTGGCTATTTCATGTTTTTGAGGTTTTATTTATTGCTGACATGAATTGTAGGTTCCTCTTTGAAGGTGACTGACTTGCTACGATTGTCGCATATTTTTGTGTCAAATTGTAAAGGATGGCAGAATAAAATATAACAATGCATATTAGCATAGCGGTAACACGATTAAGTCCCCTGCCAATGAATAACAATATTTTAAATTTTTAATATTGATAAATTTTAAATATTATTATTAATATTTATAAGTGTTATACGGGGTTTTTAACAGGGACGCTACAAAAATAGAGCGACAGGGACAGCAATCGACGCCACATTTCTTGCCGTTCTTTTGACATTTCTCTTCAGTAATGTTTGCCATTTCATAATGGAAGGATATACGAGCCAACAACGAGTCGAAATTATTAAAATTTACTACCGAAATTCGGAGTCAGTGGCCTCAACGTTAACAACGCTACGTCAAATTTATGGTCGTCATAATCATCCTAGCAGATCAACAATTGAGCGTCTAGTGGACAAATTTGAATCCACAGGCACAGTACAAAATGTTCCCGTGCCAGTGAGATAAAGAAGTGCCCGTAGTGTCGAGAATATTGCTGCCGCTGAGGCTTTAGTTAAAGAAAGCCCAAATGTGTCTCTCACACGTCGTTCTCAAGCTGCTGCCGCTGAGGCTTTAGTTAAAGAAAGCCCAAATGTGTCTCTCACAAGTCGTTCTCAAGCATTGGGCATCTCTGTGACGTCGTTTTGGCGAATTTTGTGAAGAGATCTTGGCCTACATCCTTACAAGATTTAATTGACGCAAGAACTGAAGCCGCTTGACCACCAGAAGCGTCGTATGTTCGTGAATTGGGCTGAGCAACAACTTGAAAATGATTCGGATTTTCATCGAAAAATCATCTTCAGCGATGAGGCTCATTTCTGGCTGAATGGCTTCGTCAATAAACAAAATATGCGGTATTGGTCAGGCACCAATCAACACGTACTCCATGAGTCATCATTGCATCCCGAAAAAATTACGATTTGGTGTGGTTTAGTTCTTCCGTGATGATCAAGACCGGCACGTTATTGTCAATGGGAATCGCTACCGTTCAATGATAACCGAATATTTTTGGCCCCGATTGGATGATATGAAATTGGAGGACATTTGGTTCCAACAGGACGGCGCCGCAAGCCACACAGCGAATGTCACAATCAATTTATTGGAAACCAAGTTTGGAGAACGTGTTATCTCATGAAATGGTCCAGTCGCTTGGCCGCCTCGGTCGTGCGATTTGACGCCGTTGGACTATTTTGTGTAGGGCTACGTCAAGTCTATGGTCTATGCCAACAAGCCAGCGACGATTGATGAACTTCGTACGAATATCGAACGTGAAATTGCAGCAGTATCGGCCGATTTATGCTTGAAAACCGTCGAAAATTGGGTTCAGCGTCTGGACTTCTGCAAGCGTGCCCGTGGTGGCCATGCAAAAGAAATCGAGTACCATACATAATGGCATCGACCGTACTTTCACAGGAATAAAGAATTTCATCGATATCCAAAACCGTTTTTGTTTTATTTAAAAAAAAAAAAACTTTTGTAGCGCTCTTATTGAAAAACCCTTTATAAGAGAACAGCAACGCACAGATCAAACTGCTGAAAACAAAGAATTTTTAATAGAAGTCTGAGTGGTGTTAAGGGACAATTTACATTATACTGCCATTAATTAATAAAGGGCTGTTTAATCACCTTCTCATAAAAACATATGAGGCTGTGCGAATTGTTGAATACCCTATCCCATTCCATCCTTAAATTAAACATCCCCAAAAAGTTTGGGTGCCTAAAAACTGAATGGGAATAAAATATAGAAAATGATATTGTCACCACATCTTGTTCAGACAGTTTATCTAAATCTTTTATGGTTCGAAAAAAGACATTCCTATATCCGATAAACTTTACAAATAGTTTTTCTTAAGGAAACGCCCCCAAAAAGTGGGCGTGGGTTAAAATGATATAAAGACAAAATGTTAATATTATTACCAACAAATTTTTTCGAATTTCTTTAAAAATTGACCGAAACTCGTTCCTCACATTTCAAAATTGAATGCCTAAAATTCGGTGACACACAGGCGAACGAACGACTCTATCCATATACTTTAAGATATATCGATTGAAATTATTTCTCTATATTACAAACTAAATGTCAAAACTAATATACCCCAATGGGAATGGTAATATTAAAAAAACGATATCACAAAACAAAACGAATTTCGTAAGTGAAAACTGTAACGAGTGCCTAGGTACGTAGGTCCAAAAGTATAATTTGGAACATGTTTGGTAGAATGGGCTGAAATCTTGACAATATATTCCCATCCTGACATAGATAATACCAAAGAGTTTACAACTACATAGAGTGCGCATGTCATACAACGCAAAATTTACTTTGTGGGGTACTGATGCTGATGTTGATACCCCAGTATTCAAATTACCATGCCAGCATCAAGCAACAGCATAGCCGATGCATACGAACGACGCAAATTCTCTTCGCACTAATCGCCCGCGTCTAAAACTTCGACAACAATTTTAGCTTTGATGCGTACTCTATGTAGTTCTATACCTCTTTGATAATAGGTAAGATTCAACTCATTTCTATGACATAAACAGGATGGTGCAAGTTGTCTCAAAAGAATGTTTCGCTTATTGCATGGCCGTAACGAATACGAAAGCTGCAGAGCGTATTTCACCCGGTAGCCTAATTCTAGTGAATTTAATCATAATAGAGCGTTTTCGTGCGACTGTTTAGAAGACTCTGCAAAATTCGAGGTTTTCGCCACTTAAATGATGCGCCAAGAATACCTCTCATTCAAAAATGGGTCAAAAAGTTTGAACAGACCAGTAGAGACTATAACTCTACTAGTAACTCAAGTGGCGTTACAGCCCGGAATGAACCTGGTCCTCAAATAACAGGTCTCTCCAATTAGTCCGGACCTTAGTCAACTGCCTTCAGTTGCGCCCTTCAATTTTTGGAGGTTGGATTCTGCTTGTGCGTATGCCACTTTAGGTGAATTCGTCCTCTACTGAGTCCGACTTCTACTGGAAATCGAATACTCTGTTAGCCCAAGTATTGGTGTTCTGTCGCTCTTCACGTCCTAGCCATCATGGAGGTCCAATGCGGAGTTTTTTTTAACTAGGTCTATGTCGCTGTACAGCTCGTATAGGTCTTGATTGAATCTATGCCATCAACGCAAACGGGACTGAGGATTTCTTAATCCGCTTTTGATATGAACTATGGTTCGGCGCCGTAAAGCAGGACGAGGATGATCAGGGTCTTATATGGCATCTCCATAGTAGTTCGTAGGAGTTTTACTAAGAAATTCACTTCTTAGCCCGAAGAACCAGCGGTTGGCAATATTAATTCTTCGTTTAATTTCGGACGAGATGTTGTACACAGAGTAAAGTACTACCTCGAAATTGTATAAGTCAATGGTGACGTTCTGCCCAATTCGTCGATATTGTGTGTCCTTTCGTGTTGACAGCATATACTTAGTCTTACCCTCATTTACTGCTAAACCCATTTTTGCAGCTTCCTTCTCTATACTAGCAAACGTGGCTATGACATCACGTTGAGTCGGACCAATGATGTCAATACAGTCGGACTATTATATCAATTGCACCGATTTATGAAAAATTGTACCTCTGGTGTTGGCTTTGGTGTTTTGCACTATCCTCTTAAAAAGTCACATGACATCGCCTTGTTTAAACACTTTTTTATTATCGGATGTTTATGTAAGGTCGTTGAAGACCGTGAAACGGACGCCTTTTGACCGGACCATTCAATTGTACTTCCTGAATTTTAGAAATCTCAATGCTAAGTCAGGCCCTTAAACAGCGATGGTAGCGGATGCAACGAAAGGCCAACGCAAAGCTCAATCCGTTAGTGGCCACTGATGGCCCCGAATCGCATGGGTATCGAATAAATATCGAACGATCCATTAAATATTGGCGACGTATGCCAACTTATGCTCTAAACTGGCTATACTCTTTGGCTTCTCAAATTCAGCGGCAAAAATGGGCTTAGCAGTAAATGAGGGTAAGACCAAGGATATGCTGTCAACGCGAAAATACACACAACATCGAAGAATTGTACAGAATGTCACCATTGACAGATATAACTTTGAGGTAGTACGGCACTTCGTCTACCTCGGCTCCGCTATTAACTCTGACAACAACATTTCGTCACAAATCAAACGAAAAAACATATGAGAAGGCTACAATCCGCTGTGCGGATCGTTAAATACCCTATCCCATCCCATCCTTAAAATGAATATCCTCAAAATGTAGGATTTATGGCGATGAAATACAAAAAAATGACATTGTCACAACATATTGTTCAGAAGGCTTATCAAATTCTTTTATGGTTCGAAAAAAAAACAACGTTTTTCTATTGCATATGCCTAGGGGTAGGGCATACAAATGGTTTTTGTAGGAAAACAGCCCCAAAAAGTGGGCGTGGGTTAAAATAGACTATTGACGATAAGTTAATATTAATACTACCAATGATTGTGCATCAAAAATTTTTTTGAAAATTTTAAAATTTGGCCAAAAAAACGTTTTTTTTATTAAAAACGCCCCCAAAAAGTGGGCGTGGCAAAAAAACTTTATATCAGCATAATAAAGATATTACGATTTTCTAAATATGTTGCTCAGACACGTTTTTAAAATACTTTACGGTTTGGCCAAAAAATACGTTGTTCTAAAAAGGGGGCGTGGCAGTGAGCGGATTTCAAATTCTTTTACACTTGTTCTGCTGGGAGCAACAAAGAGCACATGTACCAAATTTCATCCTTCTAGATCAAAATTTAAGGCCCAAAAACTGGTGGCGTACGGACGGACGGACAGACATGGCTAAATCGACTCAGCTAGCGATTCTGAGTCGATCCATATACTTTGAGGTATATCTAGCTAAATTATTTCTCTATGTTACAAACTATGTATCAACACTAATATACCCATATGGGATAGGGTATAATTAAGGCCTGCTTAGAATGCATATCTGTAGCTTGTATCTTGCATCGCTTCAAAAGAGAGATACATTTCTTGCATGAAGTTGCCCCCTATTCAACTTCAGCTACAGATTCACGGAGATACACATTGTGTAAGCTTTTACGGGTTGCCTTGTTTTTAACAATTTTACTCAGCTCCAAGCTTCAGCTACAGATACGCATTTTGGGCGGCCCTTTACTCTTGCGAACCGGTGTTTCTTTGGGCTACAAGGCAATACAGTAGAAAAGCCTTCACTCGATCTACGATCATCATCATATATGACCCTGATCATCCCTGTCCTGCTCTACGGCAAAGAAGCATGGACCGTATCAAAAGCGGATGAAGAAATCCTTGTTCGATTGGAGAGGAAACCCTTCAAAAAATCATCACTCTCGTTTGCGTTGACGGGTTATAGAGACGAAGATTCAACCAAGAACTATAATAGCTGTACAGCGACATTACATTTGGACTCCGCTTTGGAAGTTTAAAATGGCTATGACATATATAGCGTATGGATACCAATACTCCGGTTCGGGGATATTCGACTCCCGGCCAGACGTCGAACGCATTAGAAGAAGACCTCGCCTTAAGTGGGGCGCACAAGTAGAAACTGACCTAAACCAACTTTAAGTGTGCAACTGGAGGCAGTTAGCTAAGGCACCGGATAATTGGATAGGCATGTTGTTTGAGGCTCAGGGTCATAATGGACCGGTAAGTAAGGACTGCCAGTCGATTAGCTTTTAGTTGCGTTAACAGACCGACAGAATTGACGAACCAACATTCTTCTTAATGTTACGTGTGATTAATTACTTACTTGTTCTATAGGAGCACATAAAACAGACAAGGGTGTTTGGGTCTGCACTCCAAAGTTTAGAACACTTGGCAGGTGTAGCTGAACGACCAGACATTACTACCATCCAAGAATTACGACATAATGTAGCAGGTCGGGGGATGATGAAAAACGGTGTTATATGTGGAAAGGAAAATACTCAATTTATATATTCAATATTATTTTTTTCATCAAAATGGCGAAAAGGGGACTTTCTGCAAAAAGCACAAATGGAAAGTACTTCCTTTCCTTTTCATTTGTAAAAGTCCAAAACGATTAGGATGGTAAATCCTAGCTTACGAATACTTTAAAACATAAATTACTTCCATCAATTTACTTGTGATGCCTACATCCTATACCCATCTTCAACTTATTGATAGGTAAGGCAATACAGCGAAAAAAATGGAACCCATTTCGAAGACTTATTGAACACCTTCGGACTTTAAATTTTGGTTGATGGTATGTGTACATCTTTGCCATTCTATTTCAGTCAATGCCTGTGGTTACTTGGCATAGTGACACGAGCCGCCGCGCCGGTGGCTGATGTTGAAATTATCTTATCATTCAAACAAAATTGATAGGGTATTTTCGGACAAATGGATTGCACACCTTACGTTACCGTAATCACTTCTGACTAAAGTCATTTTCTTGTCAATCAATATTACGAGTGTCAGGAAAAGGTGTACGTAAAAAAAAACTAAAAGGTGGGTAATTTAACCATCGTATACTGAAATTCCGAAGTGTCCATACGAATGGTTTGACAAATTGATGAAGTTGGACATGAACGCTGGATGTAAAACGAAGAACCTTGGGTTCTTCTTAAATTATATTGATGAACAAGTAATCTATATGAAAGATTAGAGTTGTTATTTTGAACGCAGTAGTTGAAGATGTAAAAAGGGGAACCCTTCCGACTAAAATGAATTTATAATTGGGATCGATTCGGACTAAAACCCTTTTCATAAATAAAAATTATGGACAGGGATAGGAAATCGAAAGCCTATCTAAGAACGTTGAAATGGTAGAACATGTAGAGCTAATGGGCAACAATATACAAAATAAATAAAATAGATAAATAAGCCTTAAGTGGCGCGCACAAGTAGAAACTAACCTAAACTAACATGGAGTGTGCAACTGGAGGCAGTTAGCTAAGGACCGTGCTAATTGGAGAGGCATGCTGGTTTAGGACCAAATTCATTACGGACTGTAGCGGCACTTAAGTTGGTTAGGTTAGATGGGCTTTTGACGCTCGGGTGAGTCGTCAAACTCGCATAGGCCTACGTGGGCCCATAGCGATACCCTTCGAAGAAAGTATCCTGAAATAGAGAAAGAGGATACCTGGTTAAGTTCGCTAGTGATACTTATGCGGTGCTGGTCTGTGTTGCTCCTTCAGCCTCAAAGAGGTAGTTGCTCCATCCTGATCTGCTACAAAAACGGACTATCAGCTCTATTGGGATAGTCGTTAGGTCACTTAGGTCATCGAAGTAAAGGCTGCCTAGTATTTTGAAACGACTGCCACTGATCGCAGGCCAGTGGCATAGTAGGTGTGAGACATCTTCTTCGACGTCAGGGTCGCTGCATTTCCTGCAAAGTTGGTTCGCACCAGTCAGTTTTATCTTATTTGAGTGCTTACAGGTTAACAGGTTGTGACCTGTTATCACTCTCACCGCTATAGAAATGGAAGCTCTATTCAAAGCTAATAGCTTGTTTGATTTGCTGCCGCTTAATTCTGGCCAGATAGATTTTGTGTGTGTACAAGTTATTGTATTTTGCCATCTTGTTATGGTTGCTTTTTGAGTGTGCTTAGTTATTTCATGTTTTTTAGATTCTAGCGGGGGATTGACACTTTTATCAGCTAGGGAAATGCAACTGGACGATCCTATTCTGGCTAGTTCGTCTGCTTTCTCATTTCCTATAGTGTCATTATGTCCTGGCACCCAGATAATTTGGACTTTGTTCTGGTTACAAAGAGCCTTTAGCTCTTCGCGGCAGCGTCCAACTACCCGTGATTTTACTATATTGGATGCCAGAGCTTTAATGGCCGCTTGACTATCCACGTAGATGGAGATATCCTCATGTGATATGTCCAATACCCTAGCCGATTCGGCAGTTTCGAGTATTGCCAGGATCTCAGCTTGAAATACATTACACGAGTTTGCTAATCTCAAGGATGTGGCTAGCCCGATCTTTTCAGAGTAGACACCAGAGCCCACTCCGACTTCCATTTTGGATCCGTCGGTATAGATTGCTATTTCAGTGTTAGATAACACATTGTTTGAAGACCATTCGTCTCTGCTTGGTATTCTGATAGAGTAATTAGTATCAAAGTCGTGATATGGGATCATTTAGTCAGATGCTACACCCGTTTATGCCATTGAGTTTAATATTGAGCTATGGCCAAAAGGCTTCGTAAGTAGATTGCCCGTTTCTTTGAGTCTTGCTGCGCTTTTTGATGCTGTGTCATTGATTTGTAAGTCAATTGGTGTTATGTTAAGGATTGCTTCTAACCCTACTGTGGGGCTAGTGCGCATTGCTCCTGTCGTGAGTATGCATGCTGTCTTTTGAACTTTCGTTAGCTTGGTCATATGTTTTGCTTTTTTCATGGCATTCCACCAGACCAAGGCACTTAAGTAAGTAAGTAAGTATTTGCCCATGACATCAAAACATTAGATACTCCTTTACATTTCATCGCAGGTGATGCCATCAACGATGTGACGGAGCCATATCATACTCATCTTCCAGATTTAAGATTATCCCGCTACCAATTTCTTCGCAAATGATTGAATAGTTTTGGCAGAGGTGGTCTTAAGAGTATCACCAGCGTCTCTAAGAAATTGCGAAGTCGCAGCGAACAGAATCGAAACAGAGTCTTTCAAAGAAGTTTCCTCGGTATTTCTGATGAAAGATACCCACCAACCAGGTGGCCCCTGGGTAGGGTCATTTATACATATCCTGGTTCCGACATACAAGAGTGGAGACAGTTGAGACTCTATCTTCAATCCTGAAACGCCTTCTGCCAGGCCAGTTCCTATAGAAAACCTGGAAACATCAAACAACGATCTTAAGACGTGAGCCGGGCAGAATGTTAGGAGTTTAATAACTCGAACTCCTAACCATTTAGAAATCTTAAGAAGAAAATTTAGAGGTAGTTGTATTAGGTATGTGAATGCTTACTCAAGACTAAAATAACTTGATGATTTTTTATGTTTCATCATTAATTTTACGTCTGCAGTAATTCTACATGAGTGCACACACTATTTTCGAATCATTCATTCATACTACCTGTAAAAGTCCATTCAAAATCCTTTTCATGTTCAAAAGACATAAAACCGCACGACTAACAAAATTTCCAAAGTTTTCACATAGCTTTCCGCAACCGGAAGTATTAACTCAAATAAAAGGCAACGTAAACTAACATCGTAAAGGATACATGAATCTTCATCAATCGATAGTTATATCCGTTCATATTAAGCCGACCGTTGGAAATTTACGTCAAGTCCTGCCAATCTGATTCTTATGACGTCTAAACAAAAGTTTTCATGTTTATTAAAGTTCTGCAACCTCATACTCACGCTAAAAGCAGTCTTTCGTCTCGCTTTCGAAAATGTCGAAGAGTTATTTTTGGTGCCGCATAGTAGATTCATTCGATTTACCTGTGTCCTTTCGCATCCATAATTTGCTTTTATTGGCCATAAAGAAAATCAACTTTGTCAAAAACACACACGAGCGAGAGAACACTAGGAAATGGTGATGTGGATGTCCTCCGGAACGAACCTGAAATTTATGGATTTTAGATTTTCTACAGGTGAATTCAATTCGATTTCGGTGGGTTTGTTTGTGTGGGAGTGAGTTGGATGAAAATAGCATCAAAGGACATTTTTCATATTCGTTTATTGTACATATTTTGGGTATCTGTGATGTTAGCGAAAGAGTAAATTGAAAAAAAAAACACACAAACACACATTACTTGTCTTTTGAGTTTTATACTTTGTGAGGCAGAGTTTCGGTGAGCATCCTTTGGTTATTTTAAATGACAGTTTTTTTTTGAAGCACTTATTGTGGACGTGGAAAGAATGAAGATAAACAACAAAAAACAAAGCAACCGTTTTCCTGCAGGGTTCTTAGCTAACTGCATCCACTTACGGATTTCAAGTATGTCCACTCTGTTTCCACTTACGGCCGCCAGTTTTATCACTTACAGGCAGGATCGGGGAGTGATCTGCTGAGAGCTCAAAAAATTCAAAACAGAGTTTGGATAAACCCTTTGAAAAAGGCAATAATTTCAGGCATTTTTGCTGTATCTATGGGCCAGTATGTCGGCTTCCCCTCCTAGTGAAAGTCGACATATGTCGTCATCGTATTGTAGTTTTGTTTCTTCTCTCTTGATACTATTGACAGAATCAATAAATTAAAAGCCTCTTATTCTTAACTCGTTAAGTACATCTTCTTTGGGACATGAAGATTTTAGCCATCTGCGTCCATAACGCGTTTTTGTCTCTTCTACTTTGGTTTTGTATGTGAACCATTGAATCCCTTTGTTTATGGTGTTAGTTTGAAGTTTATGCAGGTGTGATTCCCACAACGTTTATTAACGATGGTAGGTGTTCTCTATTTCTTGGAATATGCTTTTGTGACGCTTTTTGAATCGCCTCTGTTTGTTGCACTTAAGGTGAAGAAGAATAGGCCCCATCTGTTTCTCGTGTGAGTTCCTCATAGTATTCTCTATTGGGTGGTTGGTGGTAGTACTTAGGAAGCTGCATGTATATATATCTTCGAGTCATGTTAAGGTCTACGTTCACTGCGTCAATGAACGACTTTGTGGGCTATAGTTGCCCTGAGTAGATATTTTTCGGTTTACACCTAAAAAGGTTTGTGAGTGAATCTTCGTTTCCATGGTCCATGAAACCAAAAGAGATCGAAGATTTTGCGAATTCTTCATTGTTGACCTAAAATACCAAATATTTCTTCATCTGCTTTTGATACTCTCCATGCTTCATTTCAGTAAAGTGTATAAGATAAAGTCTCTATAGTAGTCCGAGTGAGGGGCTTATTATTAAATAAATTATTTTGTGATCTCAAAGAAGCAGCAAAAGTAATTCAAGAGTAATTCTTCGCTTGATTTCTGACGAGGTGTCATTTTCAGAATTAATAAATAATCGGACACCTAACCGACTGCAAATACCCAAGTCTCACCATTCCAAGCACCAAAATATAATTCTCAATAGCACGTTGCTATAAAAACATTGTTGCGTTATAATTGAAGTGAAAAATTGATAAAATTTGCAACACGAAAACTAGGACGCCATTTCCATAATAATGAACCCTTAATTTAATGTTTGCAACTCCAACATGTTGTCTGCTTTGGCATATACACTTATAAACTCCCACATCAAACGGTTTTAATCATCGACATTACTTTATCGTTTCGACATGTAAGAAATTTTAATTACCCTTATTTGCATTAAGGTAGGCGTGCATAACGCCCCAAACGTATGCAAAATGTTCTTCTCCCAAACGTGATAAATAATATATGTATCGCAGATACACCTCCAAGAGAAGACTTATAATTTTCAGCGAACCCGCTTGCCGAATATCATCGCACCCTTATTTCACATCCGTGCTAGATTCCCCGATGTGGAGGTGAATGTGTGTGTGTGTGTGTTAATTAAATACCATAATTCTATTGTAGGTTAACGAACGAATGGATCCACTTTAAGGATTTTCACAGCCATTCGTTGCAATCACAACTCTGTGGGGGTAGAGCCATTGCGAAAGAAGAGATTACATTCCATCGTCCTAGTCTTGTATTTTAGACTTACGTGCAAGTGACCCAAATTCGTGAGATTAAGTCTCAATTTTCAAAATTCCAACATGAATGAGAAATGTTTGCACTCGAGCATGCAGCAAAAGTCGTTCGTTCATTTAAATTGTTCTCACGAAGCATAACTTTAATTATCATTCATGCTTAACATCTTCAACATCACAAGGACAAGCGCGCAACCCCATCGTTGGTTTTGTTTTCTACTGCTTTGGAGGGAATTTGAAGTTTCAAGGGACTGAGATTTGGTGAGATATTTCGAATGGAAGGGGGGTGCTTTTAATACCACTAGATGGTGTACTCTTTCATTGTCTTCAGCTCTTCGAGGGGTAATTTAGCTGTTATTGAATGAGGTGGAAAGGAATTTACAAAGCGAGTTCATTACACAATGCTCAAAATGTTGAGTTGTCTCAGAAATGAAAAGGAACTATAACCACAAAACAGCGCACATTTTATTTTCATATTATCTTGGAATTGATGTGAAGGATCCACAATAGCTGAAACCGAAATTTCTTTCGAGAGTGCTGGCCGCATTCGCCTTTAAATCGTGTAATCTGTGTAAATGATTAAAAATGATGAAACAAACCAAAAGTCACTTTTAATTTCTGTAGTGAATTATTTTTGTTTTTGTCCTTCCAACATTAATTTTTCTTTTGATGCCGAATTATATTTAGACTTGTTCACTGACAACGACAAACCTGCAATTAAAAGAAGGAAACCCTAATAAGCCACAATTGTCTTAAGGCTGGACTTAAAAATGATTTAATATAAATTAACTTTAACATAACATTTAGTTGAACTTAAATAAAATACCATCGACAGCAGCGGAACCGTTTAAACTAGCCACACACACTTTCACCATGTAGGCTTAGGGGAACCGGCGTTAGCTACGCACACGTTTGATCCATTTTATTTCTGTGAATCTGTTTTTAAATAACAATCTATGACTACATAAAGAATTATAAAAAAATAGTTAAAAAACAATAAGGCTTAACGTTAGCTCTCAAAAATCCACCAGAAAATGTGAGACTTATTTAAGTGGCGCTGCATTCTGGACTGAACGGGTCAATTAAATTTCGTTTGGTCTGACAGATAATGTCAACATCGATGGCACATGCTAGCAGGTGCACATATTTATAGAAGATTCTGCACCTGGTGTTGGCTGAGCAGTTTTGCAAAACCCTCTGGTGTCACCTTGCCTAAATCCTTGCTTTGAAATGAATATTTTGGAGATATCGTTGCCGACCCTGATGGGTCCGAGAGAATTCTCCATTGTCATTATGCAGAGATGTATGATTTTGGCCCGTATAAAGAAAAAAAAAACAAGACATGTTCGACTGTATAATGATACCGTATGATTTTTGATTTGAAATTCTACTTCTTGGATTTTTCCCAGAATATGCCGAAGTGTAATGATTTGATTAGGTTTGGACTTTCCTAGAATATAGCATTTCTGAGCAGTTAGGATTTTCCTATCCTCAAAATTGCCTACAAAATGCTCCTTACATTGGGGCAGTTCAGATGTTCTCCTTTTGTGGATCGGGTAAACGTTGCTGGCGTTCCATTCTTCAGGCAGAGTTTCATCCTAACAAATTTTGCTTGTAAGTATCACTTAACAAATCTTCGAAAATCTGTTATACACAGGCGATCACTAGGGAAACTTTTAGTACCTTAGAACAGGTGCATAGATATTTTCCCAACAAGATGTCATAAAATTAAAGGGTAAATAAGAAACGACCGTTGGAATTTCCCAAAATCTGCTGAAATATGGCCTCATCGTTGCCGCCAGTGCATGTAGCTCAGCAGGAAGACTGCCATTTCCAGCAGCCTTATTTAGCTTCAGTTTAGATATTGCTATCCACTGTTCGTCATCGACAATTAAAATTTTGCAGAAGTGATTCTTCCATATTCTCAGATTAGACTGTAACTCAAATATGATTTTTCCTTGTTTTCTTGGATTCTGTTCGTATCTTGAATTCATGGACTTGACGTTTTTAACTTTCTCTTACAAAGAGAAAGATATTGTTTTCGTGAAAATTTTCGACCTCGAGATTTTGATTGATTCTAACATTACGATGATAGCGGAGCCTAAAAAAGTGGTTTTTGGAATTCCGTCCGTCGGTCCGTCGGTCCGTCGGTCCGTCGGTCCGTCGGTCCGTCTGTCCGTGACGGTCTCCCCAGCCTAAACGGCTTGACCGATTTTCTTCAAACTTCGTATCCAAGCTTGTTTTGGTCATAATTCTAGGCCATTTTTTTTGTTTGCTTTTAGCCATGTTAAAACTGGTACCTGCCATATAAAAATTACACATAACCTCAATTTTCTCGAAAACGGCTCTAACGATTTTGATTAAACTTTATATATACTATAACCATATTAGTTCCTACAAAACTGCATACCCAGTTTTTTCGAGAAAATCCATATAACGGATTTTGTCATTTAGGCCATATAAAGAAAATTGTTAATATCTCGCAAACTATTGTGTCAAATTGAATGAAATTTAATACATATACTACTATTACAGCTTGAAGCAATTCCACATAATTAGTTTTAGCCCAACTATTACCAAACGGAATTTTCAGTTTTGGCCAAAAACGGAAAATCATTATTTTTCACATTGACATCGATTCCTTCAAATTTTGGAGTAAAAATTCGTATAAATACATTTCGACATTAATTATATCATTTTAGCATCAATAATCAAAATGCTTATGATTAGATCTAACGCCCAACTTGCTGTGAAAGAGAAAGTTGCGTACGACCCAGTCGTGCACCCACCACTCGTTTTGTTTAGTTTAGGTTATAGTGACTGCACGCGATGCGAGTGTGTACATTAGGACTAGGAGGGTTCGTTTTGATACCACGTGAATGTTGAATCTGTCGACTTTTCCTAAAATTGATTTGCCTTAGTTTACCATTACGAGCTAACTATGAAAGGAAGGAGGTTAATATTAGCAAGGTCACTTAGGTCACAAGGTCAAAGTAGTAGTCCCCTAGGTGGAATTTTCTTTTATTGGCGAGTGCTGGACAATAGCAGAAAAGGTAAAGAGCCAACTTATCCACCTCCTCGCCTCCTCGCTTCATTGGTAAAGTCCGTTGCATGCAGACCTAATGGGAAACATCCTCTAAGGATACCATTGATGCGGTACTGATGTTTGATCGGTTCAGTATGATCAAGAAGATAGAGCGTATCTGGTTAAAGTTTGGCCAGAGATGTCTGGATATTAGACACGTTGTGCCGTTTATTCATCTGTGGCTTGCTCTCTTGTTTGACCGCTGGCTGATTTACATATACCGAGGGGCATGCCTAACCTTTCTACTGGCGGTAGAATATCAAGGCTAGTGACCAGTCTTGCAAGCTGATCCGCCATACAGTTTCCTGATACATCTCTGTGACTCTTTATCCAGAAGAAGTTATTGGTAAAGTGTTCTGCCATCTTTTTAAGAGAAAGTCGGCGTTCGTATGCTGATATCGATGTGAACGAGATGAATTACAAGGATTTGTATGCCGCTTGGCTGCCACTGAAGATGATAATATTATTCATGAATATAACATTACACCTCAGCCATGACAAGGCTTCTTTAACTACCACAATTTCCGCCTGAAAAATACTACAATGATCGGCGAAAGGATTTGCTTATTTAAAGCATAATTCTGTTTTAGACCCACCCGTGTATATGTGAATCGAGTTGTTATCCCCAATCAAATCCGACTCCCATTCGAGGCCACTGGGAATGGTTGACTTAAAGTTATGCTCAAAACTGAGTTGGGTAATAATGTGGTCGTTGTTTTCTGTTATGTTTATGTGATTTAGTATCTTTGTGTTCACCATGGAGGGTGTCCATCCAAGCTGCACAAGCTGCGGCCTAGATGTTTGATTGGATATAGGGCTGCTGAATGTCAGAATGGCAGAATGTCACATGTGGTTGTATTTCTCTCCGATTGCCTTTTTACGGCTACGGTGGTTTTTTATTTACGCGTTTTAGATTATTGTCTTTCCGATTCAATTTCTTAACGTGTGAGACTTTGTATTTTCCGCTGAAAAGGGCCGGTTCGGTTTTTAATGTTCGCGGCGAGTCCACATCTGCCTGCACGTTTGGAGAGTACAGAGAGACCATTTTCTAATAAGTGTTTAAGGGTATTAAAGTACTTGATTTATACAGCCATTACCATGTGGTTTGCGTATGCAATAACCTTGCAGCGTTCAATTTATAGATTAACTGGTAGCTCATTGTCCACTAGATTCCTGAGAAAAGGGATGCGTCCTGAATCCCATTTCTCTGGATCCCTTGTTGGGATCTACGTACGGATGAGACACCAATATTTGTATTAATAATTCTGCTCCTAAGTAGCTGATATGACAGCCGGTGATTCGTTGAGAGTGCTAATACCAACGAATCATAGACATTCGAATCTGGAAGTGCATTAGTCATTGCGTCCGCCATGATATTGCTGAAGGCTACTTCTATATAAATAAAAGCCACATAGAATTCCCTTCGCTCATAGCGAGTTTTCGATAAGGCGTACGAGGGAGTTTACTAACCACAGGCAACTGGTTATTATGGTAGCAGGATATCAATGTTGTACTGGAGCCACACAGTTATGATACCATTTGGTACAGGATTTAAATGGTGTGAAGTTTGATGGCCCAAGGAAGTTTTTCTTTGTGAATGTTATCGTTAATATTATATGGAATGGAAGTTCTAAACGTGTTTGGTTCATTATCCGCATGGATCGAGAACCTACCAGAAAAGTGAGTGACAAGAAGTAAGTCATTGGTTTTCAAGCTAAAGGCAGTCCAGTCTGGATAGCATAATTGTCATTATGCTATCCAGTTCTATTTTGTTACTCGGTTGTTCAAAGATATCGAAGAGAAGTTTATTGGCTAAATACAAGAACAGTTTTGCGTCTTTCGCAATTAGGTTCCTAAGGACCCCCTGAAGAATTGGTCCCACATGTCACGACCATGCGGCAAAGTATGCTGAAACCAGTCGATAGTTGCTGTCTTCTGTTACAACATTTGCTCCGACAGTATCTTCATTGACATAGAAAAATATTTAAGGAGCTCGTACCAAGAATACATGATCTAGGTTTACCCTCATTTCTAACGTATAGCAGTTTATAATTTGGAATTCTGAGTCCACTACTAGGTTGTTGACAGCCCAGTGTTCTTGGATCAGAACTTTATCTCCATGTTTTGGTTAAACTCACGATCATCATCACTAGATTAGCACCTCGTTGTATCCATATATTTATATATCCATCTCACGCTTTTCTTCTTTCTTTTCGTTTTCTTCTTTCTAAAAAGCTAGGTTTTTTCCTCCATCTTTAACTATAAAGCTCATGGTAGCTACCAGCTTTGCCATGTAGGCCTGTTTTTTGGCTGCGACTGTCTGACTTTACTCTAAACCCAAACAGAGGTTACTTGCTGGTAAACGCGAGAAAGATAAGTAATGAGTTGATGCCGATCTTAAGGCTGGTGGTATGGTATTAGTCGATATGTTAAGGCTTACGCGTTTCACAAATGCTTAAGCGGTCTCTTGCGATGGAATTCTTTTGACACATCATTTTCTACAAAATTTCACCATATTTATAGCATCATGGATATCCGCATTCGTACCTTCGCTAAAACGAAGAAATGCTCCGAGACGATTTTGTTTGCTGGGAATATTCAGAGAAGCAGAATGCTGATGGTGTGGCTTGTCCATGTTTGTTGATATGGATACCGCCAAGTCTCTGGGATCCATCAGCTAATCAAGGATTAATTTGCACATTTCACAGCACCGTTAATTTGCCTTTCCCAGAGGTTGTTTTTTTATACTAAAAATGTCCTCTCCTCATACCCTGAGATTTAAATCACCCCGGAGCAAGAGCGATTGTAAGTCTCATGTTGGTGAATTTGATCACGTACCGGACTGAAATAACTCGCCTTAAAGGATAAAACTTTTTGTCAAATAAATCCGCATCCAAATAGCATCCATGTTACAGTTCCTGCTCACTGTAACATGTATTGTAGAAGAGGACAGCTCCTCATTTTTCCCCGTCCATCTACTTGTATTTCCTGGATGGCAGTAATGTCTGCTTTTTGACAGCCGTAGGCATCAACTAGTAGTTCGGAAGCATCATTTCTGATACCAGGTTTACTTGGATACCAGGTGCGGATACAAACGCAAATGACTTTTTCCTTTACCATGGTCGTCAAAAATATACGTGTTCCTCTCCGAAGCTAATTGTTCCTTCGTAACAATAGTGCTTTTCCGCGTGATTATTCAATTATGAGTTCAATCACTTGCCTGGAGGATCATGCTCATGTATTATTGATACGAGGACTGCTAGACGGTGCTCCTCGCCAGACATTCTGACCAGCATTTTTAAAGTATCTACAGTAATATGCGTTTGCCTGAAACCGTAAATAAAAAACCTATTCCGACACTTTCAGTGTTGTTTTAGACCTAAAAAGTCTACAATTGACCTGAACTTGATAGATCCTGCCAAAAAACCATATATGACCAAATCGGCACCAATCTCCTTATGTATAGTTTGCATGATGACAATTACTACAAAATTTTTTCTATACTGGACTTGCAACAAAACAAAACAATGTCATGGTAAACAAGTACATATTATATACATTATACATGTTTCCTTTGCAGAAAAAACGTAATCCTGACTTAGCGACATCGTAGTACTAACAACTACACAATGGAGATGGCTTTTTTTAACTCGCATATTTACAATGAACCTGCTGGCACTTGGTTAACTCTTTTCAATACTATGACAGGTTTATTTATTCCTAGGTTCGTTTTTCAATGCCAACGGTTTTACGCGACATTGACCTAGTTCCCTAGCAAACTACTTTTATACTTACAACTTGCACGTCTCCAAAACAGAAACACATAAAAAACAAAGCTGGACGCAATAACAAAATGTACCCTCCAGCAGAACACCGACCATCACATCCTCTTGGCAAAAGGATAATAAACACCAACTCCTTTGGATGTGGTGCAGGCAGGACATCAAACGATACAAAATGAAATGTCAAAGTTTTAAAAAACAACTTTTTGATATTGTTCAGGTTGAAGATAAGGCAAAAGTAAGGTTAAGGGTACTAAACCCGTATCAAACAAAGGGGTTTTCAGGTTAGATAAGTTTGTTTCACATTTAATTCAACCATGGGCAGGGGCACGTTATTGAGTCCAAGTGCTCTGTTATTCGCAAACGCTTGACCCTTTTACTGCAGTTCAGGTCCTTCTTTACGACTCAAACTAGGGAGAGACCCCAAGATCCTGGTTTCTGTATTGCATTGGAAGTAGTATCTTCCATGTGTTATTTAACTCAGGTGACAGGAGACAGATAAAGTGAAGTGTGTCCTTTTCTTAAGAGCTATCCAAGAGCTTTCAAAATTGGAATTGACTTCTTATTTGAGATTTCTTAAAACATTCAGATGGCTGAATAGTTCAATGGCCAGTAGAGGAAAAAGAGTACGTGATATAACAATGGGAGCATATTAACATAGGGGGTACTCTAATACGTTAAACAAAACCTACCAGAGGTATTGTTTTTTCGAGGATGGTATCAATACCCAACGTCTTTCACTTGTTTACCGTAATCCGTAGTGTAGGGCCTTATTTTTTTATGTTTCCCAGACATAGCGAACGCATTGTAACAATCCGCATCAAGGAAGAATTCGCGAACATAAGACTTATATGCGCTCACGCCCCGACGGATGAAAAAGATGATAGAAACATTGGTTCTACGAGCTCCTTGACAAAACCTATGAGCGACTACCAAAGTACGATGTTAAAATCGTGCTGGGAGATTTTAACGCAAAGGTATGAAGAGAAGACATCTCTAGCTGTATTGTCGGAAAATATAGCCTACACGACAACACGTCTGGTAACGGACTTAGGCTAATTGACTTCGCTACGGAACGAAATGCCACTATAACCAGCACACGGTTTCCTCAACTCGATATCCATAAGTGGACATGGTGGTCTCCAGATCAACGAACAGAACGAGGCCTACAAGGCTTAACTGCAGGTGAAGACGAGAGCTGCCATTGACCTCTATAGGTAGAGAAGAAGGGAAGAACATCGGCTTTTCAGAAAGAAGAAAAAAGGGCAAGAAAAGCGCGCGATCGAGGATAGAGAGAGGTGGCACTCCAGGAACGATGTTCGCAAAGTGTAAAACTTCAAGGATACAAGGCTCGAACAGAATCCTGTCGAGATGAACAAGGAAATATCGTAGTTGAGACACAGTCGATGCCACTTCTGCGGACTGTTAAACGGCAATGACGAGCAACATTCCGCTGTCAGGTAGAACGAACCATTTAATATTTGCAACGACAGCGAAAACTGCCAACCACCCAACCTAAGTGAAGTGAGAATAGTAATATCTCAACTCAAGTTTAATACGGCCACCGGAAATGACGGTCTTTCCGTTGAGCTTTATAAAGCTGGCGGAGATGACTTGGTAAGTAACATCCACCAACTTATAAGCCAAATCTGTTCGGATGAAAGTATGCCTGAGGAATGAAACCACAGCATCATTTGCCCTATCCACATAAAACGAGACCTTCTGAACTGCGCCAACTACAGAGGCATAATTCTCCTCAACATCGCCTACAAGATCCTATCTGAGGTAATATGTGAACGTCTGCAACCGTTTACCAAAAACCTGATCGGCCCTTATCAGTGTGGTTTTAGGCCACAAAAGTCCACAACCAATCAAATTTTCACACAGGCAGTTCCTGGTAAAAACCCAAGAAGTCCAAATCGATACCCACCACTTATATATCGATTTCAAAGTCAAATACGATAGCATTTATAGAGACGAACTATACAGAGCCATGTCTAGTTTTGGTATACCGCCCAAACTCGTCCGTTTGTGGAGGATGATGATGGAGAATTCTCACTGCTTCATCATGGTCGGAAACGACCTCACCGACACATTCGATACCAATAAAGGATTTAGGAAAGGCGATGCGCTGTCATGTGACTTCTTTAATCTGATTCTTGAGAGGATTGTGCTAAACTCCCGAGCCAACATCAGAGGCACAATTTTCCAAAAATCGGTGCAACTACTAGCATACGCCGACGATGTCGAAATCATTGGTAGGACTCAACGTGATGTCAAAGCCACGTTTGCTGATATGTGAAAGGAAGCGGCAAAAATGGGTTTAGCAGTAAATGAGGGTAAGACTAAGTATATGCTGTCATCACGAAAGGACTCACAACATCGACGAATTGGACAGAACGTCGCCATTGACAGATATAACTTTTAGGTAGTACAGGACTTTGTCTACCTCGGCTCCGCTATTAACTCTGACAACAACATCTCATCAGAAATCAAACGAAGAATTACTCTTGCCAATCGCTGTTTCTTCGGGCTAAGAAGCGATTTATTAGTAAAGCCATCACTCGAACTACAAGGGAGATCCTATATAAGACCCTGATCATCCCAGTCCTGCTCTACGGCGCTGAAGCATGGACCGTATCAAAAGCGGATGAAGAAATCCTTGGTCGATTCGAGAGAAAAATTCTTCGAAAAACCTTCGGCCTCGTTTGCGTTGATGGGCTATGGAGGCGAAGATTCGACCACGAACTATACGAGCTTAACAGCGACATACTCCTGGTTGAAGAACTCCACATTAAAGGCTTAAGATTGCTAGGACATGTAGAACAAATGGACACCAATAGTCCGGTTCGCAGAGTCTTCGATTCCCAGCCAGACGTCTGACGCAGTAGAGGAAGACCTTGCCTTAAGTGGCGCGCACAAGTAGAAACCGAGCTCAACCAACTTGGAGTGCGCAACTGGAGGCAATTAGCAAAGAACCGGGCTAATTGGAGGGGTATGTTGGTTGAGGCCCAGGTTCATCCCGGACTGTAGCGCCACTTAAGTAAGTAAAGTAACCAAAATGAATGTTAGTGCGTGTTTTATATAACTTGGCCAAATTATGTCTTATCGTCTTACGTGTTATCCTATTATGCTTACTTCGCAGTAAAAGAGAAAGTTGCGTACTACCAAAGAGTATACAACTACAAGAGTGCGCATCTCATACAACGAAAACATTCTATGTTGGGTACTGATGTTGATACCCCAGTGTTCACAGTGCTACCCCAGCACCAAACAACAGCATAGCCGATGCATACGAATTTTATTGCTCCATCATGCGTATGTTGAAAACGGTTTACCGTTGCTATTGTAACTATTTACCTCTTGCTGCTGGCATCGGGCTGATACATTGCTTCGTATATTCGAGTCGTGATGGCTCTTTCTAACGTAAGTGATGGTTCGAGCTGCAATTTTTTCTAGCGATCACTACGAGAAGGCTAAAAATTGGATAGGCATCAGCTTGATAAGAACGTTTGTGTTTCATATAATTGCAATATGGCTACCATTTGACCAACACCATGGATATTATGAGTTGGATTTGGTAGGCCTCAGCTTAACCATGATTGCTTCTGTCTTCATTTAATCACTTTGCCTGAAATTTTACCCATTTGACCCAGTATCGATAATTAACCAAACCTTCATTAGTCATAATCTTGTATTCTTGAGAAAGCCAATTCTTTATTTATTTCAAATTAGTATAAGGACGCACAACAAACAACTATCAACCGCAAGGAAAAAAACCAACAAACAATAAAAAAATTAATGGATTTATTTATGCCACTCAAACGGACACTTGAGTGTCAATCACAGCCAACAATAAAAATCCATCCACTCGTTCAATGATTATAATCACCCCCAAGAACGACACCCACACACACATATGTTTGCATACCATCCCCCCATCACTCTGATATTGCACAATTCGCAACGAAAATAGACGTCCACCAAAGCTAAACACAAAACACCCCTTTTGTGGTCATAAATTCACGCCATCCCCTGCTATCATAGAAATAAATTCAAGAGACGATGATTTGATGTTCCACGACGATGACAAGACTATGGAAGATTTACGCGTCTATTTCTCGATCCACCCTCCTAAGCTCAAAGTCCGCACAACAATAGGAATTGCGATAAAAAATAACCTACAAGTGAATCTTTCGAGGGCCGTCGGATTGGGTAAGAATAGAAATTCTCTAAATTGCCAACACCAGTTGCGGGTGACTTTTATCTCTAGAAAGAGAATGAGATAAGTCTTACAGCCGAATGAAAATCGCAGTCTAATCTGGTAACCAAATCATATTTATCTAACGGTGAAGGAGCTTTTTTTTTATGTTGCCACAAAACATTGTTCTCTGTCTATGGTAAGGATATAGATTTGGACACCCAACAGGTGAAAGCTCCTGCGCCAGCGCCGATATTCAGCTACGAGCCTGGGGAAACTGTTGCCTCTCGTGCGATATCCTGTTGAACATTCACCAACGAGTCCTTACACCATGTAACAAAGTCCTATCACAACAGGGCGCTTCACACAGGATCCAGTGATAAAGTTAACAGAATTGTTCAGTTAACGTTAAGCTTTCATCTGATTCGGTTTAAATTGGATAAAAGTGCGGACGTTCAAAAATGCGGTATTCGTCCTTTATACAACTCTGTATAACGGTGGATTATTCTATTGCCCGGCGGAATGTGATTTAAGTGCCAGCGATGCAAAAGATAAGCACAGTGATCTAAAGAAGATATAAAAAGAGTGTATGAGGGAAAGTAATCATCATCATCGTGTGTGTTTGTGTGTAAATGTGTGTTTTGTCATCGCGGGTTTTGTTTTCGGTTGGTGTTTCGCCTTGATAATCTCGCTCGAGAAGCACCAAGAATAATGATAATAGTCTGTTTGCCCAACACCCGCCATGCAAATTTATGTGAAGGATTTGTTTAGCAGCATTTCGCCTTTCTCACTTGAAGTGGTTGTGCAAACCTAAACAGCATTATGCTTGGAATTCCCTTTTATCCGCATTATCCTCCGTCTAATGGTCTTGGTTTGATTTACGAGTTTTAATAAATGTTCTCTTCCAGACTTGTGTGTGTTCAATTTGAATAAAAAAAAATCAGCACATTACTGTAGTAATTCGAGTTTAATTCGTGCAAGTCCTTAAGGAATTTAAAACAAACGTTAAATTAAAAAGAAAATATTAACACATAAATTAAAAAAAAATAAAGTAACAAAAAAACGGTCAACGACGAAGAATTCTTCCTGTGGCAACAAAAAGTAAAAAAAATTACAAAAAAATATGTCGACTAGGAAGAGAGATTGAAATACCTACATAAATTCAAAAAGGATATATAAATATACCTGAGTGTTGTGATTATCAGAAAAAAGTAGCTTTTTCTTTGTAGTTTGTTTATTTTATTAGCCTTCTATAATCCCATTTGTAACGGAAGTTACCTACCTTTAACATCCGTTTGTAAAAAAAAAAGGATAAAACATGTCGGCCACCGTTGGACAAACGACGGACATGGATGTGGATATAGAAATTGATATACAGCTTTTAACGACAGGATACGAGGATAGCACGGTATGTAACCAATAAAAACCAAAGCCTTTGTCGATCGGAAAAAATTCATGCTTTTTTGTGTTCGAGATTAGAAACATTTTGAGTTGGTTTTAGTTTTTTTTTTAATGTTTTGTAAATTTTTCAGTACCAAAAAATGTTCATACAAAAAAATAATAAACTGGTGGACGGATGTATGGTATTAACTAAAGTCGCTTCGTTGACTCGCTATCTGTTTGCATAAGTAACTGGCTAGTATGTCAGTTACATATTTTTGCTATGAAGTATGTTTAATCCTTTCTCTTGATACAGGTGTGAGTGGATGAAATATAAAAATTTAAATAGAACCAGTATTTGAAAATTTTAAAGGAATTTTCGCGCAACTGGGAAAAAGGAGTCAATAGTATTTGTATTCTATACGTTATGAATGTGCGTTCAAAAATGTTTTTAGGAAAGGAAGATTTTTTTTTTAAAATATTTTTTTATTTCCTTAAATTTATAACGATTTTTTTTTAGCCTAAGTAAACTATAAAGCTATATATATATGAATTACCTTTAAGGTTGACATAACAATATGTTGATGTCATTTGTATATGATTTTATAACATTTTGTATTGGTTATGGGGAAGTTGAAGTAAAACCTACTTAAGACTAACTTTTGAGTAGTTAAACCTAAACTCATCTAATCCTAGGCCCTGTAATGTGATGGTTGATATGCCTATTTCAGGCATAGAATATTCATTGTGCATTTTTTAATTTTAATTTTAATTGCTTAATAAAAAAGGAAGCTTTAGTAGAGTTGACTATAAGGTCAATTTAATGAACAAAACTTGTGAACTGAAGTATTAAAAATAAACTATATAATTTGCAAAAATTTCAAAAGTATTTCTGTTTTTTTTCACTTATGTTTTAAAAATGTCTGCACCTTAAAAATTTATTATTCAACATTCCAGATATTAATATTTTTAGGAATAAAATTCAGATATTCTTTTTTCCTGAATTAACGACAATTAAAAATCATATGGTGGGTTCACGATTAGGTGCAATGTGCCATTAAAGAAAAATCTTTATATGCAATTGAAAATTGTTTGAGCAACATTTTAACAAATTTGTTAAACCATTTTCTTCGCCGTAAATTGTAGTTTTGTGGTAAATTTGATTACTAAAAATTGTTTAAAATTGGTATACGGTTTTAAATACTCGATGTTTTTATTGGTACCCCCTTATTATTAAGAATATAAATAAAGATACATACAAAATGTGAAACTACTATTATTAGAACATCGAAAAAAAATCAGTACAAAGTAAAGGATACAAAATAATAAGTTTGTATAAGTGATACGTTGAGGGTAAACTAATTTGAATGCATTCTTAAAAATATTTATATCGCGTGTCACATAATTCACACAAAATTTGAATTTTGCGCCAATTAATACTGTGTTGCCAACGTAAAAAAGATAATAATGCGACAGCTGACAATTTGGGGCTAATCAAAATAGAGAACTATGCGAAAGAACAATGTATTTTCATTGTTAAGCAATATTTTAAAAAATAATAAAGGTTTGTCAGCAATTTTCGTACTAAATATGGCCGTCATAGTGATTTAAAACCATCAACTGTAAGAAGAATAGCTAATTGCTGAATTCAGGGAGACTAGATAAATTAGTATACAATCTTAGACACAATGGGTGTCCTGTCACATTCTGTACAACAGAAAACGTGGAAGCAGTTCGCGAGAGTATTGCTTTTAGTCTGGGAACATCAATTCGGCATCGTAGTCGAAACTCTCTACAGCGAATTCTCACGAAAGACTTGAAACTTTATGCTTACAAAGTTCATTTGGAATAAAATGGATTTTGGAACAACAACAAATGGATGCTGAGTAATTGTTGAAAAACAAATGCACCCACAATGCGTGACTGTTTGGTATGGATTTTGGGTTGGAGGCATTATCAGACCATGTGTCTGGCCAGGCAGTAACAATTAAAGATGTTCGTTAACGTGACATGATAGCACAGTTTTTAGTGCCTAAATTACAAAATGTGGATGTGACCAACATGTGGATTCAACAAGATGGTGTCACATGCATTATAGCCAGATAAATTATTCAATTACTGTATGAGATATTTCCTAATCGTATAATCGTCCATATTCGCAATCAGGAATAAGTAAAAGTATCAAAGTTTGTTTTCACTAGCAGTATAGTTGCAATATTTCACTGTGTGGATCGTTGAATACCCTATCCCATCCCATCCTTAAAATTAGTATCCACAAAATGAAGGCTTTATGGCTATGAAATACAGGAAATGACATTGTCGCAACATTGCTATTGTTCAGACAGTTTGTCAAAACCTTTTGTGGTTCGACAAAAAAAAACGTATTTCTATTGCTAATGCCTTGGGATGGGGTATACAAATAGTTTTTGTAAGAAAACGCCCCCAAAATGTGGGCGTAGGTGAAAATGATCTATAGACAAAATGTTTATTAAAACATTATTTGCATCAATAGTTTTTTCGAACTCTTAAAATTTGGACAAAAAGCGTGTTTTATTAAAAACGTCCCCAAAAAGTGGGCTTGGCAAAAAACTTTGTATGGACGAAATATAGATATTAAGATTGTTTAATATGCTGCTCAGACACTTTTTTGAAATTCCTTTCGATTTGGCTTAAAACTACGTTTTCTAAAAAGGGGGGGGGGGGGGGTGGCAGTGGGCGGATTTCAAAAATGTTTACACAATTTTAACACTCTAGCTCCAATTTTTAGGCCCAAAAATCGGTGACACACAGACGGACGGACAGACAGACATGGCTTAATCGACTCAGCTAGCGATTCTGAATCGATCCATATACTTTGAGGTATTTGTATCGAAATTATTTCTCTATGTTACAAACTTAATGTCAAAACTATATACCCCTAGGGTATAATAATTATAATATATGGGTTGGGTGACCCTTTCAGCTAAAGAAAATTTTACAATTTCAAATTTGAACAATAAATACAATGAACCATACGAAATTGTGATATATTATGTCATTAAAGAAAAAAAAAACACAAAATTATAAATCAAGTTGTGTAGTAAAATTAATTTTGGAGAATAAAATACAATTTGTAAGAATAAAAATTAAAGAAAGAGACACCAGATCATCAAAAGTATCAACAGTAGATTGTGTATTCAATATGGACTCTAAACATTTAATTTCATAGGCTAGAAGGCAATATTTTACATTTTCCATAAATATATTAATAGGACTAAGAGTCCTAATCCAAAAAAAGGATAATAAGCTTCATTTTTTTGGATTAGGACTCATAGTTGCATGACGAAACTGTATAAAAATTCTTGAAGTCTGTGGATCGAAATTTAGTAACATCAGCTAGATTCAAGTGATAACGACGTATATTATAATTTTCAAGAACTCTAATATTTTAATTACCAGATTTATGGAAAAAAGACTTTCGAACTTTAAAGCAATATAAATGCCGAACAGGAAAAATGTTCAAATCGTAAAATGGTGAAAAGCTAGGATGTAGGAGATTTTTCCCCTCAGATTTTTCTTTCAATAAATTGCTGTAGAACTAGAAATGGTTGGATTCTGTTAAATAAATTAATTTTACTCCTAGTTCTTTCAACCTTTACTCTTTGAGATCTATTTTCAAGTTTGTAATTTTTGTAACAAAATGTAATGGTTAACCATATCAAATGCTTTGGTAATGTCGACAAACAAACCGGCAGTACACTTTTTACTGTCTTAACTATCAAATATTTGTGAGCAAAAGTTCAGCAGTGTATCCTCCGTAGTTTTACCTATTTGAAACCCGTATTGAAGTGGACTGAAAAAGTTTGTATTATTCAGAAAGCTAACAATCCTATTTTTCACAACTTTTTCAAATACTTTGCTTACTGAGGAAAGAAGCAAAATAGGTCTGTAGTTGCTTATATTATTTGTTGCAGCTTTTTTAAAAAGTGGCTCTACATCCGGAGATTTAAGAGGCAAGGGAAAAACTCCAGATAAAACGCTTTTATTAAAAATATGCGCTAGGACATCGACAACAAAACAAGCAACATTCTTCAACTCCCGAAAATGAAATTTGAATATTTTTTAGAGAACCTATAGTTTTCAATAACTCTAGGCCTGTGATGGGCTCAAAGAAAAATGTACATCTCTGGGCACTTTCGTATGGAGTACATAAAAAACTATAAATCTTGCAAACGGGTGAAGTTGAAATGGGATGGATAATGTTGGCAAAATAATTATTAAAGATATCAGCAACTTCAAGTCTATCAGAGACAGTGCGATCATTCGACAAAATTGTGGTATGCTATGGAATGCTATTAACAAGTTTCCATACACCCCCTATATGTCCTCTATTAAAGCTAAATTGATTTTTGTAAAAGGTATCACGGCAAATGGGAACTTTATTTTTTACTTCAAAGCATAACCTTTTGTAATTCCTTTTAAGATTTGTATTACTAGGGTGTTTATAACATTTCTGTCGCAGTCTATTTTTCTTGTTTAGATATTAATTGAAGTTATCCAAGGTTTGAGCCTTTTAGACGATCTTTTAATTTTTTTTTTGTAAAACTACAATTTTTAATATGATTTATAAGGAATTTTATAAAACTATCATACGATTTGGATGGATCTGACTCCATAAAAACATATTCCCATGACTCAATGCTGAAAATAGACTTTAATTTTGAAAAATCAATTTTGGTAACCTCATAGGTTTGGCCATACAGAATACAGATCTTGGTATTTAACTCCGTTTGCGTTTTTTTAAAGTCAAAAGTCTATGCAAACAAGCCCACGACAACCAAGGCGATGAAAGGATGAATTGGCCGGTGCGTTAATGAAATTCAGCCACATATATACGAAACGGTCATAGAAAATTTCAATAAAAAACTACGTACTTGCCAGCAAAGCCGTGCTATTTTATACATAACTCCAATATATATACTCTATAAATCAATAGAAAAATAATCTTTCTAATTAAAAATATTTATTTTCTATCAAAATTAAATTTTGCGTGATTTTAGACACTTTGGTGTATAATTCAAATGGCTCTGCAATAAATAAATTATTTACTTTCAAGATACATATTAAATATTTTCATAGTTATTGTAAACTAGCTGCCCGGCCCGGCTTCGCCCGGGTACTGTTTCGTTTTAGGGTCCGTAATAGTATTTTAGTGTTAGTAGTATTTATTTTCTCAAAGCTGACCAGAGAGATTTTCTCAATATTTTTTTCCGTAAGAACCTTGTACAGAGTATTAGAAAACTACAAAAAAAAATCAGCCAAATCGGTCAAGCCGTTTTCATGTTATGTCGTGACAACGGAAAACGGGTTTCATTTTTATATATATAGATTAAAATTTAAATTAAAAAAATATATATTTTTTTCATGATATTTTAACTTAGTTTTTAAAATTCATTTATTTTTTTGAAATTTTAATTTTTTTTCTAAGAAACAATACAAAGTTTGTTAGGATTTAAAGAAAAATTGTCTAATTTTTAATTCAATTTTTTTTTCAAAACATATTTTCTCATAGGCCTTTTCAGCTCATTTTTAAAAATGCAATATATCGGTTGTTTTCTACACCTTTCTGTTATATGTTTAACCATAACAAATTACAGTTTTTAGATATAAACAAATGTAATAAATCTAAATAACCGGTTTCTTCAATCCAAAATGTGTTTCCTGAGTCGACTAAATATCTAAAATTAGTCTGCGACTAATTCCTTTGTACATCCCATTAAACTGTAATCATCTTTTAGGCTATCCATGTTTTTTTTTTTTTTTTTTTTGGATTCGGCCAAATTACTTTGTGTAATACACTTTACCTACCCAATCAGTATACGAAGTATAGAAAAGTCTTGTTTAAGCAGTAAAATATGAAGTTGAATTTTTGATACATTTTTATGTTTTTAGGTATCTACCCAGAGCCAACAAAATAGTTTGAAAAACAAAATGTATACTGCTCAGTGGCGCGATGGTAAGTGCGATGAACTGCCGCGCAGGAGGTCTGGGTTCGATTCCCAGCCGTAGCAACACCTAAATGATTTTTCACTGGCCCTCCTCTGGTGATGATCTGACAAATCGTCCGAGTAGTATCAATTGTCAAGAATAGCTTATCTCAACTTAGCCGTTCGGAGTCGGCATAAAACAGGAGGTCCCGCCATCGTGCAAGAAGTACACACGCACACATGAATGGTTGTGAGAAAGCTAGGCCCTGGGTACTAACGAGCCTGTTGCGCCAAAAATTTGTATTTGTATTTATTTACTGTAGTCCAAAGAGGATTTTTTTGAAATTAAACTCCTAGCAGTAGCATTAAAAGTGCAATTTATCTTTAATGCTAGTTTTTCCGTAAACGGGTCTATGGATTTTAATCAAATTTTATAAATGAGAATGTGAAATTTAACGGATATTCAAAATTGGTATGGTTTCTCGAAAATAGATCACAGAATTTTAACCAAATTTTGTAATTTTCTTACTGGAAACATTGGAAAATATATGGATACAAAATATTTTTTTTGTGAAAAAATATCAGGCCCAAAATAAATGCCAATCATTTTAAGTGTGGCTATGGCTGGGAATTAACAGCTCATCGCACTTACCGACACTGAGCCCGTCATTTTTAAAAATTAAGCAATAAAATAATGTTTGTTTTCATCAATTTTTTAATATTGTTTGTTTTTTTCTTAAACGATTTTTATGAAACTTCATAGTACTTAGCCAGTGTGAATGAGTTAAAAAAAAATTGTTCCTAAAAATTATAAAAACTGAATTTCCATTTCCTCTTTAATGATACACAATAAATTTACAATGATAAAATTGACTATTCAGTGGATTTATTTGGCGGTTTTATTAAATACAATAGGCTTCTCATTTTTTGGCCAGGCCTGCCGAGTTCTCAGAATGTTTGTTTCGATATAATATGACATATTTTTAATAACTATATAATGAATAGGTATGTATTGACTTATATTAAGGTGCGAGAGAATATGGACAATATCGTAGTAATAAACGTTACAAATTAACAGAAAGTTACAAATACCTTGGTTATCTGTTAAGCTACAACATGAGCATCAATCCCTACATAATAAACAGCGACAGCTAAAGCTGCAAATAATACGATCTGGTATAAACTCTTTTCAAATAGTTACGTCGATCCTGTCTCGAAGTTTAAAGTTGTTAATGCTACGGTAAATAGTTGCTTTTGGTATGCAAATTAAGTTTACGGTTATAAATACTTAGTGGAGATTGAAGCAATCCAACGATACCTTTTCGTATTTTTAAACTTCCAAGTAACTGTCCAAATTATGCCGTATACGTCAAGTCTGGACTTACTTTCATCTACATAAAAAAAACCTGAAAGCTAGCGTAGACTGTATCTGTAAAGTATTTCGGAGACCCAGCACAAACCTTCAAAAACAAATTTTGCAAGTTGCTCTCTCCCGTGGCCAAACACCTTTTAAGGAATGGTATGATATTGGCGAAGCAAACTCACCACTCACCACTTACGCTGTCTGAAAACAATGTGGACGAATGGAAGATGATGGCCTGTACCAAAGTTGCCTTGATCGGGGTAGATCATCATCGTCAGCTTCACCACTTTTTATCCCTATCCCATGGGGTATATTAGTTTTGGTACATAGTTTGTAACATAGAAAAATAATTTAGCTACATATACCTCAAAGTATATGGATCGACTGAGAATCGCTAGCTGAGTCGATTTAGCCATGTCTGTCCGTTCGTCCGTAAATCACCAGTTTTGGACCCTTAATTTTGAACTAGGAGGATGAAAATTGGTTCACGTGCTCTTTGTTGCTCCCAGCAGAACAAGTGTACATATTTTTGAAATCCGCCCACTGCAACGCCCCCTTTTTAGAAAAATGTATTTTTTGGCTAAACCCTAAAGAATTTTAAAAAAATGTCTGAGCAGCATACTTAAAGAATAGGAATATCTATATTTCGTTCATATAAAGTTTTTTGCCAAGCCCATATTTTGTGGGCGTTTTCTTACAAAAACCGTTTGTATACACTACCCCATAGCACCCAAAATGCAGGAGAAAAACGATGTTTTTTGTCAAACAACAAAAGATTCTGATTAACTGTTTGAACAATATGTTGTGTCAAAGTCATTTTCTATATTAAAGGCCCATAAAGCCCACTTTTTGGAGATATTAATTTCAAGGATGGGATGGGATAGGGTATTCAACGATCCGCACAGCGGATTGTAGTCTTCTCATATGTTTAGGTCCATACAATTATTTCAACAGCAGATTCTCAATCGTGGAAATGCGTCTCATCTTTAAAATCCGCACCGAAATGCTCAAACTAAACTATAGACCATATAGAAATGATATTGACCCCATATGCACCCTGTGTAACCTCAACCAAAGGGAAGTTTTTTTGCACTTCGTGGCGGTTTGTTCCATTTTAACTGAAATCCGAAGACAAAAGCCCCCTAACTCTCGATGAGTGTATGTGGTTGTTAAATGGTGATTGTTGTTGGAAGTTACTTATTCGCTTTGTATCACATGCGATGAGTTACCGCAGTACGATTATTGACTGATATAAACAAAAATTGGCTCGAGCTATAGATTCTCAATGAAACAGGTTCCACACTTGTGTTTTGTTTTAGCTAAACTAAAAGCCCTTTTAGTAATTTATATAAAATTTGCAACTCGAATAAATGCATAAAAATGAAGATATTTATATAAATTTAGTAATTATTAATACTAATATATGTTTTTCATCATTATTTTTGATTCAACTAATTTAAAAGTTTAAAATTCGCTTAAATTGAAATTCTCTCTTAATTAAAATTCCGGCAGACGGCATTTCACCACGCTATGTTATCTTTATAAAAAAAAAAAAAACAATTGTAAATAATTTTGTATATGAAAATAAAAAAGAAATAATAATATTAATTAATAATATAAAACTAATAAATTAATTAATTATGATATTTATATATTTAAAAAATAATTTTATAAAAAAATTAGAGAAGGGAAGCTTATTCCAATGTTTCATATTGCCTTGCACATAAATTAAATTTATGGCTTCCAAAAAGCAAAAATTCTTCGCGAAATATAATTGTGAATTGACGGCAATAGTTTACAAACGTTTCCAGTTCACCTTTAATTTTGCTACTCGTTGCCTTTGCGACATCCCTAAAACAGCGTTGCAATTTTATAAGACAATTGGCTTTTTATCGTATTTGCTAGGTGCTCTCCATTTAAATATGGAGACAGATAACTGGGTTAAAACTCTGCTGAAGTTTGTCAATGGTATCATAATTTCATGACCCACTCTAATGGTCCATGACTACATGGAGATTTCCATCCGCCATATGTGGTTCATGGATGGTTGGATATCAATAAAGCGATGACGTTGCCATATGATTCCGATAACATGCTATCCATTGCCGAGCCAAAAAAAATAATTTCATTAGCTATACCCCAAAGGTCTTTGAAGAGGATATGTAAGCAGTCTTCAATATTATTGCAAAATAAAAGAGATAATAATTTTGAAATAAAATAAATATCTTCATATTGGAACACGGCATTCAATTGCAAATAAATTTGTGACATAACTCGGATCTATTTTTTGACCCGAATTACCAACCTTAAATAAAAAGAATTGTTGCATCTGAGAAAAGTTCTCGTTAAGACCCAATAACTTAATGTGCTTTATTTTGTAAAAAAATAAATATCTAGCATTAACCGTCCATACAGGGCATCAAACCAAGATAATAATGTAGGTCAACTGGTGAAAACATATTCAACAATTGAATACAAATTTAAAATTATGGAAGAAACGATAAATAATTAAATAATAATAAAACATATGTAATTAAAATGTAACGCAATGCATTAGAAATGTAATCTTATTTTTAAAATTGCTTATTAGTTTTTATTATTAATAATACAAAAAAGTTTGTTTAATTATATTTCGTTAAAAAAAAACTTTGATTTTCAGAAATAAAAATCAAATGTCGTTCGTTGGTACCCGCATCACATGAGAACGGCTGCACCGATTTGGCTTACTTTTTTTTTTTTTAAATGTTCGTTATACACTCATACGCCAACTTAGGTTTTACGGAAGGAAAAATTGACCACACTCACATTTACGTAGACTTTTTTGATTAATCTTAAACCGGATAATGGCCGAAAATTTATGTCATGACCAAACTTGGGTTTTGCGGAAAGAAAAATTAACCACGCCGCCTTTTATACGCATTTTTTGATTTATCTAAAATCGGAGATCGGCTGGACCGATTTTTCTAAATTTTTTTAAATGTTAGTCATATAACCAAACTTGGATTTTTACGGAAAGAAAATCTTACCACGTCGCCTTTTACACCCACTTTTTTTGATTTATCTAAAATCAGGGAACGGCTGGACCGATTTTTTTAAGTTTTTTTTTTTAATTGTTCGTCATAACATAACTTAGGATTTTACAGAAGCAAAAATTGACCACGCCCACTTAATTAATTTATAAGAAACGGAACACTGCTGCACTGATTTTTTTATATGTTCGTAGTAATAGTAATTAAATTTTAAAATAATCGTAGTAATTAATAAAAATTTTATGTCACATGTTGACAGTTGAGTGATGAATTACCTATGAAAGTGTTTCTAAAATATTGAATTTTTTTAACGGTGATAAGTTTTTTTCCAATTAAGATTCCATTGTAAGTACATTGAAACATTTCATAAATTGAAATAAGTTATATCGTTTCATATAAAAGAGGAAGTTATCTTAAGCGGTGCAGCCGTTCTCAAGTGATGCGGTTACAAACGAACGATATTTGATGTTTATTTATATAGATTAGTTACCTAAATATCGATTTATCAATCAAAATGTAAAAAAAAACACCGTAAGATTACTTATAATTGCAAATGTAAATAAAAAATACCCCAAACCTATATAAATACAATGACCATTCAAAAATACGTTTTAAAATTGGTAGGTAAAACAACGTTTGTCGGGTCAATTCAAAAAAGCTGACAGACTAGTTAAATTTAAAAAAAAAAATAAAAATAATGAAGTAAAAATAATAGGAAATGAAAAAAAAAAACATTTAGTATACAAACACGATTTTACTTTACCATAATAGGCAAATAATTAAAATTTTGAAAGTCGAACACTTACGCATTAAATACGTATGACGCAGTCGTGCACCCACCCATCGCTTTTCTTAGCGTGGGACAGCTCCTCACAGCTGTGACCGATTTTTTTAAGTTTTTTTTTTAATTGTTCGTCATAACATAACTTAGGATTTTACAGAAGCAAAAATTGACCACGCCCACTTAATTAATTTATAAGAAACGGAACACTGCTGCACTGATTTTTTTATATGTTCGTAGTAATAGTAATTAAAATTTAAAATAATCGTAGTAATTAATAAAAATTTTATGTCACATGTTGACAGTTGAGTGATGAATTACCTATGAAAGTGTTTCTAAAATATTGAATTTTTTTAACGGTGATAAGTTTTTTTCCAATTAAGATTCCATTGTAAGTACATTGAAACATTTCATAAATTGAAATAAGTTATATCGTTTCATATAAAAAAGGAAGTTATCTTAAGCGGTGCAGCCGTTCTCAAGTGATGCGGTTACAAACGAACGATATTTGATGTTTATTTATATAGATTAGTTACCTAAATATCGATTTATCAATCAAAATGTAAAAAAAAACACCGTAAGATTACTTATAATTGCAAATGTAAATAAAAAATACCCCAAACCTATATAAATACAATGACCATTCAAAAATACGTTTTAAAATTGGTAGGTCAAACAACGTTTGTCGGGTCAATTCAAAAAAGCTGACAGACTAGTTAAATTTAAAAAAAAAAAAAAAAATAATGAAGTAAAAATAATAGGAAATGAAAAAAAAAACATTTAGTATACAAACACGATTTTACTTTACCATAATAGGCAAATAATTAAAATTTTGAAAGTCGAACACTTACGCATTAAATACGTATGACGCAGTCGTGCACCCACCCATCGCTTTTCTTAGCGTAGGACAGCTCCTCACAGCTGTGACTATCAATTCTATGATATTATATGCTTATTAATATATAATTCCTTTTTAATATGGATTTGGGTTCCTTTAATTAAAATTAAAGTACCAAAGTGGTTTAAAGAAGCACTTTAAAGGGTGTGCCAAAAACAAGTTTCTTTTTAGAAATGCAATAAAATGAACAACAATAATTTTGTTCCATATATTATGGCTTTATTAGTAAGAGCGAACATTCCCATTTATTAAGGAACACAATACAGTAGCGCATTCTGTCACTCCAATTTTCCAAGAGCTCGTTGATGGTTTCGAAATGTAGCTCACGCATTGCTTGTATTTATGATATTCGCCTAATGTGCATGAATCGCTTCTGGATTGTTGGCATAACATCGGTTCTTCATGGTTCCTCACAAAAAAAAGTCCAAAGGGGTCAAATCGCAGCTCCTAGGCAGCCAATTGACATCGCCAAGATGATTGATAACACAATTTGGGAATTTCGTGTGCAAAAGATCGATTGTGGCGTTGGCGGTGTAGCATGGTGGGTCTTCCTGCATGAACCAGAGGTAGTCCAAACTCATGTCTTCAATTTCAGTAAAAAAGCCATTTTCAATTTTACTGTAACGCCCACCGTTGACCGAAACCTTGTTCCCGCCTCAATTTCGAAGAAAAATGGTCCAATGATGCCAACACTCCAAAATCCGCACCAAACTGTCACTTTCTGTGGATGCTTCGGCTTCACGACAATAACTGCTGCAATTATGTTTATTAACGTAGCCATCGAGAAATCGTTGTCCAATTCAAGGTGCTCTTAGGCCTTCAATTGCTGAGTCAATTGGAACTTGTAAGCGAATAATCCGTGATCACTTTGGAGAAATCTCCTCAGGCTAGTGCGTGAAATGTTGAGCTCTTGAGATCGATGTCGAGTTAATGAGTCTCACACTTGTAATGGACGATGGTGTAAATGAGGGGGGGTGGTAAATAAAAAGGGGGATAATTATCTTTATAGAGGGCTAAAACTTTTTGGAAAGCGGACTAGGATAGGACAAAGAAGGAAATGGGAAAAGAGGTAAGAAAAGGGAAGGTTTTCGGAAACTGTAGTGCGGGTGCATGCCTTGCTTTCTAAGCTTTTGCTCGTCGGAGGGTGGGTTCTTGCACTCAGATACCGAAAAAAAATAACACCACTACATAAAAATTTGCATGCATTGCCTAATAATGAAGATAAAACCAAATTAAGAAAGGAAACTCATAAACGTTTACCACCTGAGGAACCGATGTTTGTCCTCAATGCGGGTCAATACCCTCCCTACCGTGTGTCAGATCCCGCCGAAATACTGTACCGACACCCAAAAAAAAGCCCTATGCTTTCTATACTCCGGACCACTGCATCATATTACCATCCAAACAAGACACTAGTTTAGTTTTTATACCATTTTATATAATTTAAGTTTATTATTTAATTCCATTTTAAATCCAAATTCATATAAATAATTTTGTTCTTCATTGAAAATGAATTTACTTTATTTTGTTATTAATTTAACTTATGATGTGTTGGTGCAGCGAAAAGACAAATGAAATAAAAAAAATTCAAGAAAAAAAAATAAAAAGATAGTTAACTTATTAGTTGGTTGGTGATGAAGTGAAACTTTAAATTTTGATTTGGCAACTTCGGATTTCAAAAACTAACCGCAATAAGACATTAAATAGAAAAAAAACTTACCCTGGTATCCGCGTCGTCAGGCCTGCCGATGAGGAATCCAGATGAGGGCGCTAAATGTAACCACCCAAATATAATAAAATTATTGTAACGATTCCCAAAACAAAAATTAAACTTCCGCAAGGGCCAACCGAATAACTACGATTGGTGTACTACTTTATAAAAACAATAGAAACACCGACACACCAGCAGTTCACACTAACAATAGGACTTTAATATTTTTATATATAAAAGAAAGTTTATAAGACAATCATAACAGGGTTAAGACATGCACAAACACATAGCGGCTTCTGGAGCAGGGGCGGGTGAACTTCGCAGGGCTGCGGGTACGATGACCACACGGGCGCTGGACTGGTACGGCGTCTAATTCTCCCGAAATTTTGTATTGGCTTTGCACTGGCGATCCGCGATTGAGCTGGTTTGGTTTTGGAGTATTGCAGAGCACTTTTAGGGTAGGGTTTCACTGGTTAAAATGCGATCAGATGTTTTTTTTTTTTTTTTAAAGAAGTGGTCATGCCACTTACGGGTAAGCCGTGACTTCCACAGACAATCGCGTAGTTCTGCTCTACCCGATACTAAGTGTTCATGTCACTAACCGATAAAAATAATACGATCTGTGGTTAGATTTTCACGGGGCGCAAGCGAAGGATATAAAGCGGTGTATTTGAAAGGCTCCAAATGAAAACCTTACAAGATGATGGCCACGCGCTTAAACACCGACACTTTCGATGATTTCGTTTTTTTTTTTGTTTGTTGCGTTTTAACTTTTACGTGGCGACCGATCTGGTTAGCTGCTTTCGACGAACTGTCCCCAATCTTGTCAATCAGCTAGTCATCATCCTACCTCCCTACCAATACCACGACACGCTTTGTACCGCTTTGCAAACTCTCCGCAACCGATGGTAATTGTTACCCCGCGCAACTCTTCCGCATGACCCGCCCTTCTCCAAGTGCATGCCTAAACGGTTTTATCGCGTGAGCATGTTCCTGTACCTCGCATAAGCATGGTCAAGCGGTTTTGTCGCGTGAGCATATTCGCCCATCGCTCGTCCCCCTACGCATGATTTGTCCCTCCTTCCAAAACCTACAGGGCTTTACAAAAAAAAAAGACAGTACCGATATTATGTGCATCACAACATCATGTGTGGAATATGGAGGTATACTTCTCAGCCGTAGTTTATGAGGCAAAAGAAAATTAGCTATGCAGCCATTACACACTATCGGCCATAGAAGCTATATAGGACCATGAGTGTTATCGAAGAGTATAATAAAGGGTGATCCATTTCGAGGTTCCCTACTTTTTTAAAGAAAAAACACAGAAAATTCAAATTTAATGGAGAATGTTTATTATCATTTGAAAGAACATTCTTTGGCATTTATTTTTTGAAGATTATGTCTATCAAATGTTGGCCGTTGCTACGTCGTAGATGGTCCATCCGTTGAGTCCAATTTTCGATCACTCGTTCGAGCATTTCGACTGGTAACTGGCGAATGACACGCGTGATGTTTTCCTCCAAGGCCTGAATCGAAGCGGGTTTGTCGGCATAAGCTTTTGACTTTACATATCCCCACAGGAAAAAGTCTAACGGTGTGATATCACACGATCTTGGTGGCCAATCGACCGGCCCAAAACGGGAAATTATGTGCTCACCGAAATGTTCTCTCAATAAGTCCATTGATTGATGCGATGTGTGGGAAGTGGCGCCGTCTTGCTGAAACCAAATGTCTCCGAGATCACGAGCTTCAATTTCAGGCATCAAATAGTCGGTTATCATGGCACGATAACGGTCGCCATTGACGGTTACGTTCGCACCGGCATAATTTACACACTCTCAGCTACGGCCGCTATATTTGCTTCACAGCGTGCTGGAATGCTGGGTGATGGTGTTGCGAATAGTACGCTCAGTAGGCCGATTATGTTGACCATAAGTTGAGCGAAGTGCACGAAACACATTCCTTACAGAACGTGAATTTTCATAATAAAGTTGAACAATTTGTAAACGTTGTTCACGCGTAAGTCTTCCCATTATGAAATGCCAAACAATACTAAACAAAAATAACATGACAGCATGACACGACTCACACGTGATCTGTCAAAAAAGGCTATTGAAAAAAGTATCTCTACTTGGATCACCCGTTACTACATAGAGTGCGCATCTCATAAAACGAAAATTTACTATGTGAGGTACTTATATTGATAGCCCAGTGTTCACATTGATACCACAGCACTTTACATAACCCCACAAGAAATAATCAAGAAGCGTTAAATCGCACGATCTTGGCGGCCAACTCACAGGGCCTTTTCGAGAGATATGCTGCTGACTAAATGCATCCTTCAATATTTCCATTGTTTCACGAGCTGTGTGGCATGTGGCACCGTCTTGATGAAACCACATGTCAATCAAGCTCAACTCAGCCAACTGGGGCGAAAAAAAGTCGAGTATCATCAGGTCGATTATGACGACCATAATACGGTAGTAACAAACGGTGCACATTTTTCAAAGAGCACGAATTTTGATAATAAATTTCAATAATTTGCAATCATTGCTCGTTTGTAAGTCTTTCTTGATTTGATTAAATGGCAGAGTATACTGAAAACCTTTAACTTTGACAGATGACGTTTGGACGTCATTACTGACCAGTTCTGCCAACCTGAAAAACTTAACTCTTAAAAAATCGTATAAATAAGTTTCCAATATTTCCCAACAATGTTAAAGGTATGATACTTGACTTTCTGTCCAAATTTCTAGCTGTCAGTGTCAAAATAACCTATGATTTAAAAAGAAACCAAGGCCAACCGCGTATTGTTAATCATTCCAATTAAAATGTAAGTCTACATCTACATATTGTAGAGATATGTTCAGATTCAGTCAACTGAGGGCAATATGATGAATGGGGGTGCAGGCAGTATAGCAATCAAATTTCATACAGTAAAATTTAAAAAAGTTATGCCATTATCTGCAAAAAAACTAGGATTAATATTGAAAGTTGGTTTTTGTGGAACAATATTATTTTAGTTTGATGTACTTTCCATGTAAATTGAAATGGTGTCGCTAAAGGACACAAACCAAATGTTAAAAACATGATTCAAATGGTAAGCCAAACCATTGATATACAACTCACAACTAATTTTTATTTTAATTAGAGGATCACATGATAACCAATTAAATTTCATCAATCAATTTCCCTAGTTCATCAGTCATCGAGACAATCATTTGTAGAATACAAACAAAAATGGTTGCATCCCCTCCACTACAAATTTGGTGACAGATAAAACGTCACATAACTCTGAATTGTTTGGTAATTAATTAAGTGCCAATGTAAATTGCGGTTTAGATTTTTACCCGGCTTTGATTAATTGCCGCGCTTAGATTCGGGGCAAAAGTTTCTTTAAATTAGTGTTGCTCTTAATACCACTGCCAAAGGGTTGTAATTAGTCATTTATATTGAATAGAATCAAAAACCCTTTTTCTTGATGTCTAGGGATTTGTTAAAGCTAACAATTTAGTTTAACCCCTCAATCCAGGAAATTGTTTCATTTCGGGAAGACAAAAATGAGATTGGCATTTGTAATTGATGCGATTTGAAAATTTAATTAAAATTAAAAAGGAAAAGTTTACAAATGGAAGACGGAGATATCAAATTTATACTTCAAATATATCTACCCTTGGTAAAATGATAGCTTCCGTTCAACAGATATCGGGTCCTTAAAAGGTAATCTTTGCTTTTTTTTGCTAATGATACACCTACCTCGGGAATTGATTATATCAAATAACACGGGACTTACGTTTTTTTTTTTTTAGAAATTTATCTGCCTAAGGTGTTACAGATGGCAACGGGATAATGTATATAGGTAATAAAATTCAGATTGTTAATAAAATTCCAACGCAAAGTATTATCATTGCTAAATCAATATTTAAGGTGGTATACAAATTCGATAAAGGCATAAAAACTTAATGATACACCAGTCAGTGGGGGGTTTTTTTTTAAGGTATCACATGACCAAGGGCTTTTTGTGGCGTTTACGAAATTTTTAAAATATTATTAATGAGTTGCTGGATAATAAAAAATCAAAGAAATAAAAATAATAATTAATTTTGAAACTAGAAAGAAAAGGGGTGAAAGTAGGTAGACAGTAAATTCTTTACTTATAAGCAGAAAAGTGGCCACAAGCTAAACCACTTAAGTCGATAATTCAAACTTTTCAGGAGAACATTTTGAAGTTTACGAACTTTTTCAAACCCTCCCTACAACTCAAGGACTATTTATTTTGAAATGTTTGTTTGGCAGAAATGTAGAAATGTAAATGTAACATTCCACTTACAAGGAAATAAGTTTGTATCTCTTAATTAAGGAACAAATAGCACAAAAAATACACTTATAGTACGTGTCCACCGCGTCGAAATGCGTCATTTCAGCGAAATTAGTGATTTCAACCGAAATGCGAAGCATTCCGATATACAATTTCACATTCAAAAATTCGGCTATTTCAACCGAGTTATGTCAATGCAAATATTACTTTTTTTCCTATAAAAAAACTTTTTTTTTTTCTCATATAAACATCAAATTGCTCTGTCAATGTTTGTTTAAAAAATACTGTCCAAAGCTTTTTTTTGAATTCAACAAATTACTTAGGAAAACGATTCTTGCAACGAATTTAAAATCAAACTAGGTATATTGTTCCTCAGTAAAGGTTTCAACGAAAGAGAGCGAATTCTCAATTTATTCTTCCTTTTATAAACTTAGATACATACAATCCACAAATTACAAATACAAATTTTCGATGAGTTTGTTAAGTGTTTAGATACAATTGTCATTTAACATTTCAATTCCATATTGTTACAAAAGTAATATTCAACATTAGTATCAAATACAATAAAATCCGTGGTAATGGAGCCAAACGATGAATCGGTCTCCTCAGTACTGTTCCTTTGGTTCTTATATCTGCCACTCGAACTCTTCCATCAGCTGCAGTAATGAGTCTCTCGATTCGTCCAAGAAGCCATTGTTGGGGCGGTAAGTTGTCGTCACTAATAAGCACCACAGTACCCATCTCAGCATTTTGAGACGCAGACTTCTATTTTGTTCGGCTTTGCAACTCAAGTAAATACTCCTTTGACCAACGCTTCCAGAAATGTTGTTTTATCTGAGTAAGTCTCCTCCATCGCTTCAGCAGAGATAACTCATCTGAAATATTTGGTTCTGGAATAGAATTTAAAGCATTTCCAATTAAAAAATGGCCTGGGGTTAAAACTTGTTCGTCATCAGGATCTGGGCTTAAAACACTCAGCGGACGGTGGAAAATTCTTCATAGGTCAAAAACGTCTGCTTCACCGTCTTGTAGAGATGAGATTTGGCCGAGTTGACAGCCGCTTCCCATAAGCCACCGAAGTGTGGCGCTCTGGGTGGAATGTGCAGAAACTTGATCCGATGAAGTGAGCACCATGACGATATAATATCTTCCTTCTGGTGCGCCAAGACCACCGAATAAAGTTCTTTAAGCTCATTTCGAGCCCCAACAAATTTTTTTCCATTATCGCAATGGATTTCTTCACATAATCCTCGTCGCGCAACGAATCGTTTTAAAGCTGCTAGAAAACCTTGCGTCGACAAGTCCGATACAACTTCCAAATGTGACGCCTTCGTCGCAAAACAAATAAAAACAGCTACATATGCTATATGAGTGCAATAACCACGACGTCCTTGAGACATGTGGAAGGGTCCACAGAAATCCACGCCTGACTTTGCGACTGGCCTAGATGCCGTCACTCGGCTGGCTGGTAGGTCACCCATGATCTGACGCATTAGTTTAGGCTTGTACCGAAAGCAGTGTAAACATTGATTGACCGTCTTCTTGGCTAATTTTCGAGCATTAACAACCCAGAAACGCTGTCTTATGATGGCAACCAGAGCTTGAATACCTGCATGGAAATTACGAACGTGCAAATGGACAACAAGATTATTTACAAAAAGGGAATTTTTGGGTAGGAGAATATGACATTTGACATCGTAGGGAATAGTCGCATTCTGCAGAAGCCCACCAACTCGCAAGAGCTCTATATAGTCTTCATCATCAAGGAAAGGGTTGAGGTTGCTGATGACACTTTTTGGGCTGATCGGATGTTTCTTCCTCAGATCTTCAATTTCCTCCTGGAAATGAGTTTGCTGGAGATTCCAGATGATTCGTAGCAGGGATTCTTCAACTTCTTCTGCCGTCAAGTCTGGTGACTTAGAGCTTACGGGGGGGTTAGACTTTATATTAGTTGATTTATTCTGCAAACATTTTATAAATCGAACTACATATCCAAAAATTCTAATTACTTTTTGGTAGCTGCTAAACCGTTCAAAGTGTTCCGATAATTCCGTTGAAACTACTTTGGCTAGCATAACTACAGAGTTGTTGGTTTCTAATTCAACGATATTGGGGTTTATTTTTTGTTTTGGCCAATTTTCCATAGGCAAGTATAAAAACTGAAGTCCTTTGAACCAAATGCTCTTTGTAAGTTCAAACGTAAAAGCACCGCGAGATATGATGTCCGCCGGATTTGCCTTTGAGTTAACATGCCTCCAAATAGCTTAAGGTAGCTCAGATTGAATCTTTGATACCCTATTGGCGACAAATATTTCCCACGACGACGGGTATGCGTATATCCAATGCAAAACAATCTCAGAGTCGGACCAAAGATATATCTCCTCAATGTCTTCAACAAGATTCGGTAAAATTCTTTGGACCAGGTCAACTAGCAAAACAGCAGCACACAATTCCAATCGCGGAAGCGACTTAGTTTTTATCGGAGCTATCTTCGACTTTGCGCTCAGCAAATGACAACAACAATACGAAGATACACAGCACAGCCATAGGCACGAATCGATGCATCAGCAAATCCATGCAGTTCAATTTACAGCTCGATTTATTTAAACAATGAGTGTATCTAGGTACCTTTATTGTATTTAAATTCAAGAAATCCCTTCGAAACTCTTCCCACTGTGAGAGTATTCCCATTGGTATAGCCTCATCCCAATTGCACTTCGAAATCCAAAGATCCTGCATTATAATCTTACCCTTTACGACTATCGGATTTATCAGTCCTAAAGTATCGAAAATTTGAGCAAGTTCAGACAATACCGTACGTTTGGTTATGGGTTTTGAAAAGTCGATACCTGGGGCTACGTATTGAAATTCGTCCTTAAATGCCCAATGTTTTAATGACATCCTTGTCGCTAATTCTCAAGGAATCGCTAATAGGCTCATCCACACGAATTCTACTTAATACCTCATTTTCATTGCTACACCACTTTCGAAATACTTACAATCATTTATCAGTATTTCATATTGTATCATATTCCGCTCACGAGCAAGCGCAGTTTTGAAACCCATTAATTGACTTGTGGCAACAAAAAACGAAATTTAACTAGCAGGCAATACAGCAATAGCCGCTTAGTTTATACCAAGTTATCGTTATTATTTCTCATACCTCGTAATAAAAATTTATAGTCTCAATAAATTATATTTTTTGTTTGTTAAAAAAAAAAACTTTCAGAAAATAAATTTAAATCTATGAATTCGAAATACATATTTTAAATAAATGAACATTCGAAGCATGTTCTCCTGCATTTTCATTTTCTCCAAATAGCTTCTGCAAATATCATAGGTAGCAAAAAAGTGACCATTCGTCCCACATTACGTATAACATTCCCACATTTACATGGACTGTCCCACATCAAAAATTGTCCCACAAATTTCCAACTAAATTAGAAGATGTCCCACACTGTCACAAAATCGAACTTAAATTTTTCGATCGTTTTTTTTTATAAATTTAACTAACAATGTTTGGTGGAAAACAACCACCCAATTAAATAACCTCCCGAAATTGGGGAATCATTTTACTGTGAAATTATTCCCCAAATCGAAAATGAAATAAGTCCAAAAAAATGGTATGAAATAAGTCCCCAATTTTTTTTAATATTTTAAGTATATTTTTATCATGGTGCACTGCAACAACACCGCGGAATTAAGTCCCCAGTACATATTCAAACTTTCAGTAAGCCCAACCAGGTGGTTCATACTTTGCATAGATCCTAGTGCAAGTTTGAATGTATGCAAAGTTTGAATATGTGTGGGGGACTTGCTGCACCCTGCAACCTTCCTGCTTGAATGTATGCAAAGTAAATAAGTCCCACGAGCAAAAGGCACCAGCGACGGGGCTTGCCAAAATAAACGTAAAGCTTCCCAAAATTTAAAAGGTATTGGCTGCGCTACACATATTGTCAACTTTCTTTTTCACAGCGAGTTATGCGTTAGATCAAGAACGTTTATTCCGAAATTTTAAGAAATCGGTGTCGATGTGAATAATAATTATTTTTCATTATTGAAAACCTGAAAAATCCATTAACAACCATGCTTGGTATTTTTACAAATGGTAAAGTAACATAGATATTATATTTCATTCAAGTTGATCAAATAGTTTGCGAGAAATTGAGGCGTTTATGCAGCAAAGACCATTGCGGACAGACAGAACGATGGACGGAATTCCAAAAACCACTTTTTTGGTGGTCTAAAAATTTTCACGAAAATAATATCTTTCTCTTTGTAAGAGAAAGTTAAAAAAATTCATTCTTCAAAAAAATATTTTACTTAAATATAGATTTTAAAAATAGGATTGATTTAATTCCGCTAAGATTAAATCTGTAAATATCTGAGACGCTCTCTCGCCGTTTGGACGTGCATGCCCACAAAGTTACAAACCGATTTTTTTAAAAATTCTTTATCTGAATTTTTGATATCATTTCATTAGGCTATTTCGAAACTTTATGGGCGTGGCACTCCAAAAGAAATGAGAACGTACACACATTCCTTCAGATCAAGTGGATTAAAAAAGGAGTGCGGATTTTGTTTTTTTTTTCGTTATATTCTGGAACCTCTTTTAATAAAATTAAAATTGTCCCACATTTAAACAAAAAATATATGTGTATATCATTTTCGGGTAAATTTCTTTACTTTGTCCCACATTTTGACTCTTTGGTTCTGGTCACTTCACGACCTATGTAAGTGTCGTGTACTTACTTACTTAAGTGGCGCTACAGTCCGGAATGAACCTGGGCCTCAACCAACATGCCTCTCCAATTAGCCCGGTCCTTAGCTAACTGCCTCCAGTTGCGCACTCCAAGTTGGTTGAGGTCGGTTTCCACTTGTGCGCGCCACTTAAGGCGAGGTCTTCCTCTACTGCGTCCGACGTCTGGCTGGGAATCGAAGACTCTGCGAGCCGGAGTATTGGTGTCCATTCGTTCTACATGTCCTAGCCATCTTTAACGTCCAATGCGGAGTTTTTTGACCAGGGGCATGTCGCTGTACAGCTCGTATAGTTCTTGGTTGAATCTTCGTCTCCATAGCCCGTCAACGCAAACGGGACCGAAGATTTTTCGAAGAATTTTCCTCTCGAATCTACCAAGGATTTCTTCATCCGCTTTTGATACGGTCCATGCTTCAGCGCCGTATAGCAGGACTGGGATGATCAGGGTCTTATATAGGATCTCCTTAGTAGTTCGAGTGAGGGCTTTACTACTAAATTGCCTTCTTAGCCCAAAGAAACAGCGGTTGGCAAGAGTAATTCTTCGTTTAATTTCTGACGAGATGTTGTTGTCAGAGTTAATAGCGGAGCCGAGGTAGACAAAGTCCCGTACTACCTCAAAGTTATATCTGTCAATGGTGACGTTCTGTCCAATTCGTCGATGTTGTGTGTCCTTTCGTATTGACAGCATATACTTAGTCTTACCCTCATTTACTGCTAAACCCATTTGCGCCGCTTCCTTCTCTATACTAGCAAACGTGGCTATGACATCACGTTGAGTCCTACCAATGATGTCAATATCGTCAGCGTATGCTAGTAGTTGCACCGACTTTTGGAAAATTGTGCCTCTGGTGTTGGCTTTGGAGTTTTGCACAATTCTCTCAAGAATCAGATTAAAGAAGTCACATGACAGCGCATCGCCTTGCCTAAATCCTTTTTTGGTATCGAATGTGTCGGTGAGGTCGTTTCCGACCCTGATGGAGCAGCGAGAATTCTCCATCGTCATCCTACACAAACGGACGAGTTTGGGCGGTATACCAAAACTAGACATGGCTCTGTACAGTTCGTCACTATAAATGCTGTCATATGCGGCTTTGAAATCGATGAATAGGTGGTGGGTATCGATTTGGACTTCTTGAGATTTTTCCAGGATCTGCCGAAGTGTGAAAATTTGATCGGTTGTGGACTTTCCTGGCCTAAAACCACACTGATAAGGGCCAATCAGGTTGTTAGTAAACGGTTTCAGGGGTTCACATATTACGGCAGATAGGATCTTGTAGGCGATGTTGAGGAGACTTATGCCTCTGTAGTTGGCGCAGTTCAGAGGGTCTCCTTTTTCATCCGACCAGATTTGGCTTATGAGTTGGTGGATGTTACTTACCAAGTCATCTCCGCCGGCCTTATAGAGCTCAGCGGGGAGGCCGTCATTTCCGGCAGCCTTATTAAGCTTGAGTTTAGATATTGCTATCCTCACTTCACTCAGGTCGGGTGGTTGGCAGTTTTCGCTGTCGTTGCCAATATTGAATGGTTCGTTCTGCCTGACAGCGGAATGTTGTTCGTCATCGCCGTTTAACAGTCTGCAGAAGTGGTTCTTCCATATCCTCAGCATTGACTGTGTCTCAACTACAATATTTCCTTGTTCATCTCGACAGGATTCTGTTCGAGCCTTGTATCCTTGGTTTTGACGTTTTACACTTTGGTAAAACTTGCGAACATCGTTCCTGGAGTGGCACCTCTCTATATCCTCGATCGCGCGCTTTTCTTGCTCTTTTTTCTTCTTGCTGAAAAGCCGATGTTCTTCCCTTCTTCTTTGCCTATAGAGCTCAATGGCAGCTCTCGTCTTCACCTGCAGCTTAGCCTTGTAGGCCTCGTTCTTGGCTGCGAGCATCTGTCGGCATTCCTCATCAAACCAGGGGTTTCTTGCTGGTGGGCGCGAGAAACCTAGCACATCAGTTGCGGCTGATCTAATGGCCTGTTGGCATCGTTGCCATTGCTCTTCGATATTCGATGCTGGTGGTATGGTGTTAATCGAGAGGTTAAGGGAAACGCGTTGTGCGAAGGTCTTGGCGGTCTCTTGCGATTGCAGTCTTCCGTCATTAAATTTTTTCACAGTATTTCTGGATTGTTGTGGCGTGGTGGATATCCGCATTCTTTCCTTGGCTGCTACAAGGTAGTGATCCGAGTCGATGTTAGCTCCTCGGAATGTTCGGACATCCAAAATACTGGATGCGTGCCTCTTATCTATCGCAATGTGATCAATTTGGTTGACCGTTCGTTGATCTGGAGACCGCCATGTCCCCTTATGGATATCGAGGTGAGGAAACCGTGTGCTGGCTATAGTGGCATTTCGTTCCGTAGCGAAATCAATTAGCCTAAGTCCGTTACCAGACGTGTTGTCGTGTAGGCTATGTTTTCCGACAATACTTCTAAAGATGTCTTCTCTTCCTACCTTTGCGTTAAAATCTCCCAGCACGATTTTAACATCGTACTTCGGTAGTCGCTCATAGGTTTTGTCGAGGAGCTCGTAGAAGCAATCCTTAGCTATATCATCTTTTTCTTCCGTCGGAGCGTGAGCGCTTATAAGGCTTATGTTGGCGAATTTGGCCTTGATGCGGATTGTTACTATGCGTTCGCTAATGTCTTGGAAACATAAGACTTCTTGCCTAAGTCTGGCACTTATAACAAATCCGCATCCGAATAGTCGCTGTTTCTGCTCACTATAACACGGTCCGTAGTATATGTCACAGTTTTTCATCCTCTTTTTGCCCGGCCCATCCCATCGTATTTCCTGGATGGCAGTAATGTCTGCTTTGTAGCAGTTTAGGGCTTCCGCTAGTTGTTCGCCTGCACCTCTCCTGTTTAATGTTCTCACATTCCAGGTGCAGATACGAACGTCGTTGTCTTTTTTTCGTTTAGCAGGGTCGTCAACAATAAAATCCGTCCTTTCCGAGGCTATTGGTTGCTTCGTAACCATGTTTTTTTTTCTGTGGGTGGGTAGTTAGTCCAAAGCACAACCCCCAACCTGGAGGGCCAGTTCCAATTTATTAGATACCCCTAGGACACGGGGCCATCAGTATCCACTACGGGATTGAGCGCTGCCGTTGGCCTTTCGGTTCATCCGCCACCATCTCTGTTCAAGGGGCCTGACTAACCCTTGAAATTCCTAGACAACATGGTGTCCGAATATGTCAGAGCAGCTCATCTAGGTTCGCCTGGGACAGCAGGCCGGGTATTCATCCGTGCCATTCTCACCAGGGTGTTTATAGTGTTGCTGTTTTTCGTCGTGTTATCAACACTCGCACTTATCGTTTAGCAAGTCAAATCCGGTTGGATGACCCGATGGTTACCACTTGGAGGTAGAGATAAGCACATTTGATGTGTAGTCAGAGTTGCAACACTGGGCATTGCCAAGTTAACGCCAATCAGAGTCTACCCTCGTTCTACAGCACCCAACCATCGTGTCGTGTAAGGATATTTATATTAGTGCTGATATGGTACTTGCGGGATACCCGTTGTGCTTGGTATTTGCTTTCTCGATCCCATAATAAAAAGAACAAATACAATTTTTTGGCGTAATACGATCCTAAGTACCCAGGATCCAACTTTTCTCAAAATCATTCATAACTCCTATTTTCTGCCGAATCCGAATGGTTTAGTTGAGATAAGCTTTTCTTGGCAATGGTTGGTACTCAGATGATTTGTCATAGAAGCTCCAGTGAAAAAAAAGTTGGAATTTTTTTATGTTCTAAGTAAAAACTTTCATATTTAATGTTACCTTTTTAAGGAGTAATGCCTTAAACACTTTAGTACCAATTTTTTCAAGCTGTGATAGTACTTTTTGCGTTATGACATCTTGAATGAAGAATTGTGTAAACACTCCTTGCACCACCCCCCGCTGAAAAATCCACCATTTCATTTTCAAGAACAGTTTCCAATCTATCAATTTGCCAAATTTCATCCAAATCTATTAAGCAGTTTACGAGTTATAAGGATTTAAAAAAAAAATATTGTGGAAAAGTGTTGGCGAAAATTATTTTATTTTGAAACACCAGGCTTTTTGGACTACGTCCACATCTTGGTACAGCTTATAGAGTTCCCGATTGTATCTTCTTCTCCATTCACCCTCCACGTGCACAGGACCAAAAATCCGTCGAAGTATTTTTATTTCGAAGGAGCCCAGTTTCAGCTCTCCCTTCTCGCTTATGGTCCAGCACTCGGCACCATAAAGCAGCACTGGCAGGATAAGGGTATTGTAGAGCACACATTTCGTCCTTCGAGTTAGGAGTTTTGAACCCATTTGTTTAGCCAAACTGAAGTAGGAACGGTTTCCTAGGGTAATTCTTCGACGGGTCTCTACTAGGGTGTCATTCGCGAAGTTTATGTTAACTCCGAGGTAGGTGAACTCCTTAACTACCTCGAATAGTGACGTGTTGTCCTAGGGGGTGGACATTTTGTTAGTTTGTTGATAGCATGTACTTAGTCTTGTCCTCATTTACTTCAACACCAACGGATTTCACCTGTTCTTCAATCGCCGTGAACGTTTTTATCACGGCACGTTGGGAGCGACCGATTAGATCTATATCGCCCGCATAGCCCAGCAGCTGGACGGACATGTTGAAAATAGTGCCTTCCGTGTAAACACCTGCCCTGCGCACTATCTGCGCGACAGTACGAGATTGAAGAAGTCACATGATAGCCGAAATCCGGTCGATGAATAGGTGGTGAGTTTCTACTTTAAATTCGTTGGTCTTTTCCAGGATTTGCCTCAGTGTGAAAATTTGGTCTATAGTCGATTGGAGGGCTGGAAGCCACACTTGTACGTGCCGCTTATTGTGTTGCAGAACGGTTTTAGTCGTTCACACAGTACGTTGGACAGGATCTTGCGACCTTAAGCAGGGATATGCCTCGATAGTTCTTGCAAGACAGAGGATCGCCTTTTTTGTAGATGGGGCAAATGGAGCTGATAGTCCAGTCATCGGGCATGTTTTCTTCCACCCATAATTGGTTGATGATTCGGTGCATGCTCCCTACAAAAACATCACCAAAGTATTTAAAAAGCTCCGCTGGTAAGCCATCAGAACCTGCGGCCTTGTTGTTCTTAAGCTTTTTTATAGCTAGGCCAACTTCTTCTATACTAGGTGGTGGAACTAGTTCTTCATTGACTGGACGTGGATTCTCTTCTTGCCCTATCGCTCTCTGTCTATTTGATGCCCATTCAGCAGCTGTTGGAAATGCTGCTTAAACGCATCTAGTATTCCCTGCGATTCGGTGGCTATGTTTCCTTCGCTGTCTCAAAGAGCCTGCGTTCCGTTTTTGTAGCCAGCAGCCAGTTGCTTGGCTTTTTTATAAAACCTTCGGATGTTGTTATGATCGCGCAACTCTTCAATCTCTTTGAGTTGGGAGGCTGCGTAGGCTCTCTTCTTTCTACGCAGGGTCTTCTTTTCCTCCCTTCTCCTAGCTCGATACTCTTCTCTCGCTGCCCTTGTTTTGTGCTGCAGCGCTTTCTTTTGTGCATCTTCTATCACCTTTTTCTTGTACACGCAATGGTGGTAGTTAAATAAGGACTGGGCTAATTGTAGGAGCATGTTGGTTGAGATCCAGTCTAATTCCGGTCTGCAGCGCCACTTATGTAATTAAGTAAATTCTAATGCGGTTCATACTTATTTAGTTACTCAGTACTCAGATGCCTTCATAGTCCAAAAAAATCAGCAATTGGTTCGTTTTTCTCCGTTTAATTTCTGACGAGATTATGATGCCAGAAAAAATGTAATGTGTAGTTTGGGTCAAATATAAAGCTGTCACGCCCACTTTTAGAAAATAAGCTTGGATTTAGGTCAAACTACAAAAAAAGTTTTTTATGGTGTACAATCAAGGATGTAATGGGATACGATTCATATAGCCCTTTCATTTGTTTTTATTTTTTCCAGTGGGTAGACATCGAGAACTTTTGAATATTTATGTGTACGTTGAAAAATATTCATAATTTGACACCCACGCTACACACGATTCGCGTTAGCATTAGCAATACCCCATTACCAATTAGGCAGTCTTCACAACGCTCTCTAAAAAAAAAACTCACTTCTCAAAAAGTTTGAAATATTTTTGTTTATAATGAGCGATAAGAGGCAGCACCTGCCAATCAAAATGTTCCTTTACATGAAATCGATTTTTTGAAGCAGAATACATTAAGCCGGCATTAGGAATGCTTTTGAAAATTGTTTGGAAATCCGATAAGAGGAACTTCTAAAGCTTTCATGGAAATACTTTTAACCCTACCACCCTCTACACATATTTATCGAAAATCAAGTCAAGAGGGCAGTGTACACCACTGAGATATAAAGTAATCTTTCTTGAGAGACCTAGAGGTGAGAAGTTGGAAATTTTCCTTTAAATCCATTCCGAGCTAAAGGGGTTAGGCACCAAGGGACTTCAACTTACGTTTGGACGTTGCTTTCACCCCAAGACTACTTGATACCGGGTTGTGCTCGCAATTGATGGGTTGGTTTGGTAGACGAATGTAGTGGTACTGTTAGACGGATGGACTCTCGGGAACGAGAATCTTTTCAGTGCAAAATCATGTGGAAAATTCGATTGCAAGAAAAGAAAGAGGTATAAGCCAATGGAAGTATATCGTAGATTGCAGTACAGCAGAAATGAAAAGGTATGTATATTTGTAACTCTGTTAGCCAAACAACTATTAAAAATTGTTACAGAAGATGCATCTTGTGATGGGCGTCTTTTTTTGATGAAATTCTTTTGAATTTTCCGAATTAGGTATTAAAAATGGTTTTCGAGAATGGAGAAAATGTGTGTATTGTTTTTTCACCCGAAACATTTTGGGGTTTAAGATTAAAGGGCAAGTGGCCAATAGAAGAAAGGGATTATTATATTCTAAATAATCTAAATACAAGGTGGCGCAAAAGTAATCCTCCTATCAGAAAATGCTATAAATTTTGCGATTGGCCCCTAATGTCAGTTCTGTTTTGACATTTGTGTAGTAAACACATGCGAAATACACGTTAATAAACAATGAACAGTTAAAAGACCAAATAAAAATAATCTACAAGAAGAATCAAAGTTTTTCATTTTTTTTATATTACAGCCAAAAAACATCGGAAGGTTATTTTTGCGCCACCTTGTATATACACATACTCTTTGGAAAGTTACTTCTAAGTAAAATACAACAACTGGCTGGATTGAACCATTTTTTTCTGTCTACATATATATTTGTATACTTACTTACTGAGCTTCTATATAGCATTTTGCTATTTGCTAACATCCACAATACTAGGTAAAGTGAGGTTTGTATTTTGATAATTATGGCGAAACGTTTAAATTCATCTTCCATGTTGAAGTAAGCCATCGAAGTCAAATGATTTATAAGATAAGAATGAATTTTGCTTTCATATCCTATCACATTTACCGTATCACCATAGAGAAATAACTTCGATAATCATATCGTAGACGGTAGAACTGATCGACTCCGCATCGCTAGCTGAGTCGATTTAGCGACGTATTTCCGTCCGCCTGTATGCAAAAATAGCCTTTAAATTGGCTTCACTCATTCCTAGATTCTTTATATCATTATGAATTGCCTTTTTGCAAATGTTAGGGAAATATTGGGCAGTAACCTGAGACCGATTAGCTTATCATCATTCATTTTGAAAACCCTGGAAAGATTGATTGACATTCATCTCCGCAGTAGCATTGATGTATATCTAATATCTGCATCCCAACATGCGTACTGTATGGGTAAATCTGTAGAGAGTGCTCTACACACATTAATACCCATTATCGAAAAGTTGTTGTGTTGCAAGGAGTATACTATGTTTGCATAATGAAGAAAATATTGCTTATTTTTCCGTGGTCTGGTGGAAATCTTCATAGACACGATGAGCACGTGCACAAAGTAGTGTGAGACTTTTACTCACTAAAACCACCACCCAATTTGTATTTCTATTGCAACTAAGTATTCTACTTATCCAGCAATTTTTTTTAATCACGAGTATATAATATGTTTTGCAGGTAACTTTCCTTTGAGAGTTCCTGCTTTTTCCGCAATTTATAGCGCGGTTTGTTATTATCAGGCCAAATCTAAGGGTTTAGTTCTTTGAAGACGCCGCAATATATTTGTTTCGTCAAGAATTTGGAGGACTGTTTTGTTAACGTGTCCTAATAAACGGTTTTTATGTTTTCGTGCAAATATTTTTGTTTCATCTTAAACCGCGGGAATAGCCAGATCTCTGCGTAGATCTTCGTTCCTTACGTACCACGGCGCATTGACGAATGATCCTAACATTTTGTTTTCAAAAGTTTGTAAAATGTTTAGATTCGTTTCACTGGTACAACCCCATAGTTGTATACCATATGTCCAAACCAGTCTTAGCACTTGCTTGTATAATAGCAGCTTGTTATAAAGGTTAAGCTTCGAATATTTTCCGAGCAACCAGTACAGTTATCTGTATTTATTCTTAAGTTCTTCGCATTTATTTTTTAAATGCGACTTCCATTTTAATTTTGCATCGAGTGTCATACCGAGATATTTCGCTTCATTTGCAAACGAGACTCGAACCGTATTTAGAAATACAGGCAAATTGTTTGTCCGTTTATACGAAAAATCTACATGGATCGATTTGCTCTCATTAAGTGCAATCCGCCAGGATTTAGTCCATTAATTAACCTCGTTAAGAGCGTTTTGTAATTTGATATTTGTTTCCTCTATTGTTGTGCCAACTGCTAGTATAGCAGTATCGTCAGCAAACGTTGCAACTATTGTATCGTTTGTTTGTGGGTAGGGAGGTACAGGATTGGTCCAAGGACGCTTCCTTGCGGTACACCTGCCATTATTTCTTTGAACTAGGAATATTCGCTTCCAAGTTTCACACGGAAGAGTCTATGCTCAAGATACGACACGAGGATTTTATATAATTGTTCTGGCAGAACTTGACTTAGTTTATAAGTAAGGCCTTTGTGCCACACCTTGTCAAAAGCTTGCGACACGTCAAGATATACGGTTGAACAAATTTTCTTTTCTTCGAAAGCTTTCTGAATTACATCTGTAATTCGATGTACTTGGTCCACCGTTGAATGTTTATTTCTAAACCCAAATTGATGGTCAGGTAAAAGACGTTTCTGTTCAATTATGGGGTGTAAGCGACCGAGTAATATCCGTTCAAAAACTTTTGAAAATATTGGAAGAAGTGAAATAGGCCTATAAGATTTTATTTCATTCGGTGATTTTCCTGGTTTTAGAACCATAATCACTTCAGCGACTTTCCACTGTCTTGGTATGTATTCTAATCTGATTGCTGCATTTATAATAAAAAGAAGCTTAGTTAATGCTTTCCGAGGTAACATTTTAAGAAGTTCTCCTGTAATCAGGTCATAACCCGGAGCTTTTTTAGGCTTTAGTTTCTGTATTTCCCGTTTAAGCTCGCTGGACCATCAAATGGCATAAATGTTTCCTCAAGATGTGAGGCAAAAACGTCAGCTTTTTCCTTATTGCTTTTTGCCCAAAAGTCTTGGGTTCCCCTAATTGGCGGCACAGCGATTTTTGGCCGTTTTATGACTCTAATTGCTTTCCAGAGCGAATAATTCGATTCCTTTCCAGCGGTTAGGCTTTGCAGATAACTTTCTACTGCATAGTTTTTAAAAATTTTAATCGAATTTGATAGCAAATTACTCAACCGATTGAGATGTGTTTTATCTTGCTGGGCACGAGTTTGGGCCATCTTTTACGAGCTTTTCTTTTTTGTCTTACTAAATCTTGTATTTCTCGGGGGTACTTAATTTTACTATAGCTCACAATTTTGTTCTGTTGAGGAGTATTATTCCATGCTGCTTTTTGGATGGTATTGATAAATGAGTCAACAGCTACTTCGAGTTCCGATGGGGTTCTAAGCGATTCACCCAGTCGGATATTTTTTTCAATATCGTTTTTGAAACCTTCCCAGTTGGTTTTCCCGTTTGTTAATCCGGGTGGTTTTTCATTTATAATCAGTGACTCGCTCGTTGTTAAAATGACTGGAGAATGATCAGAGGAAACATCAAAGCATTCTTCAACTTTGATTCGATTGGATGGCAGACCTTTTACAATGAAAAAATCGATCAAATCCGGTATTTTTCTAACATCCCGTAGAATGAAATTCGGTATTGTACTTTCTACCTACATCATAACGCATCCTACCTTTCTGTGATATGCATCTAGATCCCCAGAATGTATGTTTTGCATTAAAGTCCCCTCCGATGACAAAAAAAGTCAATTTTCTCAACCTTGCATCGTGGTGGGCAGTAAATAGGCGATATCTTCAGAAAGGATTGTCTGCTTTTGACTTGTATAGAGCTAACTTGCATTGTTTCGATTTCTAATTTAAGATCAATCGAATGTTCGATACACTCTTTATACCCTATCCCATAGGGGTATATTAGTTTTGATACTTAGTTTGTAACATAGAGAAATAATTAGCTACATATACCTCAAAGTATATGGATCGACTCAAAATCGCTAGCTGAGTCGAATAAGCCATGTCTGTCTGTCCGTCGGTCCGTCTGTCTGTTCGTCACCGATTTTTAGGCCTTAAATTTTGAGCTAGGATAATGAAATTTGGTATATAGGATCCTCGTCCGTGCCACCAGAACAAGTGTCAAAATTTTTGAAATCCGCCCACTGCCACGCCCTCTTTTTAGGAACACGTATTTTTTGGCCAAACCGTAAGGAATTTTAAAAAAGTGTCTGAGGAGCATATTTAGAGAATCGTAATATCTATATTTCGTCAATATAAAGTTTTTCGCCACGCCCACTTTTTGGGAGCGTTTTTCATAAAAAACCTTTTCTGGTCAAATTTTAAAATTTTCAAAAAAAATTTTGATGCACAATCATTGGTAGTATGAATGTGAAAATTTCGTCTGTAGACCATTTAACCCACGCCCAATTTTTGGGGGCGTTTTCTTACAAAAAAAAAAAACATTCGTATGCCCTACCCCAAGGCATATGCAATAGAAAAACGTTGTTTTTTCATCGACTCATAAAAGAATTTGATAAACCTTCTGAACAATATGTTGTGACAACGCCATTTTCAATACTTTATGACCATAAAGACCACATTTTGGGGATATTAATTTTAAGGATGGGATGGGATAGGGTATTAAACGATCCGCACAGCGAATTGTAGCCTTCTCATATGTTTTTCTTCTCTCGTTGTCGTTTTTATCTTCTGCTTATAGCATGTTGGGTTGGCGTTGTTTACTATTTGGTTGGCATTTACATTTACCGATGTAGTGGCATGTGGTGTTAGCTATATGGTGTAGTTGGTATTGCTGCCAAATACGATGATCATGTGCTGATAAAAATGGTAAACAACTCAAGAGTCAAGCCGACTACGACAGTTGGTACTTGATGTGCTTGTTACCATGGACGGTAAGTAACATGTAACTCTGGCGATATCAGCGGGCCCTATTTTTTTTTCCAAAATGAGGCCGGTCAGGCAGTGAATGGTGTTCGCTATCGTGAGATGATAACGAAATTTTTATGGTCCGAATTGGAAGATATGGATGTAGATGATATGTGGTTTCAACAGGACGGTGCCACTTGCCACACACCTAACGAAACAATGGCTCTTTTGCGCGACAAATTCAATGGGCATGTTTCTCACATGTCAATTGGCCGCCAAGATCATGTGATTTGACACCGTTGGACTTTTTTTTTTGGGGTTATTTGAAAGAAAAGGTATACGTCGACAAGCCAGTAACAATTCAAGAGCTAAAGGATGAGATAATTCGGCACATTAACGGCATAGAACCTCAATTATGCCTTAGCGTCATCGAAAATTTGGACCATCGGATGGAGGTGTGCCGCCAAGGTCGCGGCGTCCATTTGCCCAATATTTTGTTCCACACGTAATTGAACTATACCAATACTATCATAATAAAGAGAAATGACAATAATTTCGTAAACAATTTAAATGGCAAAAGAAGAAAACTTTTTTTAATTGATTTCAACATTTAAAAGACTCAATTCTATATGCAAATTACATAAATGAACTGAGTACGTCGTTGTATACTAAAGGATATGCTGCGAAAGCGACAAAGGAGCCACGCCGAAAAACTCAATATTCGCTTCGAATATACGACTGAATGAATTAAAATTAATTGGGTTTGTCGTTGGCAATCAAACGAGCCTTAAAAGCAAGATCCGGGTCGAGTGGAAAATTTAAAATTTACCAAAGCCAAAAGTCCGTAGGAGTGGGATTTATTGATGCATATAAGGTGTTCGAAGCATATAAGAGTTGTTGACTGTTCATATAAAAATTAAATTTATGTCCTAGGCTTCCAGAGATATCAAAGAAGATTGCCTCAATTTATAAATATATTACGAAATGGGATACAAAGCACGTTCTTTATTTATGAATTCCAAGGCTGATTTGTTTCAATGTTTTATTAACTGGAAACGTCAAAATAGTTGAATCATAAAAAACACGTTGCGGAAGCACGATTAAGTTTGGAAGAAGGGAATTCTTAATTTTGATGAGTACCACATATAAGACTGACTACACTTTTCTTAATTAAATGTCTTCTTTGAAGGGTAAGCACTTCAGAACCAGAGCACCAGAAAATATCTGATGTAGAGACACGTACCACAAGGCACAAAAAAGTATTTTTTTTAATTATCTAAGATGATTCGTACCATTAAGTTTAAAAATATCTACAGTAATGAAAGACTGTTTGCGAAAATATGACGATCTCTTGTCGTTTGTAATTGTAGAAATAATAGCCAGGAAATTATGAAATTTAATTTATTAAAAAATTAAATTAATCTAATTAAGTCTGAAATTTTTATTAAATCGGTGATGTGTAAAACAACGGAACTTCATAAATATAGGATCTAATAAAATGTGTGAATGGTTTTCATTGATCATAAGAGAACAAGTATTTATTTCGTGAAAGACTTTTTTAAGACTTTTTATACGGTCAATCAATTGACATCATGCATCTTGTAACTATGTGTGGATTGACCCCTTACACAGTTCAATCGATTGACGTGACATTTTAAGTTTTTTGTGGAGTACGGATGTGAGATAAGTGTTCGGTCTACTTCGTCCTTTAATTTTCCACTAGCGCCAGTCATGTTTTCTCTTCAGCGACACAAAACACAATGAAGCCATTACGTCAATCCAACCCTTACACACATCAATCTGCATGACGTTCATCATGCAAAATCAAACTTGCTTTGATTTTCCTCAATAAGACTTCACCAAATTTATGTGACTCATATATTAAAATTTTCACATTACGATTAACCGTGTAAGAGCCGTTTAAATTGAGATTAAAACATATGAGAAGGCTACAATGCCGATCGTTGAATACCCTATCCCATCCCATCCTTAATATTACTTTCTCCAAAAAGTGGACTTTATGGCCTAAAATATCGAAAATGACATTGTCACAACATATTGTTCAAACAGTTTATCATAATCTTTTGTTGTTTGACAAAAACTATCGTTTTTCTCCTGCATATGCAATGGGGTAGGGTATACAAACGGTTTTTGTAAGAAAACGACGCCGAAAAGTGGGCGTGGGTTAAAATGGTCTATAGACGAAATATTTATATTAATATTACTAATGATTCTGCATCAAATTTTTTTTTCTCGAAATATATAAAATTTGACCGAAAAACGTTCTTTATTAAAAACGCCCACAAAAAGTGGACGTGGCAAAAAAAAAACTTTATATGAACGAAATATAGATATTACGATTCTCTAAATATGCTGCTCAAATAAATATGCTTTTTGAGTTCTTTACGGTTTGGCCAAAAAATACGTTTTCCTAAAAAGTGGTCGGATTTCAAAAATTTTTACACTTGTTCTGGTGGCACGGACAAGGATCCTATATACCAAATTTCATTATCTTAGCTCAAAATTTAAGGCTCAAAAATCGGTGACGAACGGACAGACGGACGGACGGACGGACAGACAAACATGGCTAATTCGACTCAGCTAGCGATTCGGAGTCGATCCATATACTTTAAGGTATATGTAGCAAAATTATTTCTCTATGTTACAAACAATGTATCAAAACTAATATACCCCTAGGGATAGGGTATAAACATATGATTACGATGACGAAAAAGAGGGTCTCTTAATTCAATGGCTAAAATTTAGCTTTGCACACACAAATAAATGGGAAAGCTATGTTTGAGGTCATGAATAGGGCCATAATGACCCAGAGTCATACTGATGTTGTGTAAACCTCTTAAAAAGCATGTATGTTAAGAATTATTTTCAAGGCCTCATTTTAATTAATAAGCACTGTTGCTCTCAGTGGTGGCCAAATACGCACCGAGACGTATTGGTGTAGCAGGTAAGGTTAGGTTGGTGGGTTGATGAGGTATAGGTTATCTCAGGTCAATACAAGCCCACGTGTGTGGTTCGTTTCTTCATATATCCCGTTACTTTCCATTGTTGTTAGTTTTTTTTAAAGCCATGCAGATGTTTCTGAAAAACCTGTCAACTTTAGAGAGAGGGATTTCGGATAGATCCGTCAGGTCATGGAAAAAGTATATTCCCAAGGTTCTTATCCTTAATTGGCTGAAGTGGAGGATACCCTCGTGAACTTCTTCATCACAAAGGTCATCATCTATAAGATGATTTGTGGTTGTTGTGTCTAATAAGAATCCCTACTAGTTTCGTATCAGATTTACTGTTTCATTAAAGTAGTTTGTTGGTTCTAGCTTTATCATACTCAGGTCACATCCTTTTGGATTTTTCACAAGTGGCGAGGGAGTTCCACCTGTTTTTGGGGATATTCAGTGTTTTGTTTTCTGTCCCACCCTTGATTTGAGGTCCCATAGTGGCGGTTTGACAGGTAGATCCTATTCTCGCCAGTTCATCAGTTATTTCATTGCCTCTTGTGCCTCTGTATACGGAAACCCAGGAGAACTTAACATTGTGTTGGATGCCAAGAATCTCTAGCCTCACAATCTTAGTTTTATTTATACAGCAGAGATTACTTTTATTGCAGCCTGAATTTCCATGATGCTGGTGATATTATCTGTTGGTATCGCCTGCATTGAGGTCGGTTTGGCTGCCTCTGCTACTGCCAATATCTCAGCCTGGAAAACACTGCTGTACTCACGGAGAAGAAAAGTGCTGTTTAGTTTTATTGTTTAGGAAAATTCTGCAGCTCCAACACCTACTTTCCTTTTAGAACTATCACTGTAGATGGATATGGTTTCGGTGCAAAGTTTTCACCTCCTATTCCTTTATACTTGGAAAGAATTGTCTTTTTAAGTCAGGGTGAGACAGCATGTAGTCAGAGGATACAACCGAGCCCAGGTATCTGTTTGGAATTTGAGCGTGAAATTCAACATTTGAAAATAGCGTTCCCACAAAAAACGACCGGTGTTTCAGGGTAGTGATGTGATTACATGAGAGAGGGGGATGAGTGTCCTCTCACAAATGCACTCACTCTCAGGCGGCAGCGGAGGAATTCCCTAGATGGAGTCACCGGTGGCGCTACAGCTCCAGATAGATCGAAGTGGTAGTGTAATCCCTATATGAGCTGATTCGACATATTTGAACACTAGGTCTATAGGGATTTCCAATACTGAGCCAGGGTGTTGGAAAAGAGTTGGTGGCGGAGGAGCCCTTAATGGGTCATGGCCCCATGTCCTATAGGGTCAAAGTTATGAGAGAGACACAACCAACTTCGGATAATGAGACTCCTCATATGGCAACAAGACACGGAACGTCAATGGACTATGATATGAGAGTATGCACCTGGAATGCACGAACACTCTACACCCCGGGTCCTACTCAAAAACTTAAATCTGTCCTCACGCGGTACAAGATAGCAATAACCGATGGATAGGATCAGGTATAATAAAGAGACAAAATTGACACATTTATTACAGCTGCAACAAAAGATTGCATGTATTATGATGCGGATTCCTCCTGGGAAATCGGCTTCGGTTAAAAGTCATTGACGTCAAGCCGATAAGTGATCGCCGTTCTGTGATCCGCATCAAAGCTTCGTTCCAAAACATAAGCCTTATATGTGCACACGCCCCTACCGACGAGGCTGAAGACCCTACGGAGCCTGTCCGGAGTATGATGTAAAAGTTGTACTAGGGGAATTCAATGCTAAAGTCGGAAAGGAAAACATCTTTGGCGGTTTAGTAAGGAAGCACAGAATCTACGAAACGACAACAGACAACGGATACCGACTAATGGATTTTGCAGCAGCTCATAATACGGTGATGAGTAGCACTAGGTTACCAAGGCTAAGGATCCACACAGCAACCTGGCGCTCTCTAGACGGTCGAACCGCCAACCAAATCGACTATGTGCTAATCGATGCGAGGCACACCTGGAGTAGCCAGAGCCTACAGCGAGCGCCTGCGTATGAAACTCTCCTCTGTGCACTCACCTACCACAGACGTCAACAATCAGTGTTGCCAGTATCGCGACATTATCAAGGAGGTAGCCGAAACCACTGTACGGTACCAACCACCCCCGAGAAAGAGCCCGCGGTATGATGATGAATGCGTGTCCACCAGTTGCGCACTTGCAATTGCTTGAGGTTGGTTTCTACAATTGTACGCGCCACTTAATGCGAGCAGGACTGGGATATTCATGGTCTTGTATAGGATCTATTTATTGGTTCTAAAAAAATTGTTTGACTGTCTATATCTATAATCACTGTTGCTAGTTAAAAAAAATAAACCTCTAAAAAACGCCCTTTATTTCACAAACCTTGTTCATCTTAGGTTCATCACTAAGCTATATTGCAATCGGTGGGCAGTGACTAAAATTATTTCAAACCCTAAGCCTCTCGACCTATACGGTTAAATAAAAATAATCGGTTACGTGCAACGTTAGAAATAAATTTCCATCGATTTTCAAAATCTTAAAGCACCCTGAAGTGTGTAGATGTTCTGCAAAAATAAAACGCTCTCTTAATTCTAATATCAACAATTTTTAACCCACATTCTGTTGCTTCCGTTAAAATAACCAAAACTTGTCCATTTATCAGTCACAGATAGTTAACCAAACTGTTTGACTAATCAAGATTCAATGAAATAAAAAAAAAATACACCACAGCCTAATGGACGTTTATTGACACACGCAACTCTTTCGTCCATGAAACAAGTCCATTAATTCTGTACAAACTATACCAATTTTATAGATCATCGACTGATTAAATAGACCTTTACCTCTTTTAAGCTTTCAGCCAAATTGGGTTCGTTTTACTGTTATCCCTGTTGTTTGGAAATCGATTTTTTTTACTCTAGCCCAGTTGTAAGGCGCACCGTGACAACAACAAAAACAATTTTTCCCATAAATATAGAAACAATTCATCGTTCGTCCTTACGCTCTACTGATGTGGATTATTGATAGACGTTACGTTAGTATCATCTCGTTGAGCATTTATCGAACGCCATTCTATAAAGAGAGGTAAAACAATACCAACAACAACAACAAGGGCTGCATGAACTGACGACAACAGGACTATAACCTACTTTACCGACAATAGGAACATATAAAAATAAATTCTAGTTAAAGCTACTAGACGTTCACGTTGGCATTCATGCTCTCATCAAGACGTCTTTTTAAATTAAAGAAGAATAGGCAGAGGATGATATGATTAATTTGGAATGAAATTCTTTAAAAGTGTCTAGAGGTGAGGACAAATGTTTGAATTGGACAATATGTGGGTTGCGAACATTTCTATTTAACTATAGTTAACGGACAATTGCAGAACATTAACATTCTTTTGAGGTATTTTATTGGACGAGTTCCTCAATGCCATTACCGGGAGATTTAAAAGCAGTATAACCAACATTTAAATAACGGTTGGGGCAGATCTTTCTTTCTTTTCAAAATAAAGTGAAAAAAAAAATAAATTTCCATGTACTATGGCTTTATTCGTGAGGGCAAACATTCCCATTCGTCGTTCAAGTGGCGGGTTTTCCGAGCCACCAGATGCGGCAACTTTGTTTGTTAACATAGCCGCCGAGATGAAAATGATCAGAAAAGATGATTTTTCACCCTAAAGCCCAAATTGCAAAGCGATAACGAAGCTAATGGTCGTGCGCCTTCCATTACTTAGTCAATTGGGCCTTTTAAGCGAATAATCCGAATAATCTTTGTGCAGAATTTGACTACTGTGTTACTGGGAGTAGAAGACTCTCTGGGTCGGAGTATTACGGCCTAGTTCCCCTTCACACCATCCCTTATTCATCTTAAACACTCCATACGGAATCTATTTTTGACCACAAAAATGTGGACATACAGTACGTTAGATTCGTGGTAGTATCTTCGCCTTCATACACCGTCAACACAGACGAGATAACGAGACAGAAGAGTTAAGAAGAGGTTTATTGTTCGAAACGAAAAAAACTTTTCATCTTACTATTTTTATATGATTACTTTGATTATTTATTGATTACTTTGTTGACAGATATTGGATCAATACACAGTGTCCTCTCACTAAGGCACTCACTCTCAGGCGGCATCGGAGGAATTCCCTAGAAGGAGTCAACGGTGGCGCCTACAGCTCCAGTTTGATCGAACTGGCAGTGTAATCCCTATGTGAGCTGTTTCGACATATTCCAATACTGAGCCAGGGTGTTGGAAAAGAGTTCGTGGCGGAGGAGCCCTCAATGGGTCAACGGTAGCACTCATATCCCTAAATGGGCTACTGACATCGGTATTTGTCCGACCCGCTGTCCTAGGGTCAAAACAAGGGCCTGGCCCTCCAGGTTAGGGGTTTTGCTTTGGGTTAACTATCCATCCACGGAAAAAAAAAATTGTTACGAACCAAACTTGTATTATTGTTGAAGACCATGTTAACGAAAAAAGGACAACGACGTTCGTATCTGCACCTGGAATGTGAGAACATTCACAGGACAGGTGCAGGCGAACAACTAGCGGAACCCCTTAACTGCTTCAGAGCAGACATTACTGCCATCCAGGAAATACGATGGGATGGGCCGGACAAAAAGAGGATTAAAAACTGTGACATCAACTATGGACAGTGTTATAGTGAGCAGAAACAACGACTATTTGGATGCGGATTTTTTATAAGTGCCGGACTTAGGCAAGAAGTCTTATGTTTCCAAGACATTAGCGAACGCATTGTAACAATCCGCATCAAGGCCAAATTCGCCAACATAAGCCTTATATGCGCTCATGCTCCGGCGGAGGGAAAAGATGATTTAACTTAGGATTGCTTCTACGAGCTCCTCGACAAAACCTATGAGCGACTACCAAAGTACGATGTTAAAATCGTGATGGGAGATTTTTAGCAGTACTGTCGGAAAATATAGCCTACACGACAACACGTCTGGTAACGGACTTAGGCTAATTAACTTCGCTACGGAACGAAATGCCACTATAGCCAGCACACGGTTTCCTCACCTCGATATCCATAAGGGGACATGGCGGTCTCCAGATCAACGAACAATCAACCAAATTGATCACATTGCGATAGACAAGAGGCAGGCATCCAGTATTTTCGATGTCCGAACATTCCGAGGGGCCAACATCGACTCGGACCACTATCTTGTTGTAGCCAAAGTAAGGATGCGGATATCCACCACGCCACAAAAAGACAGATATACTGTGAAAAAATTTAATGTCGAAAGACTGCAATCGCCAGATACCGCCAAGACCTTCGCGCAACGCGTATCCCTTAACCGCTCGACTCACAACACACTACCAGCATCTAATGTCGAAGAACAATGGCAACGATGCCAACAAGCCATTAGATCAGCCGCAACTGATGTGCTAGGTTTCTCGCGGCCACCAGCAAGAAACCCCTGGTTTGATGAGGAATGCCGACAGATGCTCGCAGCCAAGAACGAGGCCTACAAGGCTAAGCTGCAGGTGAAGACGAGAGCTGCCATTGAGCTCTATAGGCAAAGAAGAAGGGAAGTACATCGGCTTTTCAGAAAGAAGAAAAAAGAGCAAGAAAAGCGCGCGATCGAGGATATAGAGAGGTGCCACTCCAGGAACGATGTTCGCAATTTTTACCAAAGTGTAAAACGTCAAAGCCAAGGCTACAAGGCTCGAACAGAATCCTGTCGAGATGAACAAGGAAATATCGTGGTTGAGACACAGTCGATGCTGAGGATATGGAAGAACCACTTCTGCAGACCGTTAAACGGCGATGACGAACAACATTCTGCTGTCAGGCAGAACGGTCCATTCAATATTGGCAACGACAGCGAAAACCCGACCTAAGTGAAGTGAGGATAGCTATTTATATCTAAACTCAAGCTTAATAAGGCCATCGGAAATGAAGGCCTTCCCGCTGAGCTTTATAAAGCTGGCGGAGATGACTTGGTAAGCAACATCCACGAACTCATAAGCCAAATCTCGTCGGTTGAAAGCATGCCTGAACAATGGAACTTCAGCATCGTTTGCCCGATCCACAAAAAAGGAGACCCTCTGAACTGCGCCAACTACAGAGGCATAAGTCTACTCAACATCACTTACAAGATCCTATCTGCCGTAATATGTGAACGCTTGAAACCGTTTATCAACAACCTGATCGGCCCTTATCAGTATGGTTTTAGGCCAGGAAAGTCCACAATCGATCAAATGTTCACACTTCGGCAGATCCTGGAAAAAAACCCAAGAAGTCCAAATCGATACCCACCACCTATTTTTCGATTTCAAAGCCGCATACGACAGCATTTATAGAGACGAACCATACAGAGCCATGTCTAGTTTTGGTATGCCGCCCAAACTCTTCCGTTTGTGTAGAGAGACGATGGAGAATTCTCGCTGCACCATCAGGGTCGGAAACGACCTCACCGACACATTCGATACCAAAAAAGGATTCAGGGAAGGCGATGCGCTGTCATGTGACTTTTTCAATTTGATTCTTGAGAGTATTGTGCAAAACTCCCGAGCCAACACCAGAGGCACAATTTTCCAAAAATCTGACAACAACATCTCGTCAGAAATTAAACGAAGAATTACTCTTGCCAACCGCTGTTTCTTCGGGCTAAGAATTCAATTTAGTAGTAAAGCCCTCACTCGAACTACTAAGGAGATCCTATATAAGACCCTGATCATCCCAGTCCTGCTCTACGGCGCTGAAGCATGTACCGTATCAAAAGCGGATTAAGAAATCCTTGGACGATTCGAGAAAAAAATTCTTTGAAAAATCTTCTGTCCCTTTTGCGTTGATGGGAAAATTGAACCACGAACTATACGAGCTGTACAGCGACATACCCCTAGTCAAAAAAAACTCCGCGTTGGACTTTTAAGATGGCTAGGACATGTAGAACGAATGGACACCAATACTCCGGCTCGCAGAGTCTTCGATTCCCAGTCAGACGTCGGACACAGTAGAGGAAGACCTCGCCTTAAGTGGCGCGCACAGGTAGAAATCGACCTCAACCAACTTGGAGTGCGCAACTCGAGGCAGTTAGCTAAGGACCGCGCTAATTGGAGAGGCATGTTTGTTGATGCCCAGGTTCATCCCGAACTGTAACGTCACTTAAGTAAGAAAGTACGGTAGTTTACCCAAAGCACAACCCCCAAGCTGTTCCAATATATTGGATACCCCTCAGACGCGGGGCCATCAGTATCTACTACGGAATTAAGCGCTGCCCTTGGCATTTCAGCTCATCCATCTCTGTTCAATGACCTTGACTAGCGCTAGATAACCTGTTCTAGGAATATATCAAATCATCTCATATAAGTGGTTAAGTGGTTATATATTGAAATGTGTTACTTAAACATTTCATTATCCTCATACAGTCAAAACACATTTGTCAAAGTGCCAAAATGGAACGATCCTCGTAACTCTTATGTATTTATCCAAAAACTCCCTTATCATTCGTATCCTTCAATTTGTGTACATAAAACAAATTGTTATCTGCCTTCAAAATTGACTATAAGCCGATCGTAAGACATCAAAATGGAATGTTTATCTACATACTTGTCTTTGTCGAAGCTAAACGTTTCCTACTTTAGATACAAGTAATGGAAATTTTCGCATCATCACTCATGAATTTCGTAGAATAATAATGCTTCGTCTTAAAAATTTGCATACTAAACGGCACACGTCAGCATCCTCTTCCGTATCTGACACAGGGATACACAGTTTATGTAGATTTCATTGCATACAACGGTACGAGTGGAAGGAATTGCAACCACAAACAGATTTGAATTGAAAACGTTTCATTTTGGGATTGAACTCGTCATCCTCCATTTTCTCCTCGCCCTCATAAATAAATAATTGACGAACAACAGTTGTTGCTTTAGAAGTGTGTTCTCATACAAATGCCAGTTACTGTTATTAGAATCCTTTGTGAATAACAAAAAAATGTTTTCTCTCTGAAATCAGAAGATTGTAAGGGTGTAGAGATGGCAATTCCCGACCCACCTAATAAATAAAATTCAGCTCATTGTGTTTCTATCCGTAGTAGCACCTCATTTTCACACCTCCTCCCCTTGTGCTAAATGGCAAAAGTCCTGATAGCCATCACGCAAAGCAAATGATTGCGCCACTTTCTTTCAATTGCCTCCGTCCAGTGGATTGGACTTTGATGTTGTTAGTTTAAGGGTACGTTCGTTGTGCTGAGTGTTTGGGGAAATTACCTTTATCCTTGTTTATTTGTGCGTGTGGATTTGGAATCGGGACAAGTATTGGCTTGATGAAAGGATTTGTTTGCGTTAATATGATGGGATTGGGTCTTGGGAATTTTGACAGTTGGTCAAATAGTTGCAAACTATGCGGGAAGGATAAAATTAAGAAGCAAGGACTTTATTCACTTTACCGATGGAGATGACGACGTAACATCTTAACGTATTTTACTAGTGGTGCGCATTTTAGAGAATATCCAATTTACGCAAAATGGTTGACTATCATATGAGAAGAACTCTTATTTAGATTTATTTTACTAATGAAAAGTTTTCTGCAGTAGGTTTTTCTCATAATATCTGACCGATTACAGATATGCCCAATTTTATAACAAAAAGTGACATTGTTGAGGCTAGAAATAGGAGTTTGTTCTTATATAAAACATGGTAAGATAAAAATAAAATAAAAATAATAAAATGCAACCTACAACTTATATTACATCTACATGTTAGGGCCCAGGTTAAAGCTAACCTGTAGACCCTTAAATTTGATTTAAATATGATCATTGTAGGTATTTTGTACTATGTGCACATTATTTAACAATAACATGCGCAAAACAATAGTAAACCATTGAGTTTTTGGAAAAAAGTGTTACTTTCACTCTACAATCCAGTGGATAGACCATATTTTGGCATACGGCTGGTATATGGAATAATGGGAAGCACTCGGTTTCTACTTGTGCGCGCCACTTAAGGCGAGGTTTTCCTGTCGAGGACTGGCTGGGAATCGAAGTCTCTGCGAGCCGGAGTATTGGTGTCCATTCGTTCTACATAGCATAGCATTTTAAAAGTCCAAGGCGAAGTTTTTTGACCAGGGGTAGGTCGCTGTATAGCTCGTATAGTCCGTATAGTTCGTGGTTGAATCTTCGTCTCCATAGCCCGTGAACGCAAACGGGACCGAAGAATGTTTCTCTTGAATCGACCAAGGATTTCTTCACCCGCTTTTTATGCGGTCCATGCTTCAGCGCCGTAGAGCAGGACTGGGATGATCAGGGTCTTATATAGGATCTCCTTAGTAGTTCGAGTGAGGGCTTCACTACTAAATTGCCTTCTTAGCCCTAAGAAACAGCGATTGGCAAGAGTAATTCTTCGTTTGATTTCTGACGAGATGTTGTTGTCAGAGTTAATAGCGGAGAATCCTTCTCTATACTAGCAAACGTGGCTATGACATCACGTTGAGTACTACCAATCATGTCAATATCGTCGGCGTATGCTATTAGTTGCACCTCTGGTGTTGGCTCGGGAGTTTTGCACAATCCTCTCAAGAACCAAATTGAAAAAGTCACATGACAGCGCATCGCCTTGCCTAAATCCTTTTTTGGTATCGAATGTGTCGGTGAGGTCGTTTCCGACCCTGATGGTGCAGCGAGAATTCTCTATCGTCATCCTACACAAACGGACTAGTTTGGGCGGTATACCAAAACTAGACGTGGCTATGTATAGTTCATCTCTATAAATGCTGTCGTATGCGGCTTTGAAATCGATAAATAGGTTGTGGGTATCGGTTTGGACTTCTTGGGTTATTTCCAGGATATGCCGAAGTGTGAAAATTTGATCGACTGTGGATTTTCCTGTCCTTAATCCACACTGATTAGGGCCGATCAGGTTGTTGGTAAACGATTTCAAGCGTTCACATATTATGGCAGATAGGATCTTGTAAGCGATGTTGAGTAGACTTATGCCTCTGTAGTTGGCGCAGTTCAGAGGGTCACCATTTTTGTGGATCTGGCAAACGATGCTGAGGTTCCATTCTTCAGGCATACTTTCATCCGACCAGATTTGGCTTATGAGTTGGTGTATGTTACTTATCAAGTCAACTCCGCCAGCTTTATAAAGCTCAGCGGGAAGGTCGTCATTTCCGGCGGCCTTATTAAGCTTTAGATATTGCTATCCTCACTTCATTTAGGTCGGGTGGTTGGCAGTTTTCGCTGACGTTGCCAATATTAAATGGTTCGTTCTGTCTGACAACGGAATGTTGTTCGTCATCGTTTAACAATCCGTAGAAGTGGTTCTTTCATATAATTAGCATCGACTGTGTCTCAACTACGATATTGCATTGTTCTACTCGACAGGATTCTGTTCGATCCTTGTATCCTTGGCTTGGATGTTTTACACTTTGGTAAAACTTGCGAACATCGTTCCTGGAGTGACACCACTCTATATCCTCGATCACGCGCTTTTCTTCCTCTTTTTTCTTCTTTCTGAAAAGACGGTATTCTTCCCTTTTTCTGTGTCTATAGAGCTCAATAGCAGCTCTCCTCTTCACCTGCAGCTTAGCCTTGTAGGCCTCGTTCTTGGCTGCGAGCATCTGTCGGCATTCCTCATCAAACCAGGAGTTTCTTGCTGGTGTCCGCGTTATTGATAATAAATACTGGTAATACCCATTCCTAAATCCAAAAGCTAATTAGTTACTACATTCAACTTAATAGTCCGCTTACACCTAAGTAATCTGGCTTTCGACCAAACCTCAACTGCATTACGGCGGTTATTTTTGTCTCTGAAGGCATACGACAAGCGATTGCTATAGACAAAGTTGCATTTTTAACGCTCAATTTTTCAATGACTTGATACACCCAACCCTCTTTGAAAAATTATAACGGTCCCTTAAGTTTCAGCATCCGCAGTTCTACTAGTAAATTCTTATTTATCAGGTCGAACTCAAGCTATTGAATTAAATAATACATACCTTATATAACATTGACCCCACAATCAGTGGCGTCCCGTAGGACTCAATAGTAGGACCTTTATACTTTTCTTTGCATGTCAATGATCCGCCTATTTAAGTTAATCATTGTAACGGGTGATTTTTTAAGAGCTTAGTTTTTCAGATTGGCTGCACTGGTTAGTAATGGCGTCCAAACGTCATCTGTCATAGTGAACATTTTGCAGTATACATTGCCGTTTAATCATGGAAAGACTAACAAACGAGCAAAGATTGCAAATTATTGAAATTTATTAACAAAATTCGTGCTCTGTGAAAATTGTGCACCGTTTGTTACGACCATAATATGGTTGTCATAATCGGCCTGGTGAATCAACAATTCGTGCTGTTATCACCAAATTTCGCACCAAATTTACTTTGCTGGACATTAAACGGAAGAGAATATTGCAGTCGTAGCGTCCAATGTTAATGAAGATCGTGAAATGTCAATTAGTCGCTGTTTTCAGCAATTAGGCATGTGTTACTCAACCACATGGTTAGAGAATTCAGGAAAGATTTTCACAAGTTTTACCAAATTGCTAAACGTCAAAGCCAGAGATACAAGACCCAAAAAGAATCCTGCCGAAATGAATACACAGATACAGTCTATTCTGAGGAAATTGAAGAACCACTTCTGCACAACGGCGATGACGAACAAATATCAGAACGAATACGAACCATCCAAGCTTGCCGACGGCAGCCAGAAGTAACGACCACGAGAACTTAGTGAAGTGAGGATAGCGATATCTAACCTTAAGCCTAACAAGGCTGTGGCAAATATTGTCTTTCCCGCGAGCTTTATGGAGCCGGTGGAGATTGTTTGATAAGTAACATTCACCAACTATCGTGTGCCCAATCCACAATAAAAGGGGACCTTCTGAACTACGCCAACTTTAGACGCATGAGACGAAGTGGTGCGTAAGTAAAAACCGACCTCAACCATTTTGAAGTGTGCAACTGGAGGTTGTTAGCTAAGGACAGGTCTAATTGGAGATCCATGTTTGGTGATGCCCAGGTTTATTCCGGACTGTAGCGCCACTTTATGAAGAAGAATGCTGGCAGTGAGCGTTGCATATGCATTAACTGCTGCTATCCCAACGTTATGCCCATCTTTAGTTCCGGCATTGATTTACCATTTAAAACATTAAGTCGTTATCTTAAGTTGCACTACATCATAAAATACATATGTACGTTCGATTGTCCCAACAATCCCATGCAATGCCATCCAACCTGAGCACAGCCTTAGCTTGACCATATTTTATACCACCCAACCAAAATGGTATCAGTCGTTATGTATAGCACTCCCATAGGGATACCAGTAAGACGCGATACTTCGTTCTCAATTTAATTTGGTTGGTCCTTTGGTGTGTTTGTTTGGGATCCTTACGAGTTACGAAAATCGACAGAGATAACAAATGACAAATGAAGTCAAATATTATTTTGGGTTGCCCACATTGGGATTACTTGAAGAGGTTGGATCCGAGATGCCCTGGCAAAGGTATGAAACAAAACCCAGAAATGTAATTACACTTTCGGAGAATTATTTTATTCTCCCTAAAGGTGTTGTAGACTAGACCCCCAGAGCGCACTCGAATAAATCAAAAATAAGGACATCTGGCTATAACTGCGAAATTACTTGGGTTCGCTGAGTATTTTTTTTTTTTTACTTTTTTTTCGGACAAGGCGATGAGATGACTTCGAAGAGGATTTATATTTTTCTGGAGAATTTAATTTATTTTTCATATTTTTTTTATGATCCTTGTTCATTGATTTGCTGTCGTGTCGGTTGGTTTTTATTAAATTTTAATGCTGGACACGGAAGTTAGCGAAATAAGTTGTCGTATTTGAAATTTATTGGCAAGTGATTTTAATTAAAAGTTGAATGTCCCTACAAGAGGATGAAACTGGAATGTAAAAATGTTTTGCATACACATATAGATACTGAGTATTTATGTCGAAAAGTACCTGTGTAAGGAATAATTAAAAAAAAAACTATTAGGTGAAAATGTAGAAACTCAGTTACCAAGGATTTTCATGGAAAAAAAGCTTTAACGTAATAGTAACCAAGCGGAGAAAAGGGTGGCTTTTATTATTTTAGCTTTACGGATTTTTTGTGGGTTTTATTTTCTGATTCTTTGGGTGGTATTTTTTTTAATGATTTACCTACGTCGAGAGATTTCCCTTTCATGAAATAACCACTTCAATAAGATAACGTCGATTTATGCAAAACTTACAGGTCAGGTTAGCAAAGCAAACTACGTCCTTGAAGTTATACATCAAAATGTAAAGGAGTCGAAGTATATTTTAATTGTCCAGGGGCAATACAATTTTTTGTATAGCTCTACATCATTAACGTGATGAATAACTCAAGTGTTGGTCTACTGAAATACAACGCAATGCGCAATAAACATTTAACACATCAATTACTGTCAAGACAGCTAAAAATGGCAGGATACCTGTTTTGACGCGATGTCAGTTATTAGTGTGGTAAGAAAAAATTATTCTTATGAGAAGGCTGCCATTCGCAATCCATATTCCTAAATATCTCATCCTATTCTTTAATAAAATCGTTCCCATGGACATGGGCAGCATTGTATAAATATCTTGTTTTTTGAAGTCCTTGACCATTTTCGAAGCAAATTTTTGTTGCTATGGCCCGCGTTATAGTGAGCAGAAACAGCGACTATTCGGATGCGAATTTGTTATAAGTGCCAGACTTGGGCAAGGAAACTTAGGCCTTATATGCGCTCACGCTCAGACGGAGAACTAAGGATTGCTTCTATGAGCTCATAGACAAAACCTTTGAGCGGAGATTTTAACGCAAAGGTTGGAAGAGAAGACATCTTAAGCAGTATTGTCGGGAAACATAGCCTACACGACAACACGTCTGGTAACGGACTTAGGCTAATTGATTCCGCTACGGAACGAAATGCCACTATAGCCAGCACACGGTTTCCTCACCTCAATATCCATAAGGGGACATGGCGGTCTCCAGATCAACGAACTGTCAACCAAATTGATCACATTGTTAGAGACAAGAGGCACGCAAGAACACCGGCTTGGATATCGCGAGATCGAGGTTATAGAGAGGTGCAATACCAAGAACGATATTTGCAAGTTTTTCAAAAGCGTAAAAGGTCAAAGCCAAGGATACAAGGCTCAAACAGAATCCTGTCGAGATGAGCAAGAAAATATTGTAGTTGGGACACAGTCGATTCTTACGATATGGAAGAACCAATTCTGGAGACTGTTAAACGGCGATGACGAACAACATTCCGCTGTCAGGCAGAACGAACCATTCAATATTGGCAACGACAGCGAAGACTGCCAACCACCCGACTTAAGTGAAGTGAGGATAGCAATATCTAAACTCTAACTTATTAAGGCTGCCGGAAATATCGACTTTACCGCTGAGCTTTATAAAGCCGGCGGACATGACTTGGTAACTAACATCCACCAACTCATAAGCCAAATCTGGTCAGATGAAAGTACGGCTAATGATTGGAACCTCAGCATCGTTTGCCTGATACACAAAAAAGGATACCCTCTGAACTACAACAACTACAGAGGCATAAGTCTCTTCAACATCGTTTACACTATCCTATCTGCCATAATATTTGAATACCTGAAACCGTTTACCAACAACCTGGTCGGCCCTTATCAGTGTGGTTTCAGCCCAGGAAAGTCCACAACTGATCAAATTTTCACACTTCACAAAAAAAAACCAAGAAGTTCTAATCGATACCCACCACTTATTTATCGATTTCAAAACCGCATACGACAGCATTTATAGAGACGAACTATACAGAGCCATGTCTAGTTTTGGTATACCGCCCAAACTCGTCCGTTTGTGTAGGATGACGATGAAGAATTCTCGCTGCACCATAAGGATCGGATTCGATACCAAAAAGGATTTAGGCAAGGCGATGCGCTGTCATGTGATTTCTTCAATTTGATTATTGAGAGGATTGTGCAAAACTTCCGAGCCAACACCAGAGGCACAATTTTCCAAAAATCACCCAGAGTTCAACGTCGGTTCACTGATTTGATCTTCTTTCTTTGAAATTAAATGTAATATAGGTGCCGCATTACGTAATGATGGATTGACAGACATAGTCTTATATGTTGTCTGGGTCGTGCTATAGTTGAGGCATCCCTTCACTACATAGGCCGTAGACCTATTGTGAGATTGTATAATCCACTCAAATCTTGGGAAAGTCAAATGCCGAACCATGGCTAATAGCTCCACATATAACCCCTAAGGATTGAATGATCCATTTGTCTGTACTTCTCTGAGAGGAGATACGAAAACCTAAGTCAAGGGGAAACTGACAGAATCACTCCCTTTCATAAAGGCTATGAACCTTTTAAACTCAGTCACATGAACCGCTTCTCAAAAGGAATTAACCACAAAAGATAATAAGCCGCTCAATGTAGTGTAGAACCGAAAAGTTGGAGAGCTGAAGAGAATCCCTCTGATTGCAAAAATTCACAGTCAATCCAGCCGAAACCGAAGGTCAATCCAGCTATGAAACCTCCAACCCGTGGTGGAAAGTTTCGTCGAAAAATAGATGTTGTTGGTACTAGTAATCCGCCTCATAAAAAATTCTTCATTTTCTTCAAATCTGCATCGATTAACTATTAACTTGTTGAAGGTCTGTCTCTGTACTTCAGGTACTATAACGGCTTAAGTCTATAGACGCTTAAAGAAATCATCATTAGACTTGTTACATTTCAACGACCTACAAGACACGTATGGGGATGCAGTGACTTAGTGGTTGGTTAATGGTCGGGATTCCTAGTTCATTATTTGCTCCACAACTTGTGAACGTCTGACATATGTACATTCAATTTATTTCATTTGCTATTGGGATCGGGGCGAACTTGGTGGACCTATTTGATATAGAAACAATACAACTTCGCACACTCAAATTAATTGAAAAACTAGTTGGAGTTCCGATTTCAATTACAACTCACGCAGTTTTAGCCGATAGGGACACAGTCCATGTAGCAATGACACGAACTATGCAACAACAACACTCAACACCAACAATATGAAATCTGTCACAGTTCAAGAGCAAAATCAATAATCATCACCTGAAACTATATGAAACTAGATAGATAGATAGATAGATAACATTTCTTTTTCTTAAAAATATACAATTTATAAAATACAAAATTGAGCTTAAATATAAATACATATATACATATTAGAAAAAAGTGACGACATTCTGTATTTTATCATATAATAATGAAAAAATAGTATAGAATGCCCTCATGGGACTTTTACGTTATAAAATTGAATTTAGTTGGGTGTGGTGACCCTATGAGAAAAATTACACAATTTAAACATGAAGTTAATTCATAACAATATTTTAAGAAGACAATTTTAGTTAAGCGCTATAAGATGTAAAAATATATATACAAATAAATTAAATTGACAATAATAAATAAATTAAATTATGTAAATAAATAAATAAGTAAATCAAATTAAGATAAACCAGAACATAAGTAGTGAGACTAAACAAGATGATCAGTAATAAATGATTCAAGACAAGAACTGTTAAAAGTAAACAGCCACATTTTTACTTGTTTAATAAACATACCAGACATTGAAATTGCTCTGATTTGCTGAGGAAGTTTATAAAAAAAGCGATATGCTGAAATGGAATAAAAATTACGATAGGCAGTGGTACGAAAAGTGGGCACAGATAACATATTAGAAAAATTTCCACGTAAATTATGAGTTGAAATCAGTCGGAAATTACGATTACCAGACTTCAGAAAGAAAGTCTTCAAAACCTTAAAACAATACAAATGGCGGACTGGAAGGATTTTCATGTCACAGAACAAGGGAAAACTATGATATCTTCTGGACTTTTGGCATATTTTTCTTAAGACATATTTTTGCAGGGTAAACAAGGGATACAATTTATTAAAATAGACACCTCCCCAACAAGCAATTCCGTATTGTTACTTGGAATGGAAAAATCCATAGTAAATCGTTTTAAGGAGTATTTAGGAGCAGATATTACGCAAATAATAAAAGTGTCTGAGAGGGCTACGAAAATAATTCCTCAGGGTCTCAGTATGGTTCAAAAAGCTCATTTTGGAGTCAATTATGAGACCCAGATATTTGAATTCATCAACTTTATCTATTAGAAAACACTTATTACTACAGATATGACTTCTACAAAATGAGGGAGACGAACAACCAGACATGCAGTTACAAGTAAACAATTTAAATCTTTGACAATCAGGTGCATGAAAATTAACATTAATTGTCAAGTTATTTAACGATGACAAACTGAAAAACATTATTTTGGTTTTTGAGCTTATCAACAAATTATGTTCATCGAATCATTTTCTCAGTAAATGTAGAACAAAGTTTATATCGGAAGACAGATCTAAGGGACTGTTACAAACATACGAGAACCCAACATCATCAGCAAAAGCAGTAGGTGAGCCTTTAAAATTAAGTGAAAGAAGTGAGTTCATGTATATAAGGAACAAAATGGGTCCCAAAACTGAGCCTTGGGGTACTCCCAAATTAAAATACTTTACTTCAGTCAATTTACCTTTCTGAAATCCATATTGAATATTAAATTTCATTCAATTTGACATAATAGTTTGCGAGAAATTAACAATTTTCTTTATATGGCCTAAATGACAAAATTCGTTATATGGATTTTCTCGAAAAAACTGGGTATGCAGTTTTGTTGGAACTAATATGGTTATAGTGTATATAAAGTTTAATCAAAATCGTTAGAGCCGTTTTCGAGAAAATTGAGGTTATGTGTAATTTTTATATGGCAGGTACCATTATTAACATGGCTAAAAGCAAACAAAAAAAATGGCCTAGAATTATGACCAAAACAAGCTTGGATACGAAGTTTGAAGAAAATCGGTCAAGCCGTTTAGGCTGGGGAGACCATTACGGACAGACGGACCGACGGACCGACGGACCGACGGACCGACGGACGGAATTCCAAAAACCACTTTTTTAGGCTCCGCTATCATCGTAATGTTAGAATCAATCAAAATCTCGAGGTCGAAAATTTTCACGAAAACAATATCTTTCTCTTTGTAAGAGAAAGTTACAAAGAAGTGCAACTCTGAATATGGTACTTAAGAGTATCAACAAATGCTGTAAACGAATTGGAAGCATCTTTGCATGAATAAACATTTTCCCAAAACACGAAAAACAGATTGTGATTGAGCTGTTGGAAGTTAATTTTCCTTGACTTGATTGATGATGATTTGTTTTTACAAGCACTAAGCGAAACATTAAATAAGAGACCTGTCATTGAATGATCAGTTAACATTAAATCAAAAACACATTTTTCACAATTACTTAAAGAAACATTACTAAAACGAACATATATGTGATCTAAACAACTGCCCGAAACAACCCTCGTAGGTTCATTTATAAAACACGATGCTAATAATGCCAAATAGCTTGAGACAGTTTCACTGATTTCTATAATGTTAAGATTAAAATTCCCTAAAATAATGAGATTTTTAGATTTTTAACTTTCTCCTACAAAGAGAAAGATATTGCTTTCATGAAAATTTTCGATCTCGAGATTTTTATTGATTCTAACATTACGATGATAGCGGAGCCTAAAAAAGTGGTTTTTGGAATTCCGTCCGTCGGTCCGTCTGTCCGTAATGGTCTCCCCAGCCTAAACGGCTTGGCCGATTTTCTTCAAACTTCGTATCCAACCTTGTTTTGGTCATAATTCTAGGCCATTTTTTTTTTTGTTTGCTTTTAGCCATGTTACTAACGGTACCTGCCATATAATAATTACACATAACCTCTATTTTCTCGAAAATGGCTCTTACGATTTTGATTAAACTTTATACATACTACAAGCATACTAGTTCCAAGAAAACTGCATACCCAGTTTTTTCGAGAAAATCCATATAACGGATTTTGTCATTCAGGCCATATAAAGAAAATTGTTAATTTCTCGCAAACTGCTAAGTCATATTGAATGAAATTTAATATATATACTACTATAATAGTTTTAAACAATTCCACATAATTCGTTTTAGCCCAACTATCACTTAACGGAATTTTCAGTTTTGGCCAATAACGAAAATTAATTATTTTTCACATAGACACCGATTCCTTCAAATTTCTGAGTAAACGTTCGTATAATCAAATTTCGACATTTTATATAATTTTTAGCATTAATAATCAAAATGCGCACTATTTGATCTAACGCCGAACTCGCTGTGAAAGATAAAGTTGCGTACGACCCAGTCGTGCACCCACCACTCGTTTCCTTTTCTAAGAGACACGAGAATTCTTGCATGAACATTAAAACATTAAACATATGAAGTCTATAGACACACATAAAAACAAACACTTCACGATTCATTTCAATGGAAACTTCAATAACATCAGCACTATAACGTTACCAAATGATGAGAAAAAGTATATTAAACGCTTTTGAAACCTTAAAAAACCATTTCATATAGTTTTCGAAACATTTTCCTGTCCGAGTATTAAATTCAAACAGAATACTTGTGTCGAATGAACAGAGATTAGCTATAACAAGGTGAACCCGCATGAATATTTCGTAGAATCATCATACCCTTATAGAAGTTTCTTAAATAAGTACACTTATACACATTAGAAAAAAAAATACAAAAAAAAAATCTTAACCTCCAATATCCATACATGTCATGTCCACTTCCAGACAAACGATAATAAAAAAAAATTCTGTCTAATTAAATTTTCCGTTGAGTCAATGAAAAAAAAAACCTCCCAATTTTGTCATCTTCGAGCTTCCAACTTGACAAAACAATCCCGCTCTTCCTTGTCCGTCATTTATCAAAGCCCGTATGCTTTTATCAAAGCCCGTATTTCCTTGTCCGTCATTTATCAAAGCCCGTATGCTTTGTCCCACCCGTATGTTCGTTACGTTTGCAAACACAACGGTTAAGAGAAATCCTTGCCATTCAATGGCCCAATTGTGTCTGTCATTTCGATTGGCTGCGGATAAGACCGAAGCTGTATGCCTCTATCTTAATTGAATTGACACTGGTATCTCTGTTGATAAACCTAATTAGACACAAGCCTGTGCTACAATTAACTCGACAGTCATTTTGTTATCATTATTACAACCCGTGGTTGTATTTTACCAACACAGTCTCGGAATATGTCTATCAGTGCTGCACGTTCCGAATATTCTGGATAAAGGATAAGAACATTCACACACACATACATCTTGGTTTTCTGCCGCTTAATCCTTTTCGGCAGTACACACATGCGAACGGTGAAATTACAACATTATGCTTGCGGTTTAATTGTCCTTAAATATTTTATGACGAACGTTTTGTATATGAAGCGAGACACCTGAAGCGCTTTATTGTTTCACAATACGGTCTTCAACGTATAACATCCGTTGGTATGTAATTATTTTACAGCTACATATTTATCTAAACAAAATGAAATATTGAACTGGGAGGGTTTATTCGGAATTATTAAGAGAGAGAAATATTTGTCGGATTAAGGAAGAGGGAAACATGATTTCCCTAATGCTCATGTTAAATTGGGTGGAATAAAATGTGTAGGTACGTTATGATTGTGTATGAGTTGGAAAATCATTAATCAAAATATTGATATATGAGGTAGAGATTTTTGATATTGCCAAAAATGGAAGATATTTTACATATTGGAAACAGATTTATTGAAAGCTGAAGAATTTAATTCAATTTAATTTTAGGAGAAAAAATATATCCTTCCTACTCCTATCTATATATGCAATTAAGCCTTAAAATGTTTGTCGCCGATTCACGCCTTAATGCAAATACTGATTTTAACCAAACTTTCACAGATCTTTGGTATTGGTCTTTATAATATGGTTTTTGTAATGTTTCGTTAAAATCAGGAAACGTATGTATGTGTAGTGCGTACGTGAAAAAAACAAATGAATTTCAGTGCATTTTGGCTTTTTTTTTTTCTAAAAATCTTTATAACGGGTGTTTTTTTTTAGAGGTTGGTGCTTCGAATAGAGATAAAACCGACATTTTGTGGTCAAATCCGGCAACTCTAATGTCATTTATGTTCAATTTAATTTGCCATTTCATCATGAACAGGCTAACAAATGAACAACGCTTGAAAATCGTGCAAATTTATTTCGAAAATAATGGTTCAGTTCGCGAATTTAACCGCAAGCTCCGTCCATTTTATGGTCGATATAATCGTCCATCAGAGCAATTAATTCGGTTAACCACGGATCGTTTACGCACTAAGTTTACTCTATGTGATAAAACGCATCCGTAAAGACGTCAAACAGTGCGCACCAAAGAAACAATTGCCGCTGTAGAGCAAAGTGTTGAAGAGGACCCGAATGAATCGATTCGCCACCGTGCACCGTGCTTTGCCCATCAACTTTATGGAAGATTTTGCGCAAAGATCTTGGCTTACGACCTTACAAGATCCAGCTTGTGTAAGAATTAAAGCTATGGACCGAAAATGAGATTGATCTCGATGCTGATTTTCATCGCAAAATTTTGTTCAGTTATGAGGCTCATTTTTGGTTGAATGGCTACGTGAACAAGCAAAATTGCCGGATTTGGAGTGAAGAGAATCCACATGAGACCCTTGAAACGCCATTACATCAACAATAACTGACTGTTTGGTGTGCTCTATTAGCTGATGGAGTTATTGCTCCATACATCTTCCGAAATGATGCAGGAGAGTCAGTTACCATTAATGGAGACCGGTATAAAGCCATGATAACCGACTATTTTGTTCCCGAATTGAATGGCATGAATGTGGATGAGATGTGGTTTCAACAAGACAGAGCCATGGCACACATCGCACGTCACAATCGATTTATTGAAGAATTTGAATTTATTTTATTTCGCGGAATGGAACTGTCAATTGGCCACCAAGATCGTCTGATTTGACACCACTGGATTATTTTCTTTGGGGATATGTGAAGTCGCTCGTCTACGCCAACAAACCGAAAACGTTAGGGTACTTGGAAGCCAACATTCGTGGCAGTATTGCAGACATACGGCACCAAATGCTCGAAAATGTTGTTGAAAATTGGACCTCTAGACTTGGCTTTATTCGAAACAGCCGTGGCAGCCACATGCCCGAAATCATATTTACACATTAATGGCATAAAATTTAACCTTCGAATAAAGTCAAATTGATGGACATTAAAATGATTTTCTTCTGTTTTATTTCAATTCGAAGTTCTGTACCTCTAAAAAAACACCCTTTTTATAAAACTAAGTTGATATTTTGTGCGTTTACGTACATATAACTCAAGTTATTTCCAACCAATTTACTCGCTTTTTTCTTTTAAACTATTAAGAAAAATAATGAGGACATAGAGTCTATTTTTTCAAAATCCGCCCACTTTTCAGAAAACCTTGCTTTTGGTTAAACCGTAAGGAGTTCTGTATATCTATATTTCTTCAAAACAAAGTTTTTGTTTTTTGCCACGCTCGCTTTTTGAGGGCGTTTTTCGTAAAAAAAACTGGTGTCGTTACAATTTTAAGTAAATTCGAAAAAAAGATTTCAATGACAACTTTTTAGGTATCATGAACTTTTTTGGCAGTTTCAACTGGACATGTAAAACTGGCAAAAAAATTCTCAATTCGCTATAATTGTCGACGAAATATGATCTAATATTGGGATCGCATTAACCGTTGCATAAACTTTATTGGATGGAGGCAGAACAGTCCATTCAAAATTTGAGCTGCCTCTAAATGTTCGAAGTAACCCTGACGAAATATGCAACATAAAAAACAATCATCTAGGGCTAAAGTGCTGAAACAATGCAAAATGATCATCTGGGATGAATGCACAAACATTCTCTTGAGGCGTAGTACAGAACACTCAATGATATAAAAAAACAACGACAAGCTATTCAGGGGAACTTTGTTACACTTTTCAGGTAATTTCAAACACTTTCCGTCACTCCACGTTCAACGATGTTGAAAAAGTCTAGCTAAAATATGCGCATTTGATTGCTACAAAATCCATCCACTGACACATTCTCGAGGCAAATGTAAGATACTGGCGGTGGAAAGAAAAGTTGTGTCCATAAAAATGCTTGCTGCATAAAATAACCCACCGATTTCTGCACAATCGTTAATACCCAAAATGCTCTCATTGACCGCATATTCCCCAATATACGCACACAATATATAAATCATGAGTGGCTGGCAGAAAGAGCCATTTCGGCGCAAACAATGTAGACGTTGACAATTTGAACTTCAAGACACAGTTTGCGATGCCAACAAACCTGTAAATAATCTAAGAGAGTTTTTAAACTCACTGGATATGCGAGGTATGCCACCGCGTCTGTGCTATGGCACGCGATTGGTCATTCAAAAACTAATGAAAAACATTATCGAAGTCACTATTCGGAAAGGTAAATTCCGAGCCTACTGCCACGCATTCCAATGATTCCAACAGACGTACAAACGGACAAACGATGCCCCTTTGCGGCTTGGATTTGGACACACCATGTTTTTCACACTGCCAATTATAAGTGGCATGTTTTAGCGGCTGCAAACCATCGAGTTATTTGTGTTGGCTAAAGACAGACTGACTGAATTCGTAGATACATTCAATTGTTTGTAACATAGAGAAATAATTTAGATAGATATACCTTAAAATATATGGATCGGATATTCAACAATTCGCACAGCGGATTGTAGTCTTCTCATGTTTATACCCTATCACATAGGGGTTTTTTTTTTTTTTTTGATACATAGTTTGTAACATAGAGAAATAATTTAGCTACATATACCTCAAAGTATATGGATCGACTGAGAATCGCTAGCTGAGTCGATTTAGCCATGTCTGTCCGTTCGTCCGTAAATCACCAGTTTTGGGCCCTAAATTTTGAACTAGGAGGATGAAATTTGGTACACGTGCTCTTTGTTGCTCCCAGCAGAACAAGTGTACATATTTTTGAAATCCGCCCACTGCAACGCCCCCTTTTTAGAAAAATGTATTTTTTGGCTAAACCCTAAAGAATTTTAAAAAAATGTCTGAGCAGCATACTTAAAGAATAGGAATATCTATATTTCGTTCATATAAAGTTTTTGCCACGCCATTTTTTTGTGGGTGTTTTCTTACAAAAACCGTTTGTATACACTACCTCATAGCACCCCATATGCAGGAGAAAAACGATGTTTTTTGTCAAACAACAAAAGATTCTGATAAACTGTTTGAACAATATGTTGTGTCAAAGTCATTTTCTATATTATAGGCCCATAAAGCCCACTTTTTGGAGATATTAATTTCAAGGATGGGGTGGGATAGGGTATTCAACGATCCGCACAGCGGATTGTAGTCTTCTCATATGTTTTATACCCTATCCCATAGGGGTATATTAGTTTTGTTACATAGTTTGTAATATAGAGAAATAATTTATCTACATATACCTCAAAGTATATGGAATCGCTAGCTGAGTCGATTAAGCCATGACTGTCTGTCCGTCTGTCCGTCTGTACGTCACCGATTTTTAAGCCTTAAATTTTGAGCTAGGATAATGAAATTTGGTATATAGGGTCAACGTCCGTGCCTACACAACAAGTGTAAAAAATTTCATAATCCGCCCACTGCCACGCCCCTTTTAAGAAAAACTCAGTTTTTTGACCAAACCGTAAGGAATTTTAAAAAAGTGTCTGTGAAACGTATTTAGAGAATCGTAATATCTATATTTAGTTAATATAAAGTTTTTTGGCACGCCCACTTTTTGGGGGCGCTTTCAATAACAAAAATGTTTTCGGCCAAATATTAAATTTTTCGAAAAAAATTTTGATGCAGAGTCATTAATAATATTAATATGAACATTTCGTCTATATGCAATTTTAACCCATGCCCACTTTTTGGGTGGTTTAATATAAAACCATTTTTATACACTAGAACCGTAAAATTGTTTTGTAAGCAGTCTGAAGAATTGGTTGTCACTATATCATTTTTTCTATTTTATCCACATCGTGGTTTTAGTCATGCCCAGTTTTTTGGGGATTTTAGTTTTACAAATAGGATGGTATAGGGTTTTCAACGATCCGCACAGCGGATTGTAGCCTTCTCATATGTAATTTATTTAGCTACAAAATTTTCACTGGAAATCATTTATATGGCAAAACAAAGTTTGCTTGGTCAGCTAGTACTGTATAATATCTTTGTAATGAAAATATTTGTACTCGAATTAAATCAAACGCGTTCTCGTCAAGTATTTTTAGGAGATTCAATCCGACTCTAAGGACCAAAATGTACACGAAATAAATAAAACGCGTACTCCTAGAGAAGCTGTAGAGTACTCTTTATCCGGCTCGAAGGACCAACACGTACTTAAAGTAATTAAAAACGTAGTCGTTGAGTATTTTTATGATTAAAGATTATTTTGCTCAGGTACATTGAATTTATACATATAAATTATAAATTATTTTTAGTGAATATTTGTGTTGTTAAATAAATAATAACGATAAATAATAACGAATGTATTGTAAGTGTGTTTGAATGTTTTAACATAATATTAATACTTACTTACTTACTTAAGTGGCGCTACAGTCCGGAATGAACCTGGGCCTCAACCAACATGCCTCTCCAATTAGCCCGGTCCTTAGCTAACTGCCTCCAGTTGCGCACTCCAAGTTGGTTGAGGTCGGTTTCCACTTGTGCGCGCCACTTAAGGCGAGGTCTTCCTCTACTGCGTCCGACGCCTGGCTGGGAATCGAAGACTCTGCGAGCCGGAGTATTGGTGTCCATTCGTTCTACATGTCCTAGCCATCTTAAACGTCCAATGCGGAGTTTTTTGACCAGGGGCATGTCGCTGTACAGCTCGTATAGTTCTTGGTTGAATCTTCGTCTCCATAGCCCGTCAACGCAAACGGGACCGAAGATTTTTCGAAGAATTTTCCTCTCGAATCTACCAAGGATTTCTTCATCCGCTTTTGATACGGTTCATGCTTCAGCGCTGTAGAGCAGGACTGGGATGATCAGGGTCTTATATAGGGTCTCCTTAGTAGTTCGAGTGAGGGCTTTACTACTAAATTGCCTTCTTAGCCCGAAGAAACAGCGGTTGGCAAGAGTAATTCTTCGTTTAATTTCTGACGAGATGTTGTTGTCAGAGCTAATAGCGGAGCCGAGGTAGACAAAGTCCCGTACTACCTCAAAGTTATATCTGTCAATGGTGACGTTCTGTCCAATTCGTCGATGTTGTGAGTCCTTTCGTGATGACAGCATATACTTAGTCTTACCCTCATTTACTGCTAAACCCATTTTCGCCGCTTCCTTCTCTATACTAGCAAACGTGGCTATGACATCACGTTGAGTCCTACCAATGATGTCAATATCGTCAGCGTATGCTAGTAGTTGCACCGACTTTTGGAAAATTGTGCCTCTGGTGTTGGCTTTGGAGTTTTGCACAATTCTCTCAAGAATCAGATTAAAGAAGTCACATGACAGCGCATCGCCTTGCCTAAATCCTTTTTTGGAATCGAATGTGTCGGTGAGGTCGTTTCCGACCCTGATGGAGCAGCGAGAATTCTCTATCGTCATCCTACACAAACGGACGAGTTTGGGCGGTATACCAAAACTAGACATGGCTCTGTACAGTTCGTCTCTATAAATGCTGTCATATGCGGCTTTGAAATCGATGAATAGGTGGTGGGTATCGATTTGGACTTCTTGAGTTTTTTCCAGGATCTGCCGAAGTGTGAAAATTTGATCGGGTGTGGACTTTCCTGGCCTAAAACCACACTGATAAGGGCCAATCAGGTTGTTGGTAAACGGTTTCAGGCGTTCACATATTACGGCAGATAGGATCTTATAGGCGATGTTGAGGAGACTTATGCCTCTGTAGTTGGCGCAGTTCAGAGGGTCTCCTTTTTTGTGGATCGGGCAAACGATGCTGAGGTTCCATTCTTCAGGCATATTTTCATCCGACCAGATTTGGCTTATGAGTTGGTGGATGTTACTTACCAAGTCATCTCCGCCGGCCTTATAGAGCTCAGCGGGAAGGCCGTCATTTCCGGCAGCCTTATTAAGCTTGAGTTTAGATATTGCTATCCTCACTTCACTCAGGTCGGGTGGTTGGCAGTCTTCGCTGTCGTTGCCAATATTGAATGGTTCGTTCTGCCTGACAGCGGAATGTTGTTCGTCATCGCCGTTTAACAGTCTGCAGAAGTGGTTCTTCCATATCCTCAGCATCGACTGTGTCTCAACTACAATATTTCCTTGTTCATCTCGACAGGATTCTGTTCGAGCCTTGTATCCTTGGCTTTGACGTTTTACACTTTGGTAAAACTTGCGAACATCGTTCCTGGAGTGGCACCTCTCTATATCCTCGATCGCGCGCTTTTCTTGCTCTTTTTTCTTCTTGCTGAAAAGCCGATGTTCTTCCCTTCTTCTTTTCCTATAGAGCTCAATGTCAGCTCTCGTCTTCACCTGCAGCTTAGCCTTGTAGGCCTCGTTCTTGGCTGCGAGCATCTGTCGGCATTCCTCATCAAACCAGGGGTTTCTTGCTGGTGGGCGCGAGAAACCTAGCACATCAGTTGCGGCTGATCTAATGGCCTGTTGGCATCGTTGCCATTGCTCTTCGACATTCGATGCTGGTGGTATGGTGTTAATCGAGAGGTTAAGGGATACGCGTTGTGCGAAGGTCTTGGCGGTCTCTTGCGATTGCAGTCTTTCGACATTAAATTTTTTCACAGTATTTCTGGATTGTTGTGGCGTGGTGGATATCCGCATTCTTACCTTGGCTGCTACAAGGTAGTGATCCGTGTCGATGTTAGCTCCTCGGAATGTTCGGACATCCAAAATACTGGATGCGTGCCTCTTATCTATCGCAATGTGATCAATTTGGTTGACCGTTCGTTGATCTGGAGACCGCCATGTCCCCTTATGGATATCGAGGTGAGGAAACCGTGTGCTGGCTATAGTGGCATTTCGTTCCGTAGCGAAATCAATAAGCCTAAGTCCGTTACCAGACGTGTTGTCGTGTAGGCTATGTTTTCCGACAATACTTCTAAAGATGTCTTCTCTTCCTACCTTTGCGTTAAAATCTCCCAGCACGATTTTAACATCGTACTTCGGTAGTCGCTCATAGGTTTTGTCGAGGAGCTCGTAGAAGCAATCCTTAGCTATATCATCTTTTTCTTCCGTCGGAGCGTGAGCGCATATAAGGCTTATGTTGGCGAATTTGGCCTTGATGCGGATTGTTACTATGCGTTCGCTAATATCTTGGAAGCATAAGACTTCTTGCCTAAGTCTGGCACTTATAACAAATCCGCATCCGAATAGTCGCTGTTTCTGCTCACTATAACACGGTCCGTAGTATATGTCACAGTTTTTCATCCTCTTTTTGCCCGGCCCATCCCATCGTATTTTCTGGATGGCAGTAATGTCTGCTTTGTAGCAGTTTAGGGCTTCCGCTAGTTGTTCGCCTGCACCTCTCCTGTTTAATGTTCTCACATTCCAGGTGCAGATACGAACGTCGTTGTCCTTTTTTCGTTTAGCAGGGTCGTCAACAATAAAATCAGTCCTTTCCGAGGCTATTGGTTGCTTCGTAACCATGTTTTTTTCTGTGGGTGGGTAGTTAACCCAAAGCACAACCCCCAACCTGGAGGGCCAGTTCCAATTTATTAGATACCCCTAGGACACGGGGCCATCAGTATCCACTACGGGATTGAGCGCTGCCGTTGGCCTTTCGGTTCTTCCGCCACCATCTCTGTTCAAGGGGCCTGACTAACCCTTGAAATTCCTAGACAACCTGTTGTCCGAATATGTCAGAGCAGCTCATCTAGGTTCGCCTGGGACAGCAGGCCGGGTATTCATCCGTGCCATTCTCACCAGGGTGTTTATAGTGTTGCTGTTTTTCGTCGTGTTATCAACACTCGCACTTATCGTTTAGCAAGTCAAATCCGGTTGGATGAGACCAGTATCCGATGGTTACCACTTGGAGGTAAAGATAAGCACATTTGATGTGTAGTCAGAGTTGCAACACTGGGCATTGCCAAGTTAACGCCAATCAGAGTCTACCCTCGTTCTACAACACCCAACCATCAACATAATATTAATAAAATAATAAAATTGATCGAAAAAAAAGGAAATCTCAAAGAAATCGAACATAAGTATAAAGCGAAAGTTTAATTTTAAATTTGAAACTGAAAGTGAGCTGTTGTTGTGTGTCACATTTCTGTTTTAGAAATTTTCTGGACGCGATTTCGGATCCAGTTGTACCGGGCCGGTAACCGCAAATACGAAGATAGTGGACACAACTAGTTCGCTGTTGAAGATAGATTTCACGTGGATTAAGCATATCTATACGTGAAGGTTGAAGAGGAATTGTGCGCTGTAGAAGATAAGAGAGAAAGAGATAGATATTGTTTTCTTGAAAATTTTCGACCTCGAGATTTTGATTGATGCTAATATTACGATGATAGCGGAACCCAAAAAAGTGTTATTTTGAATTCCGTCCGTCGGTCCGTCTGTCCGTAATGGTCTCAGCAGCCTAAACGGCTTGAACGATTTTCTTCAAATTTCGTATACAAGTTTGTTTTGGTCATAATTTTAGGCCATTTTTTTTGTTTGCTTTTAGCCATGTTATTAACGGTACCTGGCATATGAAAATTACACAGAACCTAAATTTACTCGAAAACGGCTCTAACGATTTTGATTAAACGAATAATTTTTATTATAATTATTATTTACATAGACACCGATTCCTTCAAATTTCGGAGTATACGTTCGTATAAATAAATTTTGACATTATATATATCATTTTTAGCATTAATAATCATAATGCTTATCTAATTCCCAACTCGCTGTGAAAGAGAAAGTTGCGTACGACCCAGTCGTGCACCCACCACTCGTTTCAATTAATTTACATATTTTATTAATATAACTGACATCTCTCATAACTGACAAATGAAAAGTGGAAAAAATAATTTCAGTAGAAAAACGAGTGGTGGGTGCACGACTGGGTCGTACGCAACTTTCTCTTTCACAGCGAGTTGGGCGTTAGATCAAATAGTGCGCATTTTGATTATTAATGCTAAAAATTATATAAAATGTCGAAATTTGATTATACGAACGTTTACTCCGAAATTTGAAGGAAACGGTGTCTATGTGAAAAATAATTATTTTCCGTTATTGGCCAAAACTGAAAATTCCGTTAAGTGATAGTTGGGCTAAAACTAATTATGTGGAATTGTTTAAAACTATAATAGTAGTACATATATTAAATTTCATTCAATTTGGCATAGTAGTTTGCGAGAAATTAACAATTTTCTTTATATGGCCTGAATGACAAAATCCGTTATATGGATTTTCTCGAAAAAACTGGGTATGCAGTTTTGTTGGAACTAATATGCTTATAGTATATATAAAGTTTAATCAAAAGCGTTAGAGCCGTTTTCGAGAAAATTGAGGTTATGTGTAATTTTTATATGGCAGGTACCGTTATTAACATGGCTAAAAGCAAACAAAAAAAATGTCCTAGAATTATGACCAAAACAAGCTTGGATACGAAGTTTGAAGAAAATCGGTCAAGCCGTTTAGGCTGGGGAGACCATTACGGACAGACGGACCGACGGACCGACGGACGGAATTCCAAAAAAACACTTTTTTAGGCTCCGCTTTCATCGTAATGTTAGAATCAATCAAAATCTCGAGGTCGAAAATTTTCACGAAAACAATATCTTTCTCTTTGTAAGAGAAAGTTAAAAATGAAGAACCTCAATATTAATTTCGATGAGCAATTGAATGTTCGATAGTTTTCGTCAGTTCGTCTTTACTTACTTACTTAAGTAGCGCTGCAATGCAGAATGAACCTGGAGCTCAACCAACATGCCTTCCAGTTAACCTGGTCCTCAGCTAACAGCCTCCATTTGCGCACTTCAAGTTGGTTGAGGTTGGTTTTTCTAAAAAGTCTTTTTTTAGAGGTATAGAACTTTAAGTTGGCAACTGGTGGTCGTTTTTTCAGCTGTCAAGTTATTTATTTTTAGTTTGGTTTGGCATTTCAACATGACAGACTGACCTCCTCTAAACAACGCTTCCAAATAGTGCATTTTTTTTTAAATCATGGTTCTGTTCGAAATACGTAGTGTGCAGAACGTCCATTTTACGGTCAACTTAATCGTCTATCAGAGCAAATAATTCGATTATGTATGGAACGTTTTCGCACCACGTTTAATCTAAATAATAATACGCATCTACAGAGACGTCGTACAGTGCGTATAGAAGAATTCATTGCTGCTGTAAAACGTAGTGTAGAGGAAGACCCGAATCAGTCTATCCGCCATCAGGCACAGAAATTGGATATGTGTCCATCCACTTTATGGAAGATTTTGCGGAAAGATCTTGTTTTGCGTGCTTACAAAATCCAACTCGTGCAAGAATTTAAGCCACAGCCTAGGTGATTCTTAGGCTTAAACTCGGTAAATAGGCCCAAACCAAGATTGTCGTTGATCCCAATTTTCATAAGCGAATTTTGTTTAGCTATGAAGCTCACTTTTTGCCTTATTTGGGGTGATGATAAACCTCAAGTGTATGTTGAGACACCGTTTAATCCACAAAAAGTGACTGTTTAGTGTGCTTTATGCGTTGGTGGAATAATTGGTCCGTACTTCTTTAAAAACGATGTTGGCCAGAATGTTCCAGTCAATGCTGTGCTGACCGCTATAGAGCCATGATTACTGACTTTTTCGTTCATCAATTGAACAACCATAATGTGCAGGATCTGTGGTTTCAACAAAATGACGCAACATGTCACACAGCTCGTGCCACAACTGCTTTGTTGAAGGACACGTTAGGTGAGCGCATAATTTTGCGTTTTGGTCCTGTGAATTGGCCTCCAGATCGTGCGATTTAACGCCGCTTGATTATTTTCTGTGGGGATATGTGAAGTAACTATAGTCAACGCCGATAAGCCGATATTGCGTTATTGCCGATGTACCGTAACAAATGTTGGAAAAAGTCATTAAAAATTGTAATTCCAGATTAGACTACGTCTGAGGTGCCTGGTAGATTCGGCTACGTATTCCATTATGTTGCGATACTGCATCCACATGCTATTTATATTGGTCGATGGTGAAGCCACAGATTAGAGTATCTCAGTTCAGTTCCTTCTCATTTCTTGGAGGTCTGGTTTCTAATTAACCCGCAAAGATGATTTCCGTCCCGATTTTTGGATCGAAATGTTAACCATGGACAGGCTCCATAGGCTCCCCACAGCAGGTTGTAAAATTCCACCTTCATTTTAATCGTTTGCCTATTAAAGGGCATGTGCAGATATAAGGAGGACATAAAGTTTATATGTTGAGGAAAATAGCCAGGCGAACACTAACCGGCTTTAAGTCAATCACTGAACTCATAAATCCTAATATGTGCATCATTTGATTGTAACTGTAATAAATGTCGCACAGGAAAGTGCATTGGACAACTAATCGCAGGTTCTCTCGTTCAAATTTTGAAGCAACAACACCTACGTTTCTTTCACTGTTTCACCTCTGGCCTCAGTGAGGAAGTTAATCAAGATCGGAAGTCCGTCTTTTACTTGTTAACATCGCAGAGGCAAACTAGCCAGTATAAAGTAAAGTATATAAAATATCCAGTCATTGAAGAAGATGATTGAATACTTAATAAATATTTGAATCGCAAAGGACTTTAATCTAATAGTTCCCTTATTTCCATTACTTAAAGAGTGTTGTTCATCTCTCTGGTAAAAGGTCTCATTTTATATTTATCATTCCATTACAGTGACAGCTTGGATAAGGCAACTAACCATCGAAATTCCTCTACAGCATTATTCGTATCTCAGTCTTCTTCATTCCTTCACCCTACAAACTCATACAAAATATTTACGCAACAACAACCCTCCAAAGACACATTTTTAATGTTCCACCGTTTGGAGAATAGTAAAGGACTCTCTGCTCTGTCCGAACTTGAAATTCTTAAACCTATTTCCGTGTGTCCTAGTTCTAACGACCTGACGGGTCAGTACTGTTACTTATTTAAGTATTCCAACACGACACTTTACCCAAGTACCTTTCAAATGAATTGTGTTTAATGAGGCAGAGTGAGCAATTTTATACCTCCAGCCATGACATTGTTAGATGTTTGGACAACTTGAAGCTGGACATTGTAAATAAACCCTCTTCACTTTGGGATATGCTATTCGCAGAGAAAAGGTCTCTAAAGTATTCATGATGAGCATAAAATATGTTCCACTTGTAGAGACACAGATTCGAACTCCATTATGTGATGGGGTAGGATAATTTTGCTTATGCTGGTCAAGTGAAGGGTAGTTCACACTTGCTGCGTGTGAAATTGACGTTGTAAACACCCGAAAGGGCTCAGTGGCGCGATGGTTAGTGCGATGAACTGCCGCGCAGAAGGTCTGGGTTCGATTCCCAGTCGAAGCAACACCTAAATGATTTTTCACTGGCCCTCCTCTCGTGATGATCTGACAAATCGTCCGAGTAGTATCAATTGTCAAGAATAGCTTATCTCAACTTAGCCGTTCGGAGTCGGCATAAAACAGGAGGTCCCGCCATCGTGCAAGAAGTACACACGCACACATGAATGGTTGTGAGAAAGCTAGGCCCTGGGTACTAACCTGTTGCGCCAAAAATTTGTATTTGTAAACACCCGAAAAAGGGCCGATGGACATTTTAAATTAAAATTTCAGATTTGATGGCTAAAACAAACACCTAGTTGTTCATTTTGGAAAATTTTCCAGATTCGGATTGGTTTGTGTGCTCAAAAGATATTTTCTGGGTGTATAATTTGGAAGGTGTTAATTTCGGGAGGGCTTTAAAATTCAAATTCCGATTTATATTCGGGTTAGTTGACTTAATATATGCATTACATATTTGCCAACATTTAGAGGGATAACGCATAACTTTTAACGAGCATTTAGACATACATCGAGCACGAGGAGCAGATGGTTAAGCGAAATTTGAAACTGAAATTGAAATACGTTCATGTGAGAGGATTTCGGTTATCGGACTGATTTTGACAGAAAAAAAAAACACCTCAGACAGTTCAGGGCAACTGTTTATACGTCTAATGGAAGTAAGTAAACTCACAAGGTCACTCAAAGGTGAGGTAGACTGAGGTTTTACTATAAAGTAACCTTTCAGTTCAAAAACAAATAAAATATACCCATCCGTCGTTATGGATTCTTCGATGTTATTGAAACTATCAACTGCAGTGGTCCTTTTTCAAACATTATTGGATGGTCGAACTGAATTGCTTTTGAGTAGACATAAAATGAGAGGTACCACCTTGAATGTGTCTCATTTGAAACCAGACGATTTTTATTGCGTACTTCTTCCACATGCACTATTTAATTTAAAACTCGACTTCTTCGAATACTCATTAAGATAATACCTTGGGGCATTCATTTTCGAGAGCCCTCAAATTAAAATGCAACATTTTTTTCTATGTTTGGAATATTGATTTGGGACCTGTTATTTCTGTTTACCTTAACCTTACAAGGAAAAGTTTGTTAAACCATATGGAATTCCAAAAATGATGTTCAACATTATTAATTCCTGAAAACCTTAAAGGCAAGGAAAAGAGAGAAACTACGATTTGTTATTAAAACCAGATATACCGACAGACTGGTCCATTTTTTCGGTCTTCTCCATCAATAGCAAAATAAATGTGCGGTTAATTAAATAAAAAAATCCTTACGAGGGGAAGCAAAAGGTGGTCATTGTTATGGTCGATTCTTCTTCCAAGCGCTGTAAGATTTGAACTTTAAAAAAAAACACATAAAAATTTGATAATTTGTAAAGTGGCGGAAATATTTTTTTTTTTTAGCTTTTTCGAAAGGGTATTAGAAACTCTAGGCTGGAGCTTCAACTTTTTTTTATAATTAGCACCCGCTAAAGAGTTTATGAATACTCTTATAAACGGCCTTTTATTTGGCGCTTCCTATCATTAAATTTAATTAAAAAGAAGTGTGTGTTAGGCATCATCGAAATTTTGTATTTGTTTGAAAATCCTATCGATGCCATTGTTTATGGAATATAACATCGTTCAATTATCAGCTGCGGCTTCTCTGGGTAGTGCTCATCCCAAACGTCAAATTTTCTTGACTCTGGGGCATAAATCAGGTTGAATTTGACCGATGAATTGAATTTGGCATGAGTTGTGTTGGCTTTGGAGGCCACTTTGGTTTGTGACTTATTTGCATAGACCTGCGACTTCAGAAGACCCCACAAGAAAAAATCTAACGGGATCAAATCGCACGATCTGGGTGGCCAGTTTACTTCACCCCAATGTGAAATGACTATGCCCTGAAATCGTCCGTGCAGAATTTCCAATGTGGTATGAGCTGTGTGGCACGTAGTGCCGTCCTATTAAAACCACATGTCGTTGATGAATAAATGATCCAATTCAAGCCAAAAGAAGTTGACAATCATCGACCTAGCGCTGCCGTTGACGGTGACGACCTGGTCAACGTGCGTCTATCAAAGAAATATGGGCCAGCTCGAAATCCACACCCAACAGTGCCTTTTTCTGGATGACATGGATGCTTTTGGGTATCATGTTGATTGTTATCTCCCCAAATTCGACAATTTTATTTGTTGACATACGCATTCATACAGAAATGGGCCTCATCGCAGAAGATGAATTTTAGGGTCAAAATTAGGGTCAGTTTCCTCCTGCTCCAGAGCCCATTCAGCGAACAGACTTCGTTGTCTACGGTCATTTACCTTCAGGTCGATTAGAAAAATATACGGGCAACGTTTTTTTTCACAAAGCCAAGAGCTCCAAAGAAACACTTGATTGGGACCAATACAAGTCGTCGCTGAAAACTTACAAAAGCATGTTGAGGAAGGAAAAAAAGAGCATTCTGACGTGTGTTAAAATAGATAAGAAAGCTAAGAGGCCTCTCCACCAATCCACCTATATCTAGATACCTACATAAACGATATTGTTTATAGTTTTCCCAAGTATGGAAACTATTGACCTACTTCTGGACATCCACTTTCCTGGTAGCTCCTCTAACCACGTGGATAATGAAACAGAGTTGATCATCACCAAAGAAAAACTTCGTTGGGCCATTAAAAACATCAAACCATTTAAATCCCCTGGTATCATACCTACGGATCTCCAATACAACATTGATATCCTGCTACCATGACTACTAACCACCATAACCAGTTGTGTACGGTAAGCATACATCCCCAAGACATGTACGGAAGTAAATATAAGTTGTATTCATCTCCAGAGCAGGAAAGAGCTCCCATAAAAATCAGTCTATCTTCTTTTCTTCTTAAAACCTTGGTAAGATTAAATGATATACACCTCCGTACTAGTATAGAACCGACTGTACTCTGCAACTCCTAACATGCATATTGCAAGGGGAAGTCGGTTTACACGCTTCATTCACTCATTCGCGTACATACCATCTAAAACTCACTAAGAGCAAACGTGTATACTATGGTTGCTATTCTTTGTATAAAAAGAGCTTTAAACAATGCCAAATAAGAAGCAATCACTCATACACTTTCCTATTAAATGTTGATAATCCGTTGAGAGTGTTAATCAGCTACTCACAGGCAGAATCATTCACATAAATCTGGGCGACTCATCCGCACGTAGATCTTTTAGCTGTGACACCCCACGAGGTAGCGACCTGTCTCCTCTTCTCTGGAATCTAGTGGTCAACGAGTTACTAGTAAATCTAGACAAGAATGCAAAGTGATTGCCTTTGCGGAGGATGACGTGGCAATAGTTATATCAGGGAAATACCTTAATACACTTAGAGAACTATCATAAAATAGTCTCTCTGTACTCTCTAAATTGGCCGCCAGATGAACCCTTAAAAACTGGATCTCCTATCGGTTGTATCGCACGCTTTTGTATCCTACCACTAGGTGCAATTATGTTTTTGCTACACCTGACCAGATGTGGGCGTTTAACTCAAGTTTGGGGCGTATATACGCTTTGTATATTGATGGCAAATCAGAAGGGGTGAACAATTTCATACATCGATTGAGGAAACCTAGATATTTCGCTGCGTTTTTAGCTATTTCGAGTACGGTCGTTTCAACGATTGTCGTTACTAACACCAAGCATGGATAGTTTCGACGATTCATCACTTTAGCTCAAAATTTAAGGCCCAAAAATGTATGACGTACGGATAAACAGACATGGCTAAATCGGCTCAGCTAGCTAACCAAAGCCGTTAACAGGGGCTTATTTTTGCCAGTCTTCAGATCGAACTCGGTGCCCCTTTTAGACCAGATTCTTTGCCAGTCCTATATAACATAGACCTTATCGTAGTGCTAAGACATATTTAAATCCAGAACTTGGCGTTACGTGGATAGGGCTAGATTCAATATATAAGAAATATGATATGGTATATGATATTATCTAGCATGTTGGGTGAAGCTTCAAACTAAGGATTCAACTTCTAGAGGATGATGGTAACCGCTTCATCACCAGCTTACACAAATCCTCCATACCGTTAACCACTTTACTCATCATGCCCAATGCATGACTTGTCTAAGATTAAGAAGGAGTGTACGCGGCTTCTAAATAAGCTTAGACGCCTTTTTTTTAACTATTCTGAACCCCCAAAAAGGAAATGTAAGTGAACCGCCCATAAACCACACCACACGGTTGTTTTGAGTGGATGTATTTGCAACTCTTGAAACTCTTCCAGTTGTTCTTCGGCCCACATATGGCAATTTTTCTTATTGACGTATCCATTGAGTCAGAAATGGGCCTCATCGCTGAAATAAATGTTGGTCGAAAAGATCCACTTTATCAAGTCTCTCGACATTGTTCGGGTGTTTAGTCTATCTACAATGAAATGTCTATGAATACTGAATAAAAAACATATGAAAACGCTACAATCTGCGCTGCGAATCGTTGGATACCCAATCACATCCTATCCGAAAAGTAGGCGTTGCTAAAAACTGAATGAATCATGTTCAGACGGTTTAAATAAATTTTTAATGGATATGATATGGGATAGGCTTTACAAATCCTTTTTCTAGAATAACGCCCCCAAAAAGTGGGCGTGGGTTAAAATGTTATATAGACGAAATGTTTATAATATTATTCTCGAAATATGTCTATCGACAGTTTTTTTTAGTTGTCCTAAAATTGTGTTGAAAAAAGATTTTTAAGAAAACTTCCCCAAAAAGTGGTCGTGGCAAAAAACTTTATATGGACGAAATATAGATATTGCGAAACTTTTCTAACTAGTCTTACTATTCCATTAATAATTTTTCCAAATTCTTAACCGTTTGCCCAAAAATAACGATTAACTGAAAAGTGGGGGTGGTAGTGGGCGGATTTTAAAAATATTTACAATTGCACTGCTTCGTCGGACATAGAGTCCATATACCAAATTTCATCACTCTAGCTCAAAATTTAAGGCCCACAAATCGGTGATATACAGACGGACGGACAGACATACATGGCTAGATCGACTCAGCTAGACTCTATGTTAGAAACTTAATGTCTTAATAGACTCTTTGTTAGAAACTTAATGTCAAAATTAATATATCCCTATTGGATAGGGTATAAACAAATGACAACTTGACACGAATCACGCGCATTCCGTCAAAAACAAGTCGCGGAAGTGATTATGGTTCTAAAACCAGGAAAATCACCGAATGAAATAAAATCTTACAGGTCTATTTCACTTCTTCCAATAATTTCAAAAGTTTTTGAACGGATATTACTCGGTCGCTTACACCCCATTATTGACCAGAAACGTCTTTTACCTGACCATCAATTTGGGTTTTTTTACCCACCAAACTGCCTAAACGGCCTAAAGTGGTATACGGATGGTTCTAAAATGGACTCAGGGGTAGGAGCTGGCATACATGGACCAAATAAAAACATCTCAATACCTATGGGAAAAAGCCCTAGTGTATTCCAAGCTGAGCTCCATGCCATAAAGGAATGCGCAAACCTAATACACAACTCAGGTATTAGAGGCGCAAACATCCATATATTCATATATCCATAGTCAAGCAGCTATAAAAGCCCTTAGCTCACACATCATTGACTCCAAATCAGTACTACACTGCTTCAACTCCCTCCAAACACTCAGTTCCAGGAACAAAACCAAACTATGGTGGGTCCCCGGACATAAGGGAGTTGAAGGTAACGAAAAAGCTGATGAACTAGCCAGAAAAGGTTCGGAAACCCCCTTCATTGGACCTGAACCTTTCTGTGCAATCCGCCATAAATCTAGTCATAAAAAACTGGGAACAAAATAGATGTGTTTCATACTGGGGAAACATCCCAGGCCTAAGACAGGCCAAAAGAGCTATTCAGCCCTTCAAATCAGATGCCAACAATATACTAAATCTTCGCAGGCACGATATCAAAAACTTAATAGGCTACCTAACTGGTCATCACGGTCTGCGATATCACCAAAACAAAATACGTCTAGTCTACTCACCGGAGTGCAGACTATGTCTAGAAGAAGATGAAACAGCCGAGCATATCATATGTGAATGCCCGGCCCTTTACGGTATGAGAAGGGAATCTTTCTTCAGGGAATTTTTAAGTCCCGAAGAACTGAAGAAATCCTCGGCTGAAAATATTATCAGCTACATTAGGAAAGTAGAAGCGCTACTAACCTAAAAAGCATCTGACGGCAAGCACAATAGATCTTTTAGGTCGATGTGTATATTACTGCTTAAGCAGGTCAGAATTTAAAAAAAAAATTTGGGTTTAGAAGTAAACATTCAACGGTGGACCAAGTACATCGAATTACAGATGTAATTGAGAGAGCTTTCGAAGAAAAGAAAATTTGTTCAACCGTATTTACTGACGTGTCGCAAGCTTTTGACAAGGTGTGGCACTAAGGCCTTACTTATAAACTAAGTCAAGTTCTGCCAGAACAATTATATAAAATCCTCGTGTCGTATCTTGAGCATAGACTCTTCCGTGTGAAACTTGCAAGCGAATATTCCGAGTTCAAAGAAATAATGGCAGGTGTACCGCAAGGAAGCGTCCTTGGACCAATCCTGTACCTCCCTACCCACAAACAAACGATACAATAGTTGCAACGTTTGCTGACGATACTGCTATACTAGCAGTTGGCACAACAATAGAGGAAACAAATATCAAATTAAAAAACGCTCTTAACGAGGTTAATGAATGGACTAAATCCTGGCGGATTGCACTTAATGAGGGCAAATCGATCAATGTAGATTTTTCGTATAAACGGACAAATGAAGCGAAATATCTCGGTATGACACTCGATGCAAAATTAAAATGGAAGTCGCATGTAAAAAAAGAAATACAAAGAACTTAAGAATAAATACAGAGAACTGTACTGGTTGCTCGGAAAATATTCGAAGCCTAATCTTGATAACAAGCTGCTATTATACAAGCAAGTGCTAAAACCGGTTTGGACACATAATATACAACTATGGGGTTATACCAGTGAAACGAATCTAAACATTTTACAAACTTTTGAAAACAAAATGTTAAGATCTTTCGTCGATGCGCCGTGGTACGTAAGAAACGAAGATCTACGCAGAGATCTGGGTATTCCCGCGGTAAAAGATGAAACAAAAAATTTTGTACGAAAACATAAAAAACGTTTATTAGGACACGTTAACACAACAGTCCTCCAAATTCATGACGAAACAAATATATTGCGGCGTCTTCAAAGAACTAAACCCTTAGATTTGGCCCGATAATAACAAACCGCGCTATAAATTGCGGAAAAAGCAGGAACTCTCAAAGGAAAGTTACCTGCCAAACATATTATATGGTAGTGATAAAAAAATTGCTGGATAAGTCGAATACTTAGTTGCAATAGAAATACAAAATGGGTGGTGGTTTTAGTGAGTAAAAATCTCACACTACTTTGGCACCTGCTCATTGTGTCTATGAAGATTTCCACCAGCCCACGGAAAAAAAAATTCCGTCAAAAACCCCTTTTGAAAAAAAATACCCCATGATTGATCACCCTATATATGTCCAAAACCCATAAAAGGGTGGTAGTGGATCTTAAAGTATTCAGACTTTACAAACAAAAACATCTAAAGGTCCCCCAATTGCCCCAAGTATTGCAACGTAAATTACACTCCATTTGACAGATCTGTAAGCCTAAGCGAACCTATTGGTCTACTGACTAATAGACCTGTTGAATTTCTTTAGTTTTTAAAAAAGAAAACAAAATACTCTTGACAGTGTTACTAAATCGCTATTTTAGCTGTGACGAATGGTTGAGGTTCTTATATTAATATTCCGACGCTTCACTATGCTTGAAGTTCTTTTCTTTTTTACTTTTTCCTTTTTTTGTCTATCGAAACCAATTTCCTATCCAATTCTACAGCCGAGGACAAGCATGAATATTATACTTACCCAATTACTTTATAACTGTATTCCCATTTAAAAAATATATCACACTGCACACTTAGATCCATTAATCAAATTTACCCAACGACCGAGAACCCATCTTCTCAACTTTACTTAGTGTCGTAGAAAATTGAATTTGAACAGCCATCCCCAGTTGACCCCTTAAAATCACAATCCAAATTGGTGGAACACGAACCCAATGATCCTTGAAATAAATTGAGTTACAGTTCATAATTTTGGTATTACACTTGCCGACGAACATATACTCGAAGCTACCATGAAAACATCACAACCCACAGTAAGGAAAAAAACGGAATTTCATCGTCCTTGCATGAGGTATATAAACTATTTCTGCACAACTCTGGGCTGCGATGACAAGTGTTCAACAATACCAGCTTCCGGCGAAAATAAACCCACTATCCGACTCTTACTTCCATGTTCGGTTTAACGGCACAAGTACACCCGGTTACACTTTGCGGTTAAGTGAATATTTTCCTCCACCGAGAAAACAACAACCCAATTGAAGGTCAGGAGAGGTTTTTTATGTTTTCCAAGGATTACAACACTTACGGGCGACATTTTTCGTTCGAATTTCCTCGCTTACCTATTCAAATCCAATATTTACAAGAATCCGTAAATTGTTCGAGAGGAACATTCGAAAGCAAAGTCATGCGTGAGCTGCCATTTAAATTCTCAAGTGGCGGAGGTGCTCCTTTTCGAGGGTTTGTGCATGACGGAAACCCACCACATACACATATAACAAAATGCCGCAGGAAAACTTGAGGCTATTTACTTTAACGATTTTTCCTTAGTGTAAAAGAAATCAGAGTGAGGACGTGATTCGATGCTAATGAAACATTTTCGTGGTCATGATGTGCACGTTCCTTCAAAAACTCATATACATGAGGAGAAAAGAGCGATATAGAATGTTGAGTGTCAATATTGACTGGGGGTTTCTTTTTGGCCCGCTGAATATTTGCCAGCAAACCGGGAAGACATAGTATGTGTGTCACGGTTTTGAAGATGACTGCGGATTACTCCAACCTCCGAAAATAAGGTCAGAATTGAGCTTAACAGTTAAGTGATTGCAAGAGTTTTTCACCTCTTGATAAGGATATAAGTAAGTAAGCAGTGAATTGTAAGTTGGAGGGAGGTTTGAGGACTAACTTTGCAAGGTTGTATATAAGATATACACCTACACCATTGTTTCTGAAGGATTTTAAAAATTCTACCGAAGGTGTAGCTCACGGAATTGTTTACATCAGCTGTGTACATGTGCTCTAATTATAATAAGTCTACAAAGCTGTCACGCGAGGCATAACATGAATTATACGAGTTCATTGGCAAACTTGAAATAACTTTTTGAATTACCCTGGTAGGTGAATATGAAGAAATATGAAGGCATTCATGGAACTCGAGGAAAGTGTTAAGTTCTGCCATTGACAATGGGTGCATTGTATTTTGCGATACGGTTTTTTTTTATGCATACTTTTAAGACTTTGATAACTTTATGCGGTAATAACCTGAGTCAATAGGTATAGTCCTGGTAAGTTGAAGCTGCTTTTAGAAATTAATGTGTTAATATTTTTGTATTCAAAGAATTAATGCTTTCATGGTGGTTGGGTGTTGTAGAACGAGGGTAGACTCTGAATGGCTTTAACTTGGCAATGCCCATTGCTCGCAAATCTGACTACACATCCAATGTGATTTTTTTTTACCTCCAAGTGATAACCATCGGTTACTGGTCTCATCTAACCGGATTTGACTTGCTAAACGATAAGTGCGAGTGTTGATAACAAGACGTAAATCACCGGTCTGCCTTCCCAGGCGAACATAGATAAGCTGCTTCGACATATTCGGACAACAGGTTATCTAGGAATTTCAAGGGTAAGTCAGGGCCCTTGAACAGAGATAGGGCGGATGAACCGAAAGATCAACGGCAGCGCTCAATCCCGTAGTGGATACGGATGGCCCCGTGTCCTAGGGGTATCTATAAATTGGACCTGGCCCTCCATTTTGGGGGTTGTGATTTGGGTTAACTACCAACCATGGAAAAAACTATTGTTAGAAAGCAACCAATAGCCTCGGAAAGGACTGTTGACGAACCTGCTAAACAAAATTAGGACAACGCCGTTCGTATCGCAACTGGAATGTGAGGATATTAAACAGGGGAGGTGCAGGCGGAAGCCCTTAACTGCTACAAAGCAGACGTTACCGCCTTCCAGGAAATACGATGGAATGGGCCAGGCAACAAGAGGATGAAAAACTGTGACATTTACTATGGACCGTGTTATAGTGAGCAGAAACAGCGACTATTCGGATGCGGATTTGTTATAAGTGCCAGACTTAGGCAAGAAGTCTTATGTTTCCAAGACATTAGCGAACGCATTGTTTCAATCCGCATCAAGGCCAAATTCAAAGACTTAAGCCTTGTATGCGACGGAGGAAAAAGATGATACAACTAAGGACTGCTTCTACGAGCTCCTCAACATAACCTATAAGCGACTACCAAAGTACGATGTTAAAATCGTGTTGGGAGATTGTAACGCAAAGGTAGGAAGAGAAGACATCTTTAGCAGTATTGTCGGAAAATACAGCCTACACGACTGGCAACAGACATAGGCTTATTTACTTTTATACGCCAAGAAATACCACTATAGCCCGGATTCCTAACTCGATACCAAAAAGGGGAAATGGCGGTCTCCAGATCAACGAAAAGACAACCAAACTGAACACATTGCGATAGACAAGAGGCACATCCAGTATTTTAGATGTCCGAACATTCCGAGGGGCTAAAATCGACTCGGACCACTAACTTGTTGCAGCCAAGGTAAGGATGCGGATATCCACCACACCACAACAAACCAGAAATACTGTGAAAAAATTTAATTTCGAAAGACTGCAATCGACAGAGACCGCCAAAACTTCCGCGCAACATGTATCCCTTAACCTCTCGATTCACACCATACCACCAGTATCTAATGTCGTAGAACAGTGGCAACGATCCCAACAAGCCATTAGATGATGTGCTAGGTTTGTCGCGCCCACCAGAAATAAACCCCTGGTTTGATGAGGAATGGCGACAGAAGCTCGTAGAACGAGGCCTACAAGGCTAACCTGCAGATGAAGTCGAGAGCTGCCATTGAGCTCTATAGGCAAAAAAGAAGGAAGAAGGAAGAATACCGGCTTTTAAAGAAAGAAAAGCGCGCGATCTAACATATAGAGAGGTACCACTCCAGGAACGATGTTCGCAAATTTTACCAATGTGTAAAACGTCAAAGGCAAGGATAAAAGGCTCGAACATAATCCTGTCGAGATGAACAAGGAAATATCGTAGTTGAAACACAGTAGATGCTGAGGATATGGAAGAACCACTTCTGCAGACTGTTAAACGGCGATGACGAACAACATTCCGTTGTCAGGCAGAACGAACCATTTAATATTGGCAACGACAGCGAAAACTGCCAACCGCCCGACCTAAGATGAGTGAGGGTAGCAATATTTAAACTCGAGTTTAATAAGGCTGCCGGAAATGACGGCCTTCCCGCTAAGTTTTATAAAGCTGGCGGAGATGACTTGGTAAGTAACATCCACAAACTCATAAGCCAAATCTGATCGGATGAAAGTATGGCTGAAGAATGGAACCTCAGCATCGTTTGCTTGATCCACAAAAAAGGAGACCCTCTGAACTGCGCCATATGCAGAGGCATAAGTCTCCACAAAATCGGCTACAAAATTCTGTCTGCCGTAATATGTGCATGCCTGAAACCGTATACTAACAACCTGATCGGGCCTTATCAGTGTGGTTTAGGCCAGAAAATTCCACAACCGATCAAATTTTCACACAAAATCCAAGAAGTCCAAATCGATACCCATTACCTATTTCAAAGCCGCATACGACAGCATTTATAGAGACGAACTATACAGAGCCATGTCTAGTTTTGATATACCGCCCAAACTCGTCCGTTTGTGTAGAATGATGATGGAGAATCTCGCTGTTCCATCAGGCTCGGAAACGACCTCACCGACACATTCGATACCAAAAAAGGATTTAGGCAAGGCGATGCTCTGTCATGTGACTTCTTCAATTTGATTCTTGAGAGGATTGTGCAAAACTCCCCAGCCAACAACAGAGGCTCAATTTTCCAAAAATCGGTGCAACTGCTAGCATACGCCGACGATATTGACATCATTGGTAGGACTCAACTTAATGTCATAGCCACGTTTGCTAGTATAGAGTAGGAAGCGGAAAAATTGGGTTTAGCAGTAAATGAGGGTAAGACTAAGTATATGCTGTCAACACGAAAGGACACACAATCGATGAATTGGACAGAACTTCACCAATATCTGCCAATGGTGAAGTTCTGTCCAATTCGTCGATAACAGGTAGTTATGAGGTAGTTCGGGACATTGTCTACCTGGGCTCAGCAATTAACTCTGACAACAACATCTCGTCAGAAATCAAACGATGAATTACTCTTGCCAACCGCTGTTTCTTCGGGCTAAGAAGCCCTCACTCGAACTACTAAGGAGATCCTATATAAGACCCTGATCATCCCAGTCCTGCTCTACGTCGCTGAAACATGGACCGTATCAAAAGCGGATGAAGAAATCCTTGGTCGATTCGAGAGAAGAATTTTTCGAAAAATCTTCGGTCCCGTTTGCGTTGACGGGCTATGGAGATGAAGATTCAACCACGAACTATACGAGCTGTACAGCGATATACCCCTAGTCAAAAAAATCTCCGCATTGGACATTTAAGATGGCTAGAACATGTAGAACGAATGGACACCAAGACTCCGGCTCGCAGAGTCTTTGATTCCCAGCCAGACGTCGGACGCAGTAGAGGAATACCTCGACCTAAGTGGTGCGCACAAGTAGAAACCGACCTCAACCATTTTGGGATGCGCAACTGGAGGCAGTTAGCTAATTACCGGGCTAATTGGAGAGGCATGTTGGTTGAGGCCCAGGTTCATCCGGGACTTTAGCCCATCAATTGCTTATGATTTATTCGAATAGACTTACGATTTAAGACACCGACCAAAGCTGAAGGCATTAAATCACACAATCTTCGTGGCCAGTTCACATAGTAGTCGCGCGATATAACCATGCCACCATATGCCTCATGCCACTTAGCATTATCCTGTTGGTATCATGCCTCATTGTTTTCCATATCATCAAGTTTAGGCTACAAGAAGTTACTTATCATCAATCTGTCGTTTCAATATTGGAGGGTTATGGCAATGCCAGTTTTATCTTAGAAGATATAATGATCGATGATTCCAACCAAAATCAGTCCCAAATTTGGTTATTTGACCTGTTCCATATATCCCAATATTGTTAATGAAGATCTATTTTTTTGGGAAGTTTTGGTCAACTTTAATCCGGTAAATAACCCAATTAGCGAACGAACTTTGTTGTCAAGTTCCATGGTACAGACAGAAAGACCAAGTTCTTTCAAAAGACGAGAAATAATCTGCCTCGGGTTTCCCAATACATTATCACTCACTGTAGCAATTTATTTAACAGATCTTTCGTTTCGAAGGCGTACGGGTGTTGGTAAATTATTTTTTAATCGGTTGACTTGAATTAGTGAGCAAACTCAAAATTTTAGGCCCAAAAATCGGTTACACACAGACGGACAGACAGACAACTCTAAATAGACGCAGCTGGCGATTTTGATTCGATCTATGTAACAAACTTAATGTCAAAACTAATATACCCCTATGGGATATGGTTAACAAAGAAATTCGATGTAAAACTAGTTTACAATTGTGTGGGACGCTTATTAAGAGAGAGGGTCTAGTGATAGACAACACAAAAGTTGCAATAATATCTGAATAGCGGCTGTGACATACTTACTTACTTAATATGCGAAAGAACCTGGGCCTTAACGAACATTAGCTTACTGTCTTCATTTGCGCACACCACGTCCGACGTCTCGCTACCAATCGAAGTCTCTGAAACCTAGAGTATTGATGTTCATTCGCTCCGTCATGTGTAAACGGCATTAAAAGTCAAACGTAGAACTTTTTGACCAGGTCTATGTAGCTCATACAGCTTATAAAGTTATTGGTCTTCATAGCTCGTCAACGCAAAGTGGATAGAAGATATTAGGAAGAATTTTTCGCTCAAAATATACAAGATATCTCTTCATCCACTTGTGATAAGAACAGGGATGATAAGCGTCTTAAAAAATATCTTCTTAAGAATTCTTATAGGGATTTTATTCTTAAATTGTCTTTATATCCCGACGAAATAGTAGTTTTTGTTTTGGTTTCTAACAAGACGTCATTGTCAGAATAAATAGCAGAGCCAAGGTAGACAAAGTCCCTTACTTTATCAAAGTTCGCCAGCACACACAGCCCATTTTTTTCTTGGTCCATTGTGATAATACGTCCTGGTTGTGAGAAAACCAGTTTAAGCTATTAATGAATCGGAGGAGACTTTTCACTTCCTTTGACTTTGTCAAATCGCTGAGATTTTGAAAGTATTAAGCTCTAAGATGTTGATAGGACCGGACATTTACAAAGAGATGAAGTATTTTTTCTTCTTCCTCTTCGTCCATGCAGCTCCTACAGAAGTCTTTGGTGTGGAGGCCTAGCCTTTCTTCGTCCTGTCCATTGATGACAGCTATAGTGGCACTATCTATCGAGCGGAATCAATCCCTTGGATCTTTTTAAATTCCGCTTTGGCCAAATTTGTTTGGTGGTTTGACACGTTGACATGTTGTGCTAGTAAGCTTTTGCATGTAGCGATATAAATAACTAGCGCACCCGTGTCAGGCACAACTGGTAATTTAGGCCCATGTCTGGTGAGTTCATCAGCTTTACAGCTCCCCGGAATGCCCAGGCACCGAGTATAGGTGAATGTTAAACCCCTTTGACATCTCTTGGAGAGATGAGCGGCAACCCAGGGTTGTATTTGAATTTGTTGAGACTGATTCCAGGGATTTGATGACCACTTGGCCGCCGAGAAGATGATAATATCCTTGGCAGATATTACATTCTCCTTTAGCCAATATTAGGCCTCTTTGATCGCCATGAGTTTCGCAAGGAACACTCTGACCTTGATAGAGCAGCAAGAATTGTCAATTATTATCACAGACGGACAAGTTTCGGCTGCATACCAAAACTAGACATAGTTATGTATAGCTCGTTTCGATAAATGCTGTCGTATCAGGCTTCCATTTAGTCATGGGATTTTTTTCAGGAAGTGTGACTTTTCTGGCCAAAGACCACACTACTAACGGGTGTTTAGGCTGTTCTATACCTGTCTTTGACGTTTCGTATTTTATTAAAACTTATGAACATCATTCCTGGGGTGGCACCTCTATATATCTTCCATCACTCGCTTGTTTCTTCTCTCTGGAAGTCGATGTTCTCCATTCATCTTCCTACAAAACTCAAAGCCAGTTCTCGTCCTCAGCTTTAGCTTTGCATACAAGCATCTGTCAGCACTCTTCTTCAAACCTGGCGCAGGTAGGCGGGAGAAGCCTGGTTCATCAGGTGCGGCTGATCTTTTGGTATGTTTTCATCGACACTATTGGTTCCTAGCTGATGGTAATGTTTTAGTTGGTGGTAATGTTTTAGTTGGGTAATTAAGGGATGTGAATTCTGCTAAGGAATTGACGGTCTTTTACAGTTGTAGTCGGTCTTGGTAGAGTTTAGGCGCAAATTAATCGTCTGAACATTTTTTGTTCATTTTTTAGATATGGAAGGCGTTTTCTCTCTTCTTTCGTTTGGCTTGCTCGTCAACATTATTATCAGACTTATGGGAGTCTTTGTGTTCCTGAACCCATAGCCCTATATACCCCTAGGACATTATAAGCCCATAAGAATTGATCTGCCACCATCTCAATGCAAGCGGTTGACATTTCTATATGACATTTTTTTATAGAATATCAGCCCTAGCGAGGTATCTGTCGCAGCGAAACATGTTCCGCAACACATACTTCGTCGGCGGTTCAAATTACATTCGAGGTATGTGTCATCGGAAAAAAATACTACACAAATGCGACGGCTTTACGTCACAACAATTCGTAAATAAATTCCGCGAAGAATTTGTGTTGGAGGAAATCGAAAAAAGAATTGCACTTAGCTATCAAAAATTGCACGAAAAATGCACCTGAACGCACTTTGACGCAATTCGCCGTGATGCGTTCAAAATGTCGGAGAATTTTCCGCTCCGTCGGATACCTCGCTAGGGTTTTATGTCGCCACCGTTGATTCCATCTTGGGAGTTATTCTGCTAGCCTCTGGCAAAAGGATGGAATTTCTAAGAAAAAGGACAAAAATCCAATCTACGGTCTTGGTACTAGCCAGCCAGTGGTTTTTGACTTCTTGATTTTATTTTTTGAACTTTTTTTTTAAATAAAAGCAAGAGGTATAACATATTTTGATTCTCTCTGGACTAAGAAAATAGAAAACGGATGAAGACAATTTGATGACCTAGACTTACTTAAGTGCCGCTAATGTACGGAATGATCCTGGGGTTTAACCAACATGCTTGTCTAATTAGATGCTTGTCGATTAGATGGGTTCCTTTCATTAATTTCTTAGTCCTTTCTTTAAAAAAAAAAAAAAACAAATATTTTACAAGACCTTTTTTGGCGATTGAGTTCCTTACTTAAAAAAGGCTTTGAAGTTCTCGAGGTATATTCCCAAGTATTTTTTATTTAACACCATGCTAAGTAATTCATTTCAGGACTCAAACATTTCAACACCCAAACCACTTTGCAGGATTTCAGTGCAAGAATAAATTGGAATGCCCAGCCCATTCAATGTAACCTCACAATAGCTAAGCAATTTGTGTTTCATACATTTGGAAAAATACCGCAGGGACGTCATTGAGGTCCTGACTTTAATGTAGTTTTGTGCGGCTTTTTACTTAATTGGAAAAATGTAAATGTAGTAGTTTTCACTCCAGGCTTTTCTGACGGTGCGTAAATAGCAAACTATCAACTGAAATGTGTAGCACTGCGTTTTGGGTTGCCATTTTGGGTTCTTTTTTGTGACAATCGTGTCTCAGGGGAAATTTGCTGGTGAAAATAAAATGTGAGACATTTTTTCAGCTCTATTGCATCATTACTTTTGAACTTCTGCAGTTGTTCTTGAAAAAAAAACATGCACACAAAAATGTAAGTTGGATTCTTTGTATACATTTATGTGACAGTAAGATGTTGACAGTTGCAAGGTTTTTAAACTTTTTAATTTCCAGGATTTTATTTTTTTTTTGTATTTTTGCGGACTGGAGTCATATTAAAAAAGTTTTTCAATTAAATTCCAAATGACACCATATCCGCTTTTATGTGAGCAGGAGCACTCATGTGCGTATATATGAGATGGGTAAAAATTTCATATATTGACGCCTGAACTATATTCGTATCTACCTATACGGGTATTTGTATGTACGTAAAGGGGTTTCATGTTCTGTGGAATCTCGTTTTTTCCCTTATTGCCAAATTGAAATTCATTTCAAATTCCCAGCAGATAGTATTAATATTTTGATGAGAGGTAATGTGATTCAAGGATCATGATTGCCCTAGTCGAAATGGAAATTTTAACCAACAATTGTTATAGGGACTGAAAACAGGATTTTTGTTTATTAAATGAAAATAGTTTATTTAGGTATAATATAGAGGTTGCCAAAACTGCGTGCAACTACGTAGATAACCCAGACTGCTGCCACCTTTACAAATCTACCAATTAAGAGACTTGGTGTGTGAAGGCATATTTCTGTCACAATGAATGGCAACTTGGAGAAAGTTCTTATGAGAGTTATATATTCTTGGGTGTTGGTTACAACTTAAGAAGCATATACAAACTCATTTCTTAGAATGAAAGTATTCCTGAATATTGAAGCCTCAACATCGTTCGCCAAATCTACAAAGAAAGAGATCATCTGAAGTGTACAAAAGCGTAAGTATCCCTAGCATCGCTTTCAAGATCCTTTTTTTGTAAAATGTGAATCTAAACCAAATCACAAACAACCTGATTGACCCTTATCAAAATTGTATTAAGCCAGGAAAGCTAAATCAAATCATCACATCTTCACACTAAGGCAGAAGCTGGCAAAATCCAAAATGTAAAATCGATGCTATATTGTGCTAGATTTTTCGACATATGCTCGCAGCTAACAACGATGTCTACAAGGCTATGCTGCAGGTGATGACCAGATATCCCATTGAGCTCTATAAATAAAGGAATAGTGAAGAACACCGCCTTTTTAGAAAGAATACAAAAAAGCAAGAGAAGAGCGCGATCGAGGTTGTAGAGATGTGTCACTTCAGGAAATTTGTTTGCAAGTTTTACCAAAGTTTAAAACGTCAAAGCCACGGATACAAGGCGGGAATAAATTGCTGTCGAGATGAACAATGAAAGATGGTAGTTTAGACACAGTCGATGTTGAGAATATGGAACAATGACTATTCTGCGGCAATGTAGAACAATCTTCCTCTGTCAGGAAGAACGAAGCATTCAATATTGACGACGGCAGCGAAAACTACATACCAGATACCATCCGACATAAGTGAAGTGAGGATAGCAATATCTAAACTCAAGCTTGCTTAATATGTCTGCCGGAAATGACAACCTTCCTGCCGAGCTTTATAAAGCCGGTGGAATTGATTTGGTAAGTCACATTTACAAACTCATAGTAAAAATGTACAAGGTGGCGCAAAAGTAATCCTCCTATCAGAAAATGCTATAAATTTTGCGATTGGCCCCTAATGTCAGTTCTGTTTTGACATTTGTGTAGTAAACACATGCGAAATACACGTTAATAAACAATGTTACGCTACACTGCTCCAGAACGCGGAATATTGGTGACTATTTATTTGAGCAATAATCGGTCGGTGACTTTGGCACAACGTGAATTTCGTCGCAGATTTCCTAGCCGTCCAACGCCTACTGGTGAAACACTGCGACGTTTAGCCGCTCGCCTCGAAGAGACTGGCACAACACGAGATGCTGCCAGGCGTGGCAGACCCCGGAGTAGCCGTTCTGCAGAGAATATTGCTGCTGTAGCCGTCGACATCGACCAGACGACGTGCCACGCAAATGGGTATCAGTCAACCGTCTTTACAGCGAATTTTGGTACATGAATTGAAGATGTTTCCGTACAAAGTCCAGACGGTGCATCAGCTGTTAGCTGCTGACCGCCAATCGCGTCTAACATACACTCAAGCCATCCTTAATCACCACCAAGAGGAAGATGATTTTTCATCAAAAATAATCATGAGTGATGAGGCCCATTTCCATCTTAGCGGCTACGTAAATAAGAAAAATTAACGCTTCTGGGGCACTGAAAATCCGCGTGTAACCCACGAAGAGCCATTTCACCCGATTGTTTGCGATTGGAAAACATGTGGTTCCAACAGGACAGTGCGACGGCACACACTGCACGTGCCACAACCGATATGCTGAAGGATGCATTTCCCGGGCGCCTAATCTCCCGTTTTGGCGATTTGCACTGGCCAGCAAGATCGCCTGATTTGACAGCTCCAGACTTCTTTTTGTGGGGCTTTTTGAAGTCCCAGGTTTATGTCAACAAGCCTCAGACTCTTGCAGCTCTTAAAGACAATATCCGTCAAGAATGTGAGGACCTATCGCCGGAAGTTTTGGCCAAAGTGATGGAAAATGCCATAAAAAGGGCTCAAATGACAATCAACTGTGGCGGCGGCCATTTACATGACATCATATTCTCGACTTGATGTAAAGAAATTAAAAGACCAAATAAAAATAATCCACAAGAAGAATCAAAGTTTTTCATTTTTTTTATATTACAGCCAAAAAACATAGGAAGGTTATTTTTCCACCACCTTGTATTTCAAAGTTGCCTGAAGAAGGAACCTCAGCATCGATTCACGAAAAATGAGAAACTTTGAACTATGAAAACTAAAGAAACATAAATATAATCAATCTCGCCTACAAGATCCTAACTGTCGTAATATGCCTGAAACGTTTGTCAACAACCTGATCAGTGTGGTTTTAGGCCAGCAATGGCCACAACCGATCAAATTTTCACACTTCGGCAGATCCTGAAAAAAACCCAAAGAGTCCAAATCGGTACCCGCCACCTATTTATCGATTTTAAAGCCGCATACGACAGCATTTATAGAGACGAACTATACAGACCCATATCTAGTTTTGGTATACCGCCCAAAGTCGTCCGTTTGTGTAGGATGACGATGGAGAATTCTCGCTGCACCATCAGGGTCGGAAACGACCTCACCGACACATTCGATACCAAAAAAAGGATTTAGGAAAGGCGATGCGCTGTCATGTGACATCTTCAATTTGATTCTTGAGAAGATTGTGCAAAACTCCCAAGCCAACACCAGAGGTACAATTTTACAAAAATTGGTGCAAACAACTAGCAAACGCCGATGATATTGACAGTAGGACTCAACGTGATGTCATAGCCACGTTTGCTAGTATAGAGAAAGAAGCGGCAAAAATGGGTTTAGCAGTATAAATGAGGGTAAGACTAAGTATATGCTGTCAACACGAATGCATACACAACATCGAAAAATTGGACAGAATGTCACCATTGGCAGACATAACGGGTTACAAGGTAGCAGAGTCTATTAATTCTGACAACAACATCTCATCAGAAATTAAACGAAGAATAACTCTTAACAACCGCTGTTTCTTCGTGCTAAAGAGGCAATTTACAATTTATTTTATCCTATATAAGACCCACATCACCCCAGTCCTGCTCATCCAAAGTGGATGAAGAAATCCTTGGTCGTTTTGATAGAAAAGTTCTTCCTAAAATCTTCGGTCTCGTTTGCATTGATGAAGATTCAATCACGATTTATATGTGTAGTACAGCGACATACCCCTAGACGTTCGCTAGATGCCCAGGACATGTATAGCGAATGGACACCAATACTCCGGCTCGGAGAGTCTTTGATTGCCAGCCATACGTCGCGTCGCGGTCGGTCGAACGCAGTTGAGGAAGACCTCGCCTTTAGTGGTGCGCACAAGTAGAAACCGAGCTCAACCAACTAGAAGTGCGCAACTGGAGGCAGTTAGCTAAGAGCGAGCTAATTGGAGTGGCGGTAATTTTAAGGTCCAGATTTATTCGTGACTGTACCGCAACTTCAGTAAGTCAGTTAGTTTAAATCGATACTCATAACCTAATGATTTTAAAGTCCCAAAGGATATTGTTGATAGGGACGAACTTCACAGTTCACAGAATAATTTCTTGGTTTTTGTATGCCTCCAAAACTCGTTCGTATGTGCTGGATAACGTTGTAACAATTTGTCTACTTCACCTAGGTCCATGGGTGCAGTAGCCTAGGGGTTGGTGACAACACCTAAGTTTTTTCACTGCTCCACCTCTTGCGAATGTCTGACAAATATGCAAGAGACTTAGTGGGATAAATAATAACTTCGCACACACAAATGGAGGGAGAAGCTATAGGTTTGAGGCCCTGTATGGGTCATTAATGCTAGATTTTGAATATAAGCGGGTAAAGTACGTCAAGCTTTGCAATAAACCCTATATTAGGTACATATATGCTTTTTACAAAAGGTGGTATGCAAAAATATGAGTTCATGCTGTTTACTCATTTTTTTGATATCTTTCCTAGAATGGTATGCAAAAGAAAAACCCTAACCGAGTAATATCTCATGTTGTGAGTTCGATCTCAAGTGCTGAGATCGATCTCAAACTGAAATCTCGACACGAGACAAAGCTTGTCTTGATATGCAAAGAGATGAAAAAACGGTTGGTTGCGTTAGATCGATCTTATAGATAGCTAAGCTAGGTATTTCTCTTACTCAGTTCATATACAACTTTGAAGATGGCCTAATTTCAGCAAATTTTTGCAACACTTAGAGTTTATAAAAATAAAAAGTGACCATTTGGTTAAGATTTGAATCGCTTGTATCGGTAAAGTGAAGAAGATGAGCTATTGATAACTTAACACTTTGCTTTGGTGCTTTAACAAATGGAGAAAAATTCGAATTTTGTTGGGCTATATAGGAGACCCGAGGTTTCGAATACAGCAAATTTCCGAAAAAATCGCAATCCATACGAATGAATGGACTGTATTCATCAAATTCTTTTTTTTATTTTAAGGTAGGTATAGTTTTTTTGCATAGCATCCGAAGTATCGAAATCCCTGCTTTACATATTGGCAATTCCGATTTCTTCAGTAAAATTCTCTTTTCTGTTATTTCTCTAACTCGTTCAAAACAACACTCTATTTTCACTTTCTGTAGTGATTTTTTTTATTTAATTGCTGCAAAGAAATCCTTAAAACAACTAAATACAACAGAGAGGATTACTTTCGATCTCAACTCCACCGAGTCAAAAATTTTGAGAACGATCTCTTTTTTTGCATGTGAAACTGAGTCCGAGTCCAAGCTTGTCAGCTCTGACTCTGAGATCGTGCTCTTCTTTATGCATACGACCCATTGGTTAAGGCCCAGACACATCCCTGACTCTAGCGACCTTTGATGACTGGCATGAACCCGAAAAAAAATATGAGAAGATAGAAGTGCTGTCATCAGCCAAGAAAAGGATTGAATTAAAAATTGCAGACAGAAAATCATTTCTAATACATAAAATTATACCATTCTTTATTTGGTGAGTTGCTATCAAAGAAAATCCTTTATGTATAAAAAAGCAAATGGGGTACAAAATGTAATTTAAATAAATGCATCGATTGATTTCGTAAAGCCTATCCTTTTCGCTAATAAACGGAACGGTTTAAAAAGGGATTTCTTAAGACAACAGATATTGCCAATGTTATTGCACAAAGTGATATCACTTTTACTGCCAGAACCCACAAAAGAAAGATAAACCCACCACAAAAAGAAACGATTTTTTTAAACGATTTCAATAAACATTTATATGTACGATACGTACTATGGTTTAGTACATTTGAAGCACTTTAATACTTTGTGTGATGATTATATTATTTCTTGTGAAAGTTAGGTTCAATGGATGTAAGATGGCGCAGTATGTAATCTGAAAAATATTTGAGGAAAGGCTTTTGAGTCTGGAAATCAAACATTCTGACATTAAAGTTGTCAATAAAAATCATGATTACTTTAATTTCTGACAACTATTAGAAGTTGACTGGGTGACTTAGTTAAGTTCAGAGTATATCTACTTACAGTGAGTAGGGACACTCTCCATAGATATGCAACTTGTATTAATACAAACAAAATACTACAACAAATACGGTGCATAAGTTAAAACAGTTAAAAAGGATTGATTTTTAATCCTTATGCGCAATCACTTATAACAAAAAGAGAACACAGCACATAAAACGACCACTATCGCATCTAGCAATTTTGCGTAAGATACATAAATGAAAATTTCCCATAATGCTTTTCTAAAGGCGGGCTGGAGTGATTGTCAGTGTAGTAGTATTTCCCCTCAGCTATTCAGGAATCAATTGACTTGACTATGTTACCAAGATTGCTTTTTAAAATTTGTTTTTGTCATTGGTTATTTATTAAAAAGACTTAGTTATGGATCTTCAATATAAATGTTTCACTGCAGAATATAAAACTAAACATTTTTGCATATCTATTACTTCTTTATATAACATATTGAACAATTTTAAGTTTTATTGACACTTTTAGGTTCCATATTGTATAGATGATGGTCACACTAAATGCGTAGGCAGACTTGAGGGGAGATTGCTTTATTTTTTTAACCGTAAGGCGTACTGAAGTTGAATTGTCAAAAGTTATTCAATTCCAGATATTAATTCAAAAAAGGGTGTTACAATTAGGGCCTGTGCTAAATTTAAAATAAAATAATTATATTATATATGATATTGTTGTTGATAACTAGAAAGCAGTCTGGAAAGATGTTGAGAATTTGTATTTAAGGGAGAAAAATAATTCATTTAGAATGGCTACCAAATTGACAGATGAGCACATTTTTCCAATTAATTTTAGAGATTTTAAGGCTTGCCGCTCAAATGATAAGTAACTACAACAGTTTCACCTGGAATTTATACTTTAGCTAGTTTAGGTGCTGGTATTCAACCGCTAATAATATTACCTCTGTAATATGATGTCCTCAATTCATCTAAATTTCGAGAATCTAAAAAGTTAAGAAGACCATTTTGAAAGCTGCAAAAATTGCAACTAAAAAATGCATTTCATAAAATAATATTAATGAATACTTAGTGAAATAAAGACAACTGTGTTAAATGTCACTTAAGAGGAAATCTTAATCTAGATTGCTTGGAACAGAACGTTGCGATTTTACGCAGCCGTCTTGTTAATCCGAGGTATGACATTTTCAGAAGCTATTTGAAAAGAAATAACAATAGGCTTTCACACGATTGTTCATTAATGCATTTTTTCTTAAATTTAAATTTGTTTTGTGAACGATTTTCCTAAAACAAATCACAGAGCAATTTGAAGTTTCTAGAAAAAAAAGGTTTTTGTAGGGGAAAAAAGTATTGTTTGATTTGACATAATTCGGTTGGACGTCATTTGAAATAGCATTTTAGCGGAATTCCGAATTTCAGAATGTGAAACCGCTTTCAAAACCGCACAATAAAACTGTCGACGTCAGTATTGAAATTGCATTTAACTATTACGCAGTATATAATTTGGAAATAAATCAAATAAAGCCTAAACTAGGAGTGTGAGTTAAAAATGATTCCAATTTGCACGAGATTTGCACGACCTTCTAAACGAGTGGTGGGTGCACGACTGGGTCGTACGCAACTTTCTCTTTCACAGCGAGTTTGGCGTTATATCAAATAGTACGCATTTTGATTATTGATGCTTAAAATGATATAAATAATGTCGAAATGTGTTTATAATTTACTCCGAAATTCGAAGGAATCGATGTCAATGTGAATAATAATGATTTTCCGTTATTGGCCAAAACTGAAAATTCCGGTTAGTGATAGTTGGGCTAAAACTAATTATGTGGAATTGCTTCAAACTGCAATTGTAGTATATATATTAAATTTCATTAAATTTGACATAATAGTTTGCGAGAAATTAACAATTTTCTTTATATGGCCTAAATGACAAAATCCGTTATATGGATTTTCTCGAAAAAACTGTGTATACAGTTTTGTTGGAACTCATATGACTATAGTATGTATAAAGTTTAATAAAAATCGTTAAAGCCGTTTTCGAGAAAATTGAGGCTATGTGTAATTTTTATATGGCAGGTACCGTTATTAACATGGCTAAAAGCAAACAAAAAAAATCGCATAGAATTATGACCAAAACAAGCTTGGATACGAAGTTTGAAGAAAATCGGTCAAGCCGTTTAGGCTGGGGAGACCGACGGACGGACGGACGGAATACCAAAAACCACTTGTTTAGGCTCTGCTATCATCGTAATGTTAGAATCAATCAAAATCTCGAGGTCGAAAATTTTCACGAAAACAATATCTTTCTCTTTGTAAGAGAAAGTTAAAAATACATAAACAAGTTAGAGAATCTTGAACAAAATTTAAATCCTATTTTCCAAATATGTATTTCCTTTAAGACTTCGCATTTTCATTTTGAAAAAAAGACTTATTTGCTGTAAAAATGAAAATAAGAAATTTCTCATAAAATTGTATGTTCGAGTACAAGTTAATCATATAATTAAACAGTTTAATAAGGAAACACAAAAAAAACAAACAAAAATATTAAAAACATATATTACTTTGCTATTTTGTTTACACCACACCCTGTGTCACAATTCGAAGAAGTTCTTATCCTTTTCTATCTCCTTCACTGCAAGTCTTCCTTACTACCGTCTATTTCTCGTGTATGTGAGGCATAAATTATTAAATCGTCGAGAGTGTCCCTACCCTACTCACTGTAAGTAGATATACTCTGATTAAGTTCTTCAAATTATTAGTAGGGCTGATACTTAATTAAACGAGTGGTGGGTGCACGACTGGGTCGTACGCAACTTTCTCTTTCACAGCGAGTTAGGCGTTAGATCAAATAGTACGCATTTTGATTAATGATATATATAATGTCGAAATGAGTTTATACGAACGGTTACTCCGATATTTGAAGAAATCGATGTCAATGTGAATAATAATGATTTTCCGTTATTGGCCAAAACTGAAAATTCCGTTTAGTGATAGTTGGGCTAAAACTAATTATGTGGAATTGCTTCAAGCTGTAATAGTAGTATATATATTGAATTTCATTCAATTTGACATAATAGTTTGCGAGCAATTATCAATTTTCCTTATATGGCCTAAATGACAAAATCCGTTATATGGATTTTCTCGAAAAAACTGGGTATGCAGTTTTGTTGAAGCTAATATGGTTATAGTATATATAAAGTTTAATCAAAATCGTTAGAGCCGTTTTCGAGAAAATTGAGGTTATGTGTAATTTTTATATGGCAGGTACCATTGTTAACATGGCTAAAAGCAAACAAAAAAAATGGCCTAGAATTATGACTAAAACTAGCTTGTATACGAAGTTTGAAGAAAATCGGTTTAGCCGTTTAGGCTAGAATCAATCAAAATCTCGAGGTCGAAAATTTTCACGAAAACAATATCTTTCTCTTTGTAAGAGAAAGTTAAAAAAAGTATAAAGCGTTATGAATTAGACGGTGTAAACGTAAAAAAAACTAAAATATTGGGACAGAAATTTCACTATACTCATCAACTTTACTTCATAATTTTTATTAATCTTTTCCAAACGTTGTAAAAACCTTTCATACTTTAATTTTCCTACTAACAATACGATATACAAACAAATTTACTACCACGCCCCATAATACGAACACCTGACTTGGCGCTGTGGGAATCGTCTAATTCCAAACCAATCCTTAAATTTTTGAATCTGAACATTGCCAAACTTCCTTCTGACTTAAGCCCACTTTAAGTGCCCACTTTCGGATTTCTAACTGACGAAAAACGCATTTTAAAAATATTAAGTACAAATAGTTTAAAATTAAACTGTCACTCAATTGAATGTTAGCCCTGAAATTGCACGACATGCGGAAATAGCCGAATTAACAAATAAAAAGTCACTTCGTCAATAATTGCAGCTGGAAAATTATTGTTATTCGGAGGAAAGCACAGCACATAGACATATTTTTATCAAAAAAGATTATAATAAGCCGATGGAAATTAGTGAGATACCAGCCTTGACTAATGCGAACATATTTCAAAAGAAAAATGTCGGGCGACTTGGGCAAACTTGCCTAGGAATGTAGCAGAGTATTGTCTTTGATATACAGGGTGGGCGAAATAAAATGAACAAAATACGGAAAATCAAAGATTCCCATTAATTATGGAACACAACGTCGTTCAAGTGGCAGCCTCAGCTGGCTTCGCAGTAGCGCATTCTGTCACTCCAATTTTCCAAGACTTTGTTGATGGTTTGGGGCTGAGCTCGCAGATTTCTTGGATGATATTGGACTTAAGTGTTTGAATCGTTTTCGGATTGTAGGCATAACATCAGTCCTTCACGGTTCACCACAAAAAAAATCCAAATTGGTGAAATCGCTGTTCAAGCGTAAAGGGTCGATCAGAATGCGTATCTGTAGCTGGTATCTGGAGCTGAGTGAAAAGTAAAAAACAAGGCAACCAGTAAGCGCTTACACATGTGTTTCTTCGTGAATCTGTAGCTTGAAGTTGAATAGAGGGCAACTTCATGCAAGAAATGTATCTCTCTTTTGACAGCGATGCAAGATACCAGCTACACAGACATGCATTCTGAGCAGGCCTTAAAGCGACTCATTTCGTTCTGCGGAAGTATGATATGACTTTCTGAAAAGATTTTGTGCTGGAAATAGCTGTCAGTGCCAAAATAGCCTATGTTTTAAAAAGAACCCACAAGAGTTTGAACAAATAAACTTCTGCTGAAAAAAAACCTATTAGCTTTTTAAACATTTTTATAAGTTTGATGCCCGTTTTCACAGTGCGAGCTTAAGTGTGGATTTAGCTAAGGGTAGGATCGAATGTAAACTTCACTCAAGAAAATTGTATATTCACACTCAAAATTTTAGGGTAGTTTAAGTAAGCCATGGATTAAATGTCATTGTGAACCATTTAAAAAAAAACTAAAAGAAGGCTACAATCCGTGGTGCGGATCGTTGAATACTCTCTCCCATCCCATCCTTAAAATCAATATCCCCAAAATGTGGGATTTATGGCGATGAAATTAGAAAATGACGTTGTCATAACATATTGTTCAGACAATTTATGAAAATCTTTTATGGTTCGACAAAAAAAAAAACAATGTTTTTCTATTTCATATGCCTTGGGGTAGGGTATACAAATGGTTTTTGTATCAAAACGGCTCCAAAAAGTGGGTGTGGGTTAAAATTCTCTTTAGTTCAACATCTGGGACAAGGTTCATATTAATTTTATTAAAGTTTTTGCATCAAAAGTTTCTTTTGTTCAAAAATTGAATATTTGGCCGAAAAAGGTTTTTTTTACTAAAAACGTCCCCAAAAAGTGGGCGTGGCAAAAAACTTTATACAAGCAAAATATAGATATTAAGATTATTAAAATATGCTGCTCAGACACTTTTTTAAATTCTTAACGGTTTGACTAAAAATAAGGTTTTTCTAAAAAGTGGCGGTGGGGCATTTTAAACATTTTTACACTTCTTCGAACAACACGTAAAAGGATCACATATACAAAATTTCATTATCCTATCTCAAAATTTAAGGCCTAAAAACCGATGACCTACAAACGAACGGGCAGACATGGCTTAATCGACTCAGCTAGCGATTCTGAGTCGGTAAATGTACTTTTAAGTATATTAATGTTACAAACTATATATCAAAATTAATATATGTACTAATATCTGTATAAAAACTGACCTTAAAAGTTAAATGTAAAGTGTAAAACTTAAAGTATTTTTTTACCTTAAAGTATAAAAATTAAATAAAGAAAATCAATATTTATTTCGAAAGGCAATTGAGTTCACGAAATATTTTGTCAGTCCGTCCTTAAAAAATAAATAAATTTTTGGAGCCACAGCCTCGTTAGTATGGTTTATGCCGAATCCAAACTGCTAAGTTGAGATAAGCTTTTCTTGAAAATTGATACTAACGGGTGATTTTTTAGCTGGTTTGGTTTTGGCAACACTGGTTTTGACAGCTGACGTGTGTTTAGTACCTTGTGTCAACGTCAAACAGCTTCAGTTTGGTTTGCCATTTAACCATGGATCGTCTTACAAATGAACAACGCTTGCAAATTATTGAATTTTACTATCAAAATTCGTGCTCGGTTCGAAATGTTCATCGCGAGCTGCTTCCATTTTATGATCGGCATTCTCGACCTTCTGAGCAGTCTATTCGGAAGATTGTGACCAAATTTCGCATCAAATTTACTTTGTTGGACATTAAACCACCAACACGTTTACGTACTGTGCGTAGTGAAGAAAATATTGCGGCCGTATCAGCTAGTGTGACAGAAGACCGCGAAATGTCGATTCGGCGCCGTTCCCAGCAGTTAGGCCTTTGTTACAGCACTACGTGGAAAATTTTGCGGAAGGATTTGGGCGTAAAGCCTTTTAAGATACAGCTGGTGCAAGAACTAAAGCCAGCCGACCTACCACAACGCCGAATTTTTGGTGAATGGGCTCTTGGAAAGCTGGCCGAGGATCCGCTTTTTTATCGAAAAATTGTGTTCAGCGATGAGGCTCATTTTTGGTTGAATGGGTACGTAAATAAGCAAAATTGCCGCATTTGGAGTGAAGATCAGCCAGAAGCATTGCAACAGCTACCAATGCATCCCGAAAAAGCCACTGTTTGGTGCGGTTTATGGGCCGGCGGCATTTTTGGGCCATATTTCTTCAAAGATGATGCGAATCGCAGCGTTACTGTCAATGGTGAACGCTACCGAGCGATGATAACAAACTTTTTTTTGCCCGAAATGGAAGTTCTTGACTTGCATGATATGTGGTTTCAAAAGACGGTGCCACATGCCACATAGCACGCGAAACAATGGCGCAATTGCGAGGCGAGTATGGTGAACAGTTAATTTCACGTTTCGGGCCGGTCAATTGGCCGCCTAGATCGTGCGATTTGACACCATTAGATTATTTTTTGTGGGGGTATGTCAAGGCTAATGTCTATAGGGACAAGCCCGCTTCGATTGACGCACTGGAAGCCAACATCCATGCATTCATTCGTGAGATACCGGCCGATATGTGTGAAAGAGTATGCCAAAATTGGACTCAGCGGATGGGCTACCTGAGACGCAGCCGCGGTCAACATTTGCATGAAATTATCTTTAAAAATTAAATTGCAAGGTTCAAACTATCGATTCAAATAAATATTTCATTCATTTTTTCGAATTTTTTGTGTTTTTTTTTTAAAAAGTTCTAAACCTCTTAAAAAATCACCCGTTACTTGAATGATTTGTCAGGTTATCACGAGAGGTGTTGCTAAACCAGACCTCTAGAGCCGCAATTAATATTTTTTTGGAGGTACTAATGTGTGTTTGACTTTTTTTGCCAGAGGACCCAAATTTATCGATCCGCATTCTTAGCAACTCGGTATCTCGGTCCACTACTTGGAAAATGTTGAGGAAAGAAATTGACCTTTACATCCATATAAGTTCCAACTGGTCAAAGTACTAAATTCAGCGGACCTGTGTAGTGTGTTCGGTGGATGGGCTGAGAATCAATTGGAAGTTAAACCATATATTACCCTAAAATCATTTTTAGCGATGAGACTCATTTGTGGCTTGACAAGCAAAATTATCGTTTTAAGAGTGAGCACAATCCTCATGAGACTCTTGAGACTCCATTATACCCTGAAAAAATCACTGTTGGTGCGGTTTACATGTCGAAGTCGTCATCGGCACATTTGTCATTAAATCCGAAACCGGTGCAAACATTATTATAAAGATTTTGATTGCAGGAGATTGGCAAATATATTGATGATTTAGTGGTTTACCCCTATGTAATAATCCACACCATTTCTTCCATAGCCAATACAAATTAGGAAACATATTTGATTGGTTCAAAACATGCTTTGATTGTGTAATTGAAGTACGGATATATCCTGCAGTCATACTATCGCATGCAATATTTACTACAATAATGAAGTACTTATTGCAAATGGGAATACAACGAATCCCTGGCAGCAAGTTTACAAATCCTTGCAACATGCACTTATGCACGACAATGCAGGACAAATTTAATTGCATGGCATCCTTTGTGGAATTACGAACAAATTACGTCCTAGTTTCGCATTTAGGGTTAAATTGGCAACATAGTTGACTTCCGATTGTGATTTGAGATTTTAATTACTGCAACTGATTTGTGATTAGCCACTTGAAAGACTACAGATATAGGACTGCAACAAATTATGTCTCTACATGTAAAATTGGAAAACAAGGCAATAAATTTGTATGAGGGGTTTGCTACTTACACTTGGCTATGCATGTATGTGAGTTTTTTTTTTGTTGGACGAGTGGGGGTGGGTTGTATTGATGTGGTTACAGTTACCAAACAGGAGAACATTTTCTAATTCAATTAAATGTTTGCTTGAAATAGCATTCGCGGTTAGGTTGACTGACAATTGTGGATACTAGAACAATTAAGGTTTGAAATGTGCGTTCAGAATGTTTTAAATAGTTTTGTAGATTAAAAATTGGACGAATGAGATTATCATATGTGAGGTGTCTCGTAGAATTTTTCAATGCTGCAAATAATAATGGCAAAGCCTTGGGTATGGCGATTCTGTCAGTCTGTGCATGAATCTGGATGATTAACGGCTTGACGGATTTACCTCAAACTTAATATACGAGGTTCTTGGGTAAAAAAATCAGAAGGGCCTTAGAAAATGCCATTATGGAACCCTCCCACCTTACGATTTTCTTTTTATCACAATTTCTCAAAATTGGCTTCAACCATTTTTAATTAAAAGAATCATCAACGTTAACAATTAAAACAAAACCTTACCCCGAATTTTTCAAAAAAAATCTGAAATAAAGAAGTTTACCATTTAGGTAAAATTTAGAAAATATCATATACAGGGTGGCGCACCAATTGTGCTACAATAAGAAATTCAAATAACTTTTTTTTTAATCGATGTATTTCATTTTTTTTTATTGGTTAGAAAATTAAATTTTATTTTAAATAGTTAGTTGTTTTTTAAGATTATAGATCGCAAATGACCTCCACGCTCTCCCACGCATATGCGGCACCTGATCAAAAAATTATTCATTGCGGCCTGAAGAGTTGAAGTTGGGATAGCCTCAATTATTGTCGTTATGGACTGCTTTAATTCAGTTAAATTCCTGGGCTTCGTTTTATACACCTCTTGCTTGACATAACCCCATAAAAAGAAGTCTGGTGCAGTCAGGTCAGGTGACCTTGGGGGCCAGCGAAGAGTGGAGTTCCTAGAAATTAATTTGTTTGCGAATTTTTTGTTTAGCTCCGCCATAACTGGTCTGGCTATATGTGCAGTTGCTCCATCTTGCTGAAACCAAACGCTGTTGAATGGTATACGTCTTCGGCGCAGTTCTGGTTAAAAAAAAACTCCTTCAACATCTTTAAATAACGGTCCCCATTGACAGTAACGGTTACACCGTTTTCTTCAAAGAAGTACGGCCCGACAATACACCTTGATGAAACTGCGCACCACACAGTGACTCGTTCTGGGTGCAGTTCCGTCTCATGGAGCATTTCTGGATTAGACTCTTTTCATATACGGCAATTTTGCTTGTTTACATTGCCGTTAAGATCAAAATGGGCCTCATCAGACATGAACAAACAATTGATCAATGTGTTGTCTTCTTCGGCCATTGATATCATTTTTTGGCAAAATTCCAGGGAACAGGCAAATCCTGAGGGTTTAACTTGCTAGTAATTTGGACTTTGTACGGAAACAAGTTTAAATCGTCATGAAGTATCCGTTGTAATGACCGTCTACTAACTCCAATTTGCCCCGATAAGTTTCGGGTCGAAACGCTCGGATTGGCCTGTATTGCAGATGCTACTGCTGCGATTGTATCCTGAACCCGAACATTGGCATCTCGATGGTACGGCCTTTGTGCGATGCTTCCAGATTCGGCAAACATGTTTACAAACCTCATAATGGTCCATCTACTCGGGGGATTACCGCCAAACTCCCGCCTAAATTCCCTTTGGACGGAAATGACGGACTGCAAAGCATGGTACCGTTGCACTATCCAAATTCTTTTCTCCGTATCCCAAGCATCCATTTTTATAAATCTAAATAGTAACCTACAAAATAAAAAAAAAAATTAGCCGATTACTCACACAGAAAATAAGTTATTACGTTTTATTTTTGTAGCACGATTCGTGCGCCACCCTGTATTTGAATGAACTGAAAATTATTGTTACTATTGACATTTGATGTTGTGTGACTTTTCGTGTTGACAGAATATACTTGGTCTTGCCCTCATTTATTGCTAGACCCATTTTTTCCGCTTCCCTCTCCATACATGCAAACGTGGCTATGACATCACTTTAAGTCCGACCAATGATGTCAATATCGTCGGCCAATGCCAGTAGTTGCACCGATTTATAGAAGGTTGTTCCATTGGTGTTGGGAGTTTTGCATAATCCTCTCCAGAAAAAAAGTTTAGAACTCACATGACAGTGCATCGCCATGCCTAAATCATTTTTTGGTATCGAATGTGTCGTTTAGGTTGTTTCCAACCCTGATGGAGCATTGAGAATTCTCCATCGTCAACATGTACAGACGGCGGTATACCAAAACTAGTCATGGCTCTGTATAGATCGTATTCTGTCGTATGCGGCTTTGAAATCGATTAATAGGTGGTGGGTATGGCTCAACCGTAAGGTGAAAATTTGATCAGTTTTCTGGACTAAAACCACACTGATGAGGGCCAATAAGGTTGTCGGTAAACGGTTTCATGCGTTCACATATTATGGCAGATAGGATCTTGTTGAGGAGACTTATGTCTCTGTAGTTGGTGCATGTCAGAGTCTCTCCTTCTTTGTGGACAGGGCAAATGATGCTCAGGTTCCATTCTTCAGGAATACTTTCATCCGACCAAAATTTTCTTGTAAATTGGTGAATGTCACTTGCCAAACCGGTTTTATAAAGCTCGCGGTGAAGGCCGTCATTTTCGGCAGAATTGTTAAGCTTAAGTTTATATATTGCTATCCTCACTTTACTTAGGTCGGGTTGTTTGTAGTTTTCACAGTGTTCGTCAATTTTGAATAATACGTTCTGCTTGACAGCGGATGAATGTTCATCATCGCCTTTTAAAAGTCAGCATTTTTCATTTTCTCACCATCGACTGAGTCTCAACTACGATACTTCCTTGTTCATCTCGACAGGAATTTGTTAGAGCATGGTATCCTGGCTTTGCCGTTTTACATTTTAGTTTTTTCCTTAAATAGTGTGTTCTATAAGATTGAAGAGAAGGATCTATGAAGATTGAAAAGAAGGATTCATCCGCCTTGTTCAGTGTCATTAGTTGCTAATGGTTTGAGATGGTGATTGTAAAGTAAATTGAATTTAAAAAAAAAATGAAATCTTGCCATGTGACGAAAAAGCGATACAATTTTCATGATATCATCCTAGCTTTCATCCTGTTTCACTAGTTACAAACATCCTTCTTAGAGTGTAACCTCTCTGTCTCTTTTATCAAGCATATTTCTTGCTCTTTTCTTCTTTCCATAAACCCGGTGCTCTATTGAATTTCATTGGCAAAGGAGAAGTGCCTATGAAACACAATGGCAGCTCACGTCTTCATCTACAGTATTGATGGCCTCGCATTTGTCAGTACTCTTCATGAAGCTAAGGATTTCTTACTGGTATCCCTCGAAAACAAGTATATCAGTCGTGGCTCATCTAATGGGTTGTTGACATTGCTGCCATTGTTCTTCGATATGCCTTATTATATGCGTTTATATGAACGAAACAATCTTTATCAGGACTATTTACAAGAAACGACGCACAAGTAATTGGTAACTATCAAGACAGTGCTCCAAAGTGCTAATTGTCTCGTACGTACAGCCAAATTAACATAACCCTCATTAAACTCAAATAAAAATGGAGATAACAAGAATTTCTAAACAAACATTAATATCAGTTTAAGTTGTACTAAATCCAAAATATAAGCATCACCACCGTTAATCCAATCCTAGGATGTATCAGGGTCAATCGCGATGGATCGAAAGTACTAAAGACATGCCTGAGAGACGTAACCCAACAACCCTCATAAAATGGATGAGCGGTACATTTAAAAATGTATGTTTGCATTTATGTAATATTTAGCAGTAAGCTTACCAAAAAGGACTCAATCAAGTCTAACATTTAACCTCTTTGAAAGTGTTCCGTTTTTGCTATGGTTTACAAGTCGACGCAAACATTGGTATTCGTCAAGTGTACCCTACGAAAATAAAGTATGCAGTCTCGCCATCATATACCTCCATAAAAATATGAAATACTCATATCTACCTACATAATCGCGCAGAAGTGATAAAATCCCTTTATGGCTTCATGGTATCTTGAAAGGTCTCATCGCAGTTCCACAAGTTTATCATTTTAACGTTTTATTTGTTTAGTCTTCGTGTTCCCTTTCCCTGGGGCTATCCGGTAGCTCCTTGTGTATCTTAAATACCACAAGCACTCTGAATTTTATATCGAAAATTAATGACAAATATAAAAACCGTTACCAAAGATAATATGGCGTCTTTTTTCAATTGCAGGTGACTTCATATTTCAATGAGACAACGTGGAGGAGTCCAACGGAAGGAGACACAGTTGTGGGTGAGGATCCGGATACGGTGTCGCTTGTATCGATTTTAGTTGTTGGTAAAGTAAATGTCGTTGGATGTCTATCAACAGTTTTTTTAGGGTTTGATTTTTTTTTTCAATCTTTGCATTGCAATCTTGGGCTTGGTATGTTCGTAATGCATGCTTCAGTATTTAGTCGCACTTTTTGTACTTATAAATGGCTTGTATGATATTTGTTTATTTTATTAAGAGATTTTTGACAAAACAATTTTTTTTTTAAATAATATACGACCTTAATACTTTCAGGTGTCTTCCTGTCATTACTCATATTCTTGTCCGTGGCGGGGAATATCCTCGTCTGTCTAGCCATTTATACTGAAAGAAGCCTGCGAAGAATCGGAAACCTGTTCCTGGCCTCATTAGCCATCGCTGATTTATTTGTTGCTTCATTAGTTATGACATTTGCTGGCGTCAATGATTTACTGGGTAAGTACAAAGTTTCTTGTTAAGTTTGATTTAAATCTGGGAGTCTGACGGAAGGGGCCCGGGTCGTTTGGTTGGTAGTTTATGCTCATCAGATATGCAAAAGATTGCTGGTATTCCGGTAAAGATGTTATGCAAATTGTGACAGGATACACAAGGCGCTGGGATTATTTATGATTTATTATCTCATCATAACAAAAATGATACCATCGTATCTACAATGAGTATCTATGATGGTTCATTAAGGACGAAGACTTAGGGGGATTGATACGGTTTGATAATAAGATGATTCCTTGCTGGTAATCCATGGCTTTAGAGTTTAGATTTTTATCAAGGATGAAAAATGTATGCATATAGATGAAATTACTTTTTGTGCGATAACGAGGCAAAGAGGGCTTAAAAGTTTATGTTACCGCTACATCATTCATCATATAAGTAAGCAAAATTTTTTTCTTGAGACTAAAGATTATTTAAGTGTGGTTTTATTTTCCTAATACAAGAGGTTGTAAATCATGCAAGATATTTATTTCCTTGTCAGTCTGTGATAATACAGCACTCCCAGCAACTTGGTGAAATTGACTGGACCAGTAATAATTACTTGGTTTCAGCTAAACTAGAAACTATAGTTTCTGAATAGATAAGTTGATGAAAATCACCTACCTTAACACTTTCCAAAGCTTTTGCCGAAGTCATTCTTATTGTTAAAGTCACAGGCAGAAAATATCCCATTTGGTGCACACACCGGCATAACTTAATAGACTTGATGTGGATGGGCATATAATGCGGTATTGCTTTACCTGAAGAAGGTATAAGAAAAGCTCAAAGTAGATGGTGGAGTTACTTCTATGAAAACATCGAATTTACCACAAAATCTTCTAGGCTTCGCAAAGTCAAATTCAAATCAACAATAATACCTTGTATGCTCATTTACTCAAAGGATTCATGGTTAGATTTTAAAAAGTTATCTCTGCATCTGCTTATCGACACCAAATCTTCTAGGCCGTGCAATCTTCTCTCCAAATCACCATTATTATCAAGTATCCTCATGCACCTAAAGCTTTCATTGGTAGATTATATAGTGGAGTCTCTGGATCTTCTGCTGTACACAAATTCTCAGGCTGTTCAACAATCACTGATATCTAGCCCGTGCTCTCAGAATCACACTTAACTGATTTGCTATAAAAAGCTAGAATATGCAGTTAACAGATTTGGAAAATACAAGGTCCCAGACAATATGGTATCTTCCCTGCATAACTAATTATGGCTCTGCAGTATGTTGAACACATCTTGTCCTGTTTTATCAGAGGTTGTGCTCATCTCCGTATTATACCTTATGTGTGGCCCGAATAGCAGTTTTTATCTCTAAGGCAGGTAAATCTTCACCATACCTAGAGATCTCAGACCGATTAACCGGTCATCATTTTACTTAAATCGCTTGAAAGAATTTACGAACTACGTGTGAAGGATATCAAGAATTTAACAATGGTGGCTTTTCTAGACATTCATAAATTCTACAACAATGAAGTAGGCTTTCTGATTAAATATGCCGTAAATCTTTTATGCACCAGCAGCTGCTTGACATGCGATGATACACAATATTTTGAACAGGAGAGATATCCTATCTTTAAATGGGCTAAAATGATCTGTAGACGAATTATTCAAGTTAAAGATATCCTTCGCGAGGATATCAAAAAAACGCGAACGCCAGCCCAGGGGCTGGCCCTACTTGTTCGACTTACATATTCGCGGGAAGAATTGTATTCGCGGGAAGAATTGAGATTCCGTTATACTGTAGAAGCGTATAGCTCGCGTCGTGGTAAAAATTAGACTAACTGTTTCAAGTGTGCAATTCCATTGGGAAACCAATCGCCTTGTCGTGGGAATTGCACCAGTACCTGGTCCCACGGTACGAATTGCTGATTCGTCAAATATAATGCAGGTGTGTATCCGGTCGCATACGCGCGTTGGGTCGGGTTACACGACCCAATTGCACCGGGACTTGGGAACATGTTTGTGCATGCAAATGTTGACTCAGCGAATCCCAAACGATTCGCTGTCTCACCCTTGGGTCAACGACCGGGTGTATCGTGTTAACTTTCATGTTAATATTACCAATGATTTTGCATCAAAAGTTTTTTTTCAAATATTTTAAAATTCAACTGAAAAATTTTTTTTCATGAAAACGCCCCTAAAAAGTGGGTGTGGCAAAAAACATTATATAGACGAAATATAGATATTGAGATTCTCTAAATATGGTCTTCAGACACTTTTTTAAAAATCCTTACGGTTTGGCTAAAAACTACGTTTTTCTGAAAAAGGGGAGTGGCAGTGGGCGGATTTATTCAAAACAGCTTTCGAAGCAAATAATTCCGTTTTATTAATATGAACATTTCGTCTATATATCACTTTAATCCACGCTCACTTTTTGGGCGGGTTTTCATATAAAAAAGATTTTATAGCACGTTCCGTACCTTATGACATAGGTTAGGTTTTATGTGCTGTTGACGGTCGAGTGAGCACACAAACTCGCTTAGGCATACGTGGGCTCATAGCGATACCCTTTGTTGAGAAGTTTTTTACCTGAAAAGAATGTTGTGCTATATTAGTGATTGATACTTATGGTTTGTGCTGTTCCATCTGCTTCGAATAGATATAAGCTTCATCCCGATATACCAAATCCGTCAAGTAGTAGAAGCTGCGAAGGAGTTTGTTACGGCTGTTGATGATCGCGGAGCAATGACACAGTAGGTGGGGAAAGTCCTCCTGGACGTCAGAATCTCCGGTATCTGTACTTCTGATTTTACGTGAGTGTTTACCCAACAGATTGTTTCTTGTTATCACTCTCACCGCTATTGAAATGGAGGCTCTATTTAGAGCTATGAGCTTGTTTTATTTGCTACCGCTTAATGGCCGGGCACAAGTCTTTGGTGTGTTTACAGATTAATGTGTTTTGCCACCTGGTTATTGTTTCATTTTGTGTAGTTATATAGTTATTTTCTGTTTTCTAAAAGCAAGTGAGGATCTTACCCTAGGGAGATACAGTTAGATGATCCCATTCTGGCTAGCTCGCCCTGCCACCCAGATAATTTGGACTTTCTTCTGGTTACATAGAGCCCTTAGCTATGTGCGGCAGCGTCCAACTACTCGTGATTTTACTATATTAGATGCCAGAGCTTCTATGGCCGCTTGACTATCTACGTAAATGGAGATATCCTATTGTGATATGTCCAGTACTCTAGCCGATACGGCAGCTCTGAGTATAGCTACTAATTTCAGTATTGTGCTATGGCCGTTGGGTTTGATACATAGGTTAACCGTCACTTTGAGACATGATGCGCTTTTCGTTGCAGTGTGATTGATCTGTAGGTCAATTGGTGGAAGGATTAGTATTGTTTCCAACCCTACGGTGGGGCTGGTGCGCATAGCTCCTGTTATGAGTATGAATGCTGTTCTTTGAACCTTTGTTAGTGCACTCATATGTTTTGTCTTTTTCATGGCATTCCACCAGACTAAGCAACCATATGTGAGAATCGGTTTAACAACGGCTGTACATAGCTATTTCGTGGATTTTGGGGGCTGTTCCCCATTTTTTGCCGCAGATTCTATTGTAGCTGTATAGTGCAATATTTGCTTTCATTGTTCCATTTCTGTACCTGCTTTTACAATCGCCTTCTCGATAGATTCCGTTTTACCGTTATTGAAAGCTCCTTTTATAACAAGGCGAATTGGCGAATCTGTTAAAAAATCCATCAGTGAATGTGTAGTGCAGTGGTGCAGTGGAAGAAAGTCGCACAAAAGAAAATAAACAAAAACAAACAACAACAACATCAGACAACGTGTGGTAATCCCTCCCGCCCCATTCCATCTCGCTAGCTGTTGACTGTGCTTGGCTAATGCAAGTGCCGTATGATTCTATTTTCATGCGTGCACTTGCATTGGCAGAGCATAAGCATCATCAGGCGAATAGCGGGTCGTGAGTGAATATTTAGTTGGGTGACCAAAGCAAATTGTCATACGGGCATAACACCTATGACAAATTGTTATTGGAATCCAAACGTTACATTTTCACTTCACGGCTTTGCTTAGTTGGCGTCGGAGTTGTGTTTTTTATATTTTTGAAAATTGTAATGGATAGGAATTTTAGAGTAGACGTTAGCAATATTCGTGGGTTAAGGTCGAATCTCTTTTCGGCTTACGTCCACATTTCGAAATATAATCCAGCTGTTTTGGCGCTTTGTGAAACACAGGTGGGCGAAAACTCTGATACTTCAGATCTTAGTCTACCTGGATATAACTTAGTGCCATTATTCTTTTCTCATCGCGGCCTCGCCATTTATATACGTAGTGATGTAGCCTACCAATTTCAACAGCAATACGGCCAATGTTCCAATCCGGAATTTAATTTTATATGGCTGAAATTCCATGTCCGTAGGCAATTAATTCACTACTGTTTCATTTATAGAAGCCCAAACCTGGATAGCAAATCTCCTTTTAACGAGTTTGATGCGCTATCTGACTCCATCTCAAGAATTGTATCCCTACACCCTCGCACTGAAATCGTCATTACGGGCGATTTCAATGTACACAATTCTTCGTGGCTTCGACATTCTGGACAGACAACACCCGAAGGAAGGTATGTCGAGATCTTTGCTGACATAAACAACTTAACTCAGCTTGTAAATGAGCCAACGCGCATTCCGGATATTGATAGTCAAGCCGCCAACACCCTGGACTTGTTTTTAACATCTCACCCCGACAAATACACCACAAATGTATTATCGCCTCTAGGCACGTCAGACCACTGTATCGTATCAGCTAATTTCTCGTACTCCAACCACGTAGTTAAAGAACAAATTCCTAAAAGAACTGTATGGCATTACGAGAAAGCCAACTGGGAAGCTCTAAACGGTTTCTTTAAGAATTTTAACTGGTCATTATGCTTCCTCGATAATGACGTGGATGCTACGGCTGATGCGATAACTAACACCATTCTCCTGGGTATGAAATCCTGTATCCCTCACCGGATAAAGAGTATCAAACCGAAGGTAAACGGGTGGTATGACTCGAGCTGTAAAGAGGTTGTTAGGGTAAAAGAGTTATGTTTTCGGTCATATAAAGCCAACCCAACTGAGGAAAACCGTACAAAATTCAAACGAGCCAGAAATGACTGCAATGCCCACATTAAGCGTGTCAAATTCTTCCACGACCAAAAGTTGAGGCAAAAAATTCTACTATGTCCCAAAGGTAGTAAAAACTTTTGGTCGTTTGTAAAAAACATTAAGAATTCGACCTCATCTTCCATCCCAACGCTCATTTACAATGACATTCCAGCTGTCACCTCTCTAGACAAAGCCAATCTGCTCGCTGCTCATTTTGCAGCCAATTCAACGCTGCCAGATTGTGCCCAGTCTCCCCCTGTACTAGAGAACGTAGAACATTCTATGGGACCAATCCACTTTCGTACTCGTACAGTCGCAAGAGTATTAATCGATCTTGATATACATAAATCGTCTGGTCCAGATGGTATCTCCCCCATAATTCTGAAGAGGTGTTCTTCAACGCTGGCAAAACCACTGCGTAAGCTTTTCCATCTTTCCTATTCATCAGGACTCTTTCCGAGTCGATGGAAAACTGCATTTGTACAGCCCGTCCCCAAAAAAGGCGAATCTTCTTCTCTCTCCAACTACCGACCAATTGCACTTACCTCCCTTCTTTCTAAGGTCATGGAAACGCTGATAAACCGTCAGCTTATGAAATATCTTGAATCACGAAAACTCCTCAATGACCGACAGTATGGTTTTCGTAGCAACAGGTCCACTGGTGATTTGATGTCATATCTCACCGAAAAGTGGAACCAATCAATCCACCTTGGTGGCGAAAACAAGATCGTTGCACTTGATATTTCAAAGGCATTTGACAGGGTTTGGCATCAAGCCCTTTTGTCGAAAATGCGTGCTTTTGGTATCGATGATACTCTTCTTCAATGGATTAGAAACTACCTCTCGAAACGTTCAGTTCAAGTAGTTTTGGACGGTTTCAAGTCTGCTACTCACAAAATAAATGCTGGTGTTCCCCAAGGCTCAGTTTTGTCTCCGACACTCTTCCTCATTTTTATTAATGACCTATTGTCTGCAACTTCTAATCCAATCCATTCCTTCGCTGATGACAGTACCCTCAGCTTTTCATATTCGTTCTCGAATTCACGCCCCTCACCTTCGGATGTGGAAGAAAAACGACAAAATATGTTAAGTTCATTAAATTCCGACCTTGACAGCATAATTAAATGGGGTAAATCTAATAGAGTGGAATTTAATGCTTCCAAAACGCAATGCTGTCTTCTGTCATCCAAGCGAAACCAAACTTTACAGCCACTATCCATGAGTGGCACTTGCATCGTCGAAACCGAAAAACTTTCCATGCTCGGTATGTGTGTTAGTAACGACCTTCGTTGGAACGACCACATATTCGAAATCGCCAAAAATGCAGCAAAATGTCTAGGTTTCCTCAATCGATGTAAGAAATACTTCACCCCTTCTGATCTGGCCTCAATATATAAAGCGTACATACGCCCCAAACTTGAGTTCAACGCCCACATATGGTCAGGTGCAGCCAAAACATCATTGCACCTTCTAGATAGGATACAAAAGCGTGCGATAAAATTGATAGGAGATCCAATCATAGCGAACTCCATAGTTTCGCTCGAACATCGTAGGAATGTCTCCTGCCTTACACTCTTTTACCGCTATTACAACAACAAATGCTCTAACGAAATAGCCAGCTGCATTCCGCCCCTTCAACAATTCAACCGTAATACTCGCCGTACCATGAATGCTAATCAGTTCACCCTAAAGCCTATCTTCGGACGTACTATGAAATATAGAGATTCATTCCTTAACCGAACAACACGAATGTGGAATGCTTTACCAAACTCAGTTTTTCCTCTCCATTACAATTTACAGAAATTCAAAACCAACGCACATCGGTATCTCCTCTTTTCTACTCCTCTATTTCCTTAATGCCCGCGCTGTGCTTAAACACCATAAGGGTATTAATAATCCCTTTAGCGCGCGCCAATTATAAAAAAAAAAAAAAAAAAAAAAAAAAGGAAGACTGCTAGTGTGTGTTCTTTGTCTCCTATCGTTTGAACTACACCATGAAGGGTAGTTTCAACCGATTTGCCTTTGATATAGTCATGTTGGCTTGGGGATAGGTAGCCTGGATTCACGTTACTACGTATTTCAATGTCTAGTAGTCTTTCCAGTGTTCTCAATAGGAATGAAGAAAAGCTTATTGGTCTATAGTCTTTCGCAGTTGTGTAGCTGCATTTCTCTGCTTTTGGTATGTATATTACATTTAATTTACGCCACGCTTTGGGGAGGTTTTTCAACTTCAGGCATACACGGAAAATGTTGACTAGAGTTGGCATAATACAGTTGGCAGTTTTTTTTAGCATCATTGGGGTTATGCCGCCAGGGCCAGCTGTTTTATAGGGCTAAAAGGTGTTAATGGCTCATATATTTTTTTCCTTGCATATAATAGTATCTATAATGGAATTGTCTCCAGACATGCAGTTTGGATCTATGTTGACATTTGTTATTTCCACATCCGCTACTTTGCTACAATTGGGACAGTGGGTATTTAGGAGTAAGTCTAGTGTCTCAGCGCTAGATTCAGTCCATTTATCTTCCGAGACTTTCAGAAAACCTGGGCTGCTTGCTTCTTTTGACAGTATTTTCCTTAACCTGGCAGATTCGTTGTTATCATCAATACTATTGCAGAATTCTCTTTTGGCTTTGCTTTTGGCTGTGCTTATCTCTTTTTTGAATATACTTAGACTGATTTTGTAGAGATTCCAGTCTGTTACGTTGTTTGTTGTCTTGAAGAGTTCCCTCGAATTCTTGTGGCGATTGGCGGGGGTTGTGCACATGTAAAGGGTGTTTTTTTTTCAAAGATATAGAATTTCGAATTGAAATAAAACACAAAAAAATCGTTTGAATGTCCATCTTTATATCCTTCCAATAATAATTTCATGTCATTAATGCTTAAATATGATTTCAGGCATGTGGCCGCCGCGGCTGGTTCGAATAAAGCCAAGTCTAGAGGTCAATTTTTTTATTTATTTATTTATTTATTTATTTCATCAATTAGATTATACATTTATATATATATAAATTCATATATAGATTACAGAAAAACATACATAGATTAACCACCAAGTTGGCTTAATATAAATAGCAAATGATGTTTAAAAGCTTCTCTACTTAGATTGCTAAAAAGATTTACAACCACTTTTTCGAGCATTTGGGGCCGTATGTCGGCAGTAAAGCCAAGAATGTTGGCTCCCAAGTCCCCTAACTTTTCTGGTTTGTTGGAGTAGACGAGCGACTTTACATATCCCCAAAGAAAATTATCGAATGGTGTCAAATCACACGATCTTGGTGGCCAATTGACAGGTCTATTCCGCGAAATTATGCGCTCATCGAATGTTTCCTTCAATAAATCGATTGTGACGTGCGCTGTGTGGCATGTAGCGCCGTCTTGTTGGAACCACATATCACCAACACTCATGCCATCCAATTCGGATACAAAATAGTCGGTTATCATGGCTCTATACCGGTCTTCATTAACGGAAGAATATGGCCCAATGACTCCACCAGCCCATAGAACACACCAAACAGTCAGTTTTTGTGGATGTAATGGCGTCTCAAGGGTCTCATGTGGATTCTCTTCACTCCAAATGCGGCAATTTTGCTTGTTGACGTAGCCATTCAACCAAAAATGAACTTCATTACTGAGCAAAATTTTGCGATGAAAATTAGCATCGAGATCAATCTCATTTTCGGCCCATACACCAAAATCACGACGCATTGCATGGACTCGCGGCTTTAGTTCTTGAACAAGCTGGATCCTGTAAGGTCGTAAGCCAAGATATTTGCGCAATGTCTTCCATAAAGTTGATGGACAAAGCTCCAATTGCTGTGCACGGTGGCGAATCGATTCATTCGGGTCCTCTTCAAAAGTTTGCTCTACAGCGGCAATTGTTTCTTCGGTTCGCATTGTTCGACGTCTCTGCGGATGCTGCGTATTTTACTAATACTTATATGAAAGGATTGTCCATGTATTAAGAGTTCACTTGAATTTGATTCTTAAAAGAAGTTGTCAAAGTTCTCCAAACATGTGTTAACCCTGTTGAATATTCAACCTTTCTTCGAATAAAATATATGAGCTCCGCAATAAATAAGCCTTATTATATTGAAAGCTCAACAATAACGGCACTTTCAAAGAGTCTGAATATAATAAAATGTGAATTTCCCTTTCCAGGAATATGAATTTATTTCGTCCTTATTCAAAGAGAGTCTGTAGTTCTATTCATTGTGTGTCCTCGCACATACACATATTCACAATGAATAGAAGATACAAATTCCTTACAAAATACCAATGAGGTGGATATTTCAATACTAAGAATTCGTCTGGGACTGAGGTTTTCATTTGCGTATGTTCACGTAAAATTTTGTTATTTTCCCTCTTTATTGGAAATCTTCTTCAGATAACTGAATCCCACTGAAGTGCTTCTGGTGGTAGCCTCATCTGAATATCAGTTTTGTCAACTAATGTTGCCTTTGGACGAAAATGGTTGAGGTACAATGAACGACTCGCGGTGGTGTACATCCCCAAAGCAACGTTATTGATTTAAAATTTCAATCATCAAAAACGAATACACTAACAGATCCTTTTAAATGCACAAAAAAAGAAACGTCAAGCTGGAGAGAGTATTTATGCATGTAGTTCGAGTATCTTTGTTCGGAAACACATCTACATGTAAAGCATTTCACGTCACCAAACTTCAAAACAAATATCCACACAAAGGATAGACAAACAGTTAGAAGTTTTCATTTTCAATTGAATATATACATCAGAATGGGACTTGTGTATCTAAGGGATTTTATGAATCCAAAAGGAGATTCTCCAGAACTGAGTGCTTTTGTTTTGGCTTAGCATCCGCTTATACCTATAACCGAACCAGATGACGGATTCTCCCTTAAATCCTTTTAACGATATCCTATACAAAAACAGAATCAAATTCGAAGGACTAAGAGTTACAACAAACCAACACCCTCTGTCCTCACATTTACTCTGGCAGAGAATTCATTTGCCTATATACTCGTTGCCATCTGGTCTAGGTGATGATGGTGAAAGGACAATGAATGAACCACATCGACCGACGCACGGTAGATGACTCTATTTTTACATCCTTTTTATGTCGTTCAATTAAATCATGTCATGATGAGGCGGCTCCTGCTGGTGGAGTCGGTTAGGTGGCGATGAGTGATGTATGTAGTTCTATTTAGAGAAGTTACATAGTCGTTGCCAAACCCATATCGCTGAATCCTGTGGGGAAATATTTAGTAAAAAAAATACATGACGACATACATACGTTATACAGACATGACATACGTTTCTCTTAGTCAAGTTAACTTAACATCATCATGGTTTCTGTCTTCTAGGTTACTGGATATTCGGAGCTCAGTTTTGTGATACATGGGTAGCCTTCGATGTGATGTGCTCGACGGCGTCTATTTTAAATTTGTGTGCTATTTCAATGGACCGGTATATACACATAAAGGATCCCCTAAGGTAAGTCGAATGAATATAGAGAATTTGAATAATATATACATGAGTACAGTGACCATAGAAATGCCTATGTGGCTGGCTGGATATGCTCTATTCAAATATTTTCCTCACGTAATTAAAAACGGACGGGGAAGGCTTTGTATGGGTGTAGAATTTATTCAAAATAACGCAAAAGGCTTAGAGTTGTCGCAGTTTTGTTAGTTGTTTTTGTTTTCTAGGTGCATGCCACCCAGACGGTTTTTTTTGGTTTCAAAGAGTTTGTAATCAGGAACCCTTTTGATATACATGTGGAAAAGTAAAGCAGCAATTAACAGCACCGCTAGGATTTATCCTCAATTAGAATATTCGGTGTTCAATAACCTTTAACAGATCGCGTGTAAAACAGTAATTAGCAGATACCAAACCTCTCTATGTGGAAAGCAAAAATGGCACACAAGACTTTACAAGATTTCAAAAATAAGCCTAGAAATGACATTAAAAGGTTTGCTTTTAAACAACAGCACAGGTATTATAGAGGCCTAGGTTGTTTCTTTAAAAAAATATTGTTCGACGTTACTTTTTACGCAAGCTTTACATATAGGTTTATCATCTGGAAGCAAAAGAAAACTTAAATTGGAATGATATTATCGATTATGTTGCACTAAATCCACTGGTAAATAACTTGATCTGTAGTAGATGTGTGATTGCAGACCTGATTCAATAAAAAAACATAATCATCTGGAGATCCTGTGAAAGTGTAAAGAACATCATCGTTTTTATTGGCGAAGTGGCCTAGTGGTTAATGCTTTAGACTACTAAGCGTGTGATCCCTGGGTAAAATCACGAAAGTAACATGGGAGCTTCTCAAATATAACTAAGCATACACAAATGAATGGAGAAGATAAGGTTTAAGGACCTTCATGGGCAGTTACTATAAAATATTTATTTTTATACCATTTTCCTATGGGATATGGGAACCGCTATTTGAGTAGATTAAGCCATGTCTATCCGTCCCTCCATCTATACGTCACCAGTTTCTGGGCCTTAAATTTAGATTTATAATGATGCAATTTGGTACAAGTACTCTTTGTTGCTCCCAGCAGAAGAAGTATACAACATTTTTATTTCCGCTTACTACCACGCCCCCTTTTCGAAAAAAAAACAAAGTATTCGATCAAACCGAAAATAATTTTGAAAAAGTGTCTTAACAAGATGTAGTAAATTTTAATACAACGGGTGATTTTTTAAGCGTAGTTTTTTTTTCAAAATCGAATAAAACACTCAAATTTGCATCAAATATTCAAAATTTGAATTGTTGATTCACCAGGCCGATTATGACGACCATGATATGGTCGTTACAAAAGGTGCACATTTTTCTCAAAGCACGAATTTTGGTTATAAATTTCAATAATTTGCAATCGTTGCTCGATTGTAAGTCTTTCCATGATTAAATGGCAGAGTACCTTTCCTGAAAAATTTTCACTTCGACAGATGACGTTTGGACGCCATTACTAACCAGCGCTGCCAACCTGAAAAACTAAACTCTAAAAAAATCAGCCGTTACATATGTATATGCACTGCGCGTCATCAGGTTACCACACCCCTATAAGCTTAATAACGGGTCCGCCATCTAACGTTTTTTGTTCAACTAGTGCTTATTTCGTGAATGGTAACACTTAGTTCATGTCTGATTTGACAGATAATTAGTTTTATCCTTCCACTGAACGAATATGGTTTGGTATACGCTTGAACAACGCATTTGGGGCACATAAAACCCGCACGCATACTGAAAAGCCGAAACACCCAAAACGCGTCACTGTTTGGTGCGGATTTTGGTCCAGAGGCATAATTGGGCCATTTTTCTTCGAAAATGAGCAAGGAGTGGCCGTTAAAGTCAATGGCGATCGTTATCGGGCCATGTTGAAGAGGAGGACATTGGTTTCAACAGGACGGCGCTACGAGCCACACAGCCGAAGGTACACTCGATGTTTTGCGCCCTGTTTTTGAAGATCGCATTATCAGCCGCAGAGCTGATGTCGTTTGGCCACCTCGGAGCTGCGATTTGACACCGTTGGACTATTATTTGTGGGGTGCCGTAAAAGATAAGTGTTACGCCGACAAGCCAGAGACAATTTACGCTTTAAAGGACAATATTCGAGAAGCCATTGGTGTAATACAGCTGCACACAATCGATAATGTGCTTAAAAATTGGACAGATCGTGTAGGCTACTGCATGGCCAGCCGAGGCAGCCATTTGAATGAAATTATTTTCCATTATTAACCGGAAGGATTGTACTTTCAAATAAAAAAGAAATTTGAGAAAATATTCAGTAGTTTCGAAATTTGGTATATAGACTTTCTGGCCGACAAAGCAGAACAAGTGTAAAATTTTTTGAAATCCGCCAACTGCCACGCCCTTTTTAGAAGAACGTAGTTTTTAGCCAAACCGTAAGGAATTTCAAAAAAAATTTCTGAGCAGCATATTTAGACAATCTTAATATCTATATTTCGTCCGTAAAAAGGTTTTTTGCCACGCCCACTTTTTGGGGGCGTATTTAGTAAAAAACGCTTTTTGTCCAAATTTTAATATCTACTTTCGAAAAAAACTTTTGATGCAACTACTTCCGTAATGGTAATATAAACATTTTGCCCATTGATCACTTTCACCTACGCCCACATTTTGGGGGTTTTTTCTTACAAAAACCATTTGAATACCCCATCCCAAGGCATAAGCAATACAAATACGTTGTTTTTTGTCGAACCACAAAAGATTTTGATAAACTGTCTGAGCAATATATTGTGACAAATTCATTTTCTGTATTTCATCGCCATAAAGCCTAAATTTTGAGGATATTAATTTTAAGGATGGGGTGGGATAGGGTACCTATTCAACGATCCGCACAGCGGATTGTAGCCCCTCATATGTTTTTTTTACTTTCAATGGAAAGTGTGCTCTATTTTTGCGTCATCAGGTTAGCACATGCAAATTACAACGCGTATTACAACTTTTTTTCTGCTCAAGTAGTCTATTACCTTTTATATGGTTAGGTTAAAGGATAATCGCTATCTGTAGAAGAAAAATCAAAAATTGAAGCTTACAAGGAGTAAGGCTGTCAATAAGTGAAATATCGAGAAAAATCGGAAGAAGTCGTAAAGTTGTGTACGCATTACTGCGCAGTAAGTCGGGATATGGTAAAAATAATAGAGGTGGTAATAATAAAGTGATTTCCAATGCTGATAAGAGAGATATTTTAAGAGAAGCATCGAATTCTCATGACTCGGCCACAAAGATCAGGGCAAATGTTGGCGTTAAAGCAAGCGTATCCACCGTTCAAAGAGTGATAAGGAAAGCTCTACACCTAAAAAGGCTAAAATTAAAGAAAAAACATATGAGAGGCTACAATCCGCTATGCGGATCGTTGAATACCCTATCCCATCCTATCCTTTAAATTAATATCCTCAAAATATAGGCCTTATGGCAATGAAATACAGAAAATGACATTGTCACAATATATTGCTCAGACAGTTTCTCAAAATCTTGTGTGGTTCGTATTTCTATTGCTAATGCCTTTGGATGGGGTATACAAACGGTTTTTGTAAGAAAACGCCCCCAAAATGTGGGCGTAGGTGAAAATGATCTATGGACAAAATGTTTATATTACCATTTCGGAAGTATTTGCATCAAATTTTTTTTCGAAAGTTTTAAAATTTGGACAAAAAGCGTTTTTTACTAAAAACGCCCCCAAAAAGTGGGCGTGGCAAAAAACTTTGTATGAACGAAATATAGATATTAGGATTGTCTAAATATGCTACTCAGACACTTTTTTGAAATTCCTTACGGTTTGGCCAAAAAATAAGTTTTCCTAAAAAGGGGGCGTGGCAGTGGGCGGATTTTAAAAATTTTTACACTTGTTCTGGTGGCACGGACGAGGATCCTATATACCAAATTTCATTATCCTAGCTCAAAATTTAAGGCCCAAAAACCGCTGACGAACAGACAGACGGACGGACGGACGGACGGACGGACAGACAGACATGGCTAATTCGACTCAGCTAGCGATTCTGAGTCGATCCATATACTTTGAGGTATATGTAGCAAAATTATTTCTCTATGTTACAAACTAAGTATCAAAACTAATATACCCCCCTATGGGATAGGGTATAAAAAACACCCCTTAACGTGGATCGTAAGGAAATGCGTTTGAATTCTGCACGAGCGCATATGACATATAATTCTGATTGGCGGTACGTTGTTTTTTCCGATGAAAAGAAATTTAATTTTGAAGGTCCAGACGGATATAATTTCTACTTTCATGATCTTCGCAAGGAGGAGTTGGATCGCCTTCATAGTTGGGTGGGGGTGTGATGGTGTGGGGAGCCATCTCTTACTATGGCATGTGCGAGTTACAGTTTTTGACAGTAACTATGAATGCAAACACTTATAAAAACGTACTTGAAACTGCTTTTTCCAATTTTAACAATTTGATTGGTAATTTGCCATGGCATTTTCAACACGACATTGCTCCGATACATACATACATACATATGGGCATACATACTTAACCAATCGAATCTATGAGGCCATTCTCAATAAGGGAGGATCGATACATTATTACATTTATTTAAATTTTTTTAAAATAATTAGTTTATAAGTTTAGAATTGAGTTCAGAGCTTAAAAGTTTAACAAAAATGAAAAAAGGGATATGTGCTAACCTGATGACCAAAGTTGAATTGTTATTTTTAACTTTCTCTTACAAAGAGAAAGATATTGTTTTCGTGAAATTTTTCGACCTCGAGATTTTCATTGATTCTAACATTACGATGATAGCGGAACCCAAAAAAGTGTTTTTTTTAATTCCGTCCGTCGGTTCGTCGGTTCGTCGGTTCGTCGGTCCGTCTGTCCGTAATGGTCTCCCCAGCCTAAACGGCTTGACCGATTTTCTTCAAATTTCGTATCCAAGTTTCTTTTGGTCATAATTCTAGGCCATTTTTTTTTGTTTGCCATGTTATTAACGATACCTGCCATATAAAAAATACACATAACCTCAATTTTCTCGAAAACGGCTCTAACGATTTTGATTAAACTTTATATATACTATAAGCATATTAGTTCCAACAAAACTGCATACCCAGTTTTTTCGAGAAAATCCATATAACGGATTTTGTCATTCAGGCCATATAAAGAAAATTGTTAATTTCTCGCAAACTACTGTGTCAAATTAAATGAAATTTAATATATATACTACTATTATAGTTTTAAACAATTCCACGTATTTAGTTTTAGCCCAACTATCACTAAACGGAATTTTCAGTTTTGGCCAATTACGAAAAATCATTATTTTTCACAAAGACACCGATTACTTCAAATTTCGGAGTAAACGTTCGTATAATAACATTTCGACATTATTTATATCATCTTAAGCATTATTAATCAAAATGCGTACTATTGTACTATTTGATCTAACGCCTAACTCCAACTCGCTGTGAAAGAGAAAGTTGCGTACGACCCAGTCGTGCACCCACCACTCGTTTATTTTATTTAACTGAGAATTGAATCCGGTATACACAAACAAAATTTGAAAACGTAAGCTCTTTTAGTTTGGCTAGAATCGAGGCGAAAGCCCTTAAGCGAGGAGGTGTGCTAACCTGATGACCAGCAGTGTATATTGTCCATAACATTTTTTTTGGCACGCACACCTTTGGTGTCATTTTCAGTAAAAAAACGTTTTTATGTAAAAGTTCTGGGAGATTCGAAAAAAACATTGGATGAGAATACTTCGATAAAACATATTGATACGAACATTATTTTATTATTTATTATTTATTTATTTATTATGTGAAGTCTTTACACTGTAAGATACAAGATCTTTTAAATTAGTGAAAGAATCGAGAAAGATACAATATAGTGATTACAATTAGTAGACTGTGTGTGAATTAAATACTAGTAGGCAAAAAATAATTTAAAATAACAAGATATCGAAATAAAAATTTAAAATAATAAAAAATTAAATGTTTCTATAAAAAAGAAAATAAATAAGTGAAGGGGAAAAAAAGTTATGATTAGAGTGACGTGAAGTGTTGCCAGAGCGTTCTCCTAAATTGGATTGTGCGACTCATTAATCGAATAGTTAAAGGTAGGGAATTCCACAGTTCAATAACATGAATTAAAAATTGACGCTTTGAAACTAAATAGTTACAGCGTGCCGGTATAAGTTTAAGAGTTCTCAAGGAACGCGACTTAGAGAAAGCGGAGATGTGGTGATACCTTCTACGTCCATAGATGTAACGTGCGATGCTGTTGTATGCAACATTAAGCTTACGCTTAAGCTCATAGTTGCAGTTACTAAATATCTCACAACCAAAGAGCATAGTTGGGACGAGTAGAGTCTTAGCTATGATTTTTCTAGTTGCAAGAGGAGTTATGGGTTGGGAGGCCCAAAGCATCCTGAGGCTTCCGTACATTTTACCAAGAGTGATACGTATATGATTGTCCCAAGTAAGATTATTTGTGAATGTGACCCCAAGATTCCTTGCGGTATCAACAAACTCGATAACTGAACCGTTAAGCTCAATTGGAGGTAAGAATGACGTGTCTACTTTAACCCTTGAAATAACCATACATTTGGAATTGGTGGGATTAAGAGCGAGACTGTTTGCTTGTGCCCAGATATAAATTGATTGGATGTCCTCGTTTACTTCGTAAGCACCATTTTCAACCAGACCAACTGGGCAGCTATTGTATAGTTGAACATCATCAGCATACATGTGTATGGACGAGTTCTTTATATATTTGGGTAGCTCATTGATATAAAGTGAAAAAAGAAGTGGTCCAAGGATGGAGCCCTGTGGAACACCTTTATTTAAGGGAAGAAAGGTTGAGATGTTGTTTTTGCCTACAACTGCCTGTGATCTACCACTTAAATACGATGAAACCAGGTTCGCGGCTGATAGTGAAAAGTTGAATTGTTCTACAAGTTTGCTGCAAAGTATGTCGTGATTAACAGTATAAAAATGCCTTCGAAAAATCAAGCAGGGTAAGAAAAGTTAGATTATTTTCATCTACGGCCTGCCTGATATCTTCTACTACTTTTAATAAAGCTGTTGTGCAGCTGTGTTTTGGACGGAAACCGGACTGTTCAGAGCAGAGCAAACAAATTAGTATCAAGGTATTCACGAATCTGGGAGTTCATCATCTTTTCTAGGATTTTCGAGAGGAGGGGTAGAACTGCAATCGGTCTATACTCTTCTTTAGTGTCCTTTTTTGGAATGGGTATAATTTTAGACTGTTTTCATACATAAGGAAAAACGCCGGTCGTAAGAATCGAGTTGAAAGCATATGTGATATATTTTAAGCAATATGGGAATATTGCTTTTAAAAAAGTCGGATGGATTTCATCAAAGCCAACGGAGTTTGATTTTGTGCCTAGAAAACTCTCGAGCACTTTGGTTTCATCAGTTGCAGGAAATTGAAAGGTGTTTAGGCGTTGTTCATTTTGAATATGGATATGGAAGCGTGAGTAGGAATTCCACGGGTCAGTGGAGTCAGCAGTGGACGCAGATGCGAATTTTTTATTCAACTCATCACAATCAAAGTCACAATCTGTAATGTTTTTCTGTTTTCCTATACCAATTTCTCTAATATTCCTCCATAGTTTTTGCCCAGCAAGCGATGGGTTTAGTGGTAGAATTGTTTTTTTGATTCCCGTATATCACGAACGACCTTATTTCGTAAGGCTTTGTAAGCGCTGTGATGCTCTTCGAGACGAAAACACTTCCAACGCCTAAGCTACATCACGCAAAGAGATGAGGTTTTTAATCGCCGCTGAAAACCATGGTCGATCTTGATGTTTAATTTGCTTTGTTTTGTAAGGAACATGCTTATTAAAGAGATCAAGAATGATTTTTTGTAGGAATATCACCTGATCGATAGCAGACGGCATACTGAAGACTCGAAACCATTCAGCAGATCTAAAGTCCTCTTCTAAATTATGTCTATTGATATTTCTGAAATCTCGAAAACTGTAAGTTGTACTAGAGAGGGGGGGAAGGCATTGGAACGTAAGATGAATTAGACCGTGGTTGGAAAAACCAGAAGCGGAGAGTTGATTGAAAAAAGTAGCCTTATCTAGATGACTGACGAAAAAAACATCGAGGAGTGTACTGTTGTCCTTGGTAAAGTGGGTGGGCGTCGATGTATTTACTGGCATTAGATTGAAAGAACGCATACCGTCGACCAGATATGAATACCTTAGAAGATCGCAATTAAAATCACCAGCAGCAATTATAAATGGGGATACAAATGATAGCTCATCTAATATTGAAAATAAGGGCAAAATGGAGATGTTCTGATTAGGTCTGTACACTGTACCTACAAGAATTTTGCTTTCTTCACCTAATATTTCCATGAAAAGGTAATCAATTTCAGAGCCAGCCGGAGATTTACGTATTATTTTCCCTTCAAGACCTTGCCTAACATAGATAGCTACACCTCCCCCAACACGCCCAAATCTATCAGATCGAAAAAACCTATATCCCTCATTTCATCCATAGCACAATTAACAATTTTGCTACGAAAAAGCACTATCAAAGCTATTTCCCCTCTAGAAATATTATTGATTTCAATCTCTTATAATTATTAAAACCCAATTTGTTGTTTTTAAAGTATAAAATTCAATGCAATTAATTATATAAAAATTCTTATCTTACTGGGAACTCGCGTTCTCTCGCACGGTAGTCCAGTACGGCTTTTTAACTTTCTCTTACAAAGAGAAAGATATTGTTTTCGTGAAAATTTTCGACCTCGAGATTTTGATAGATTCTAACATTACGATGATAGCGGAGCCTAAAAAAGTGTTTTTTGGAATTCCGTCCGTCGGTCCGTCTGTCCGTTATGGTCTCCCCAGCCTAAACGGCTTGACCGATTTTCTTCAAACTTCGTATCCAAGCTTGTTTTGGTCATAATTCTAGGCCATTTTTTTTGTTTGCTTTTAGCCATGTTATTAACGGTACCTGCCATATAAAAATTACACATAACCTCAATTTTCTCGAAAACGGCTCTAACGATTTTGATTAAACTTTATATATACTATAAGCATATTAGTTCCAACAAAACTGCATACCCAGTTTTTTCGAGAAAATCCATATAACGGATTTTTTCATTTAGGCCATATAATGAAAATTGTTAATTTCTCGCAAACTATTATGTCAAATTGAATGAAATTTAATATATACACTACTTTTACAGCTTGAAGCAATTCCACATAATTAGTATTAGCCCAACTATCACTTAACGGAATTTTCAGTTTTGGCAAATAACGGAAAATCATTATTATTCACATTGACATCGATTCCTTCAAATTTCGAAGTACACATTCGTATAACTACATTTCGACATTACTTATATCATTTAAGCATCCATAATCAAAATGCTTATGATATGATCTAACGCCCAACTTGCTGTGAAAGAGAAAGTTGCGTACGACCCAGTCGTGCACCCACCACTCGTTTTTTTTAAATTCATTTTTATTTTTCTTCATCTTAAAACTAACTTACATGCTAGACAAAAATTAATGAAAAACATAGCCTACTTATCTACTAACTTACTGGTCCTCTGCGGGCGCCCTAAATTAAACAACAACAACTTAAATATAATGCCTTTTGGCCTATAATCCTTCTAACCATACGGTGCCGAAAGCCTTCTCCAAATCAACCAAACATGCACCCGTACACTGAGACAGAGACGAGTTTGGAGGCGGCATTAATACAGTCATGTCCCGCCATGAAAACAAACTGGTTCTCTGGTATAATATTATTGTCCTCAGACAACTTGAACAGAGCCCGATTGAGAATCTTTTCGAATACCTTGCTGATACTCGGAAGGAGACTTATCGACCGGAAATTTGCCGGATTGGAGTTGTCCTTTCCCTTTTTTGGAAGAGGATGAACCACCGCCATCTTCCACCGCACTGGATAATATGCATTATTCAGCGCGTTGTTGAACAGCGTGGCGTAAATGTCCACAGCTTCTGGGGGTAAGTGTCTCTCAGTACAATGTTGGATATACCATCGACTCCCGCTGACATCTTTTTCTTTATGGAATCGAAGATGATCTGGAGTTCCGCCTTCAGTTTACTAATCTCCGGGTCGCTTAGTCCAGTACGCTATCTACTAGGCTGTACTCTAAAACATGAAAGATGAGTAGGTACAACAAAGTACTTCAATCGTGTTGACTCATTCTCCGGTAGGTTCCCGATCTATCCACCTTTTTTTCCGATCTTATCACCTTTTCCCGATCTTAACACCTTTTTTCCGATTTCTTAACCTTAACTTTTTTAAGCCTTCATTCGTAAGCTCTATACATGCTATGGTTCAGATTACATTCGTTCTTAGTTCTACCGAAACATCTTAACGTATAGTACATGTACAGTATACACGTCTCAGGAAGCTTATATCAGTACTTTTTGTGAATTTGCCTGCATAATATCTTAGACAGGCTTCTACCCAAACAATCTACTGCAAAAATACTCAACCTCCGCGCACAAATACTTTATAAGGCCTACAGAAATAATTGCTTGTGGAATTTAAATTTTATTACCTTATAGAGGAATAATTGTAAATTGGGAGAACTACTTCACCCACACCCAATTTTTAGGGGCGGTTTTCCATAAGAACGATTCTTACAGCATTTGCCATAGCTAATGATATATTTCGGTCATAGGTGTAGTCCGTCCGAAAATGTTGAACTAGAAAAGTGAAACATGGTATATTAGCTCTTTGATCATGCATACAGTGCAGGAATAAATATATTTAAAATCCGTCCACTACGACGACCACGCCCACATTCAGGAAAAAAATGTGTCTAATCTCAGTGGCGCGATGGTTAGTGCGATTAACTGCCGCGCAGATGGTCTGAGTTCGATTCTCAGCCGTAGCAACACCTAAGTGATTTTTTATTGGCCTTTCTCTATTGATGATCTGACGAATGTAGTATCAATTGTCAAGAAAAGCTTCTCTTAACTTAGCCGTTCGAAGTCGGAACAAAACTGGGGGTTCCATCATCTTGCAAGAATTGCATAATTAAATGGTTGTAAGAATAATATACCCTGAGTACTAACGAGCCTGTTGCGCCTAAAATTTGTATTTTTTAAACCAACATGACTCCTTAATTAACCCGATTCCTAGCAACTATCTTCAGTTGGGCAACTCCAGTTGGGTGTGGGGAGTTTCTATTTATGCGAGCTACTTAAGATGTGGTCTTCCTCTAGTACGTCAACGTCTGGCAATAGGCATTGAATCGACAAAGTATGGGATGAATTTGGATACTTCCGTAATAATATTCCGGTACTGTAATCCTTGTTACAGAAAAACAACTCTATATTTTGCTGATTGCTTTTTAATTTCCATGTCAGCCTTTAAACATCTCAAATAACATGGTGAAGCTTGACATCTCCTAGCCACCAATTTACACCATCTTGACAATGTGATTGACATGTCTAATCTATTTAAATTCCCTGACATCATAAATCACAATAAAATACTTATAAGACACAGTGCCAGAAGGTACCTTCCTCAATGGAACGAAACTGTTGAACAACTTCGAGTAGGGCCAACCACGAGCATTATCAATCATCGCAAACTTTTAATTCTATTACCAGCTCGCAACACATCAGCAAAGGAGTCCAACCAGACGCATATATCCTTCACATTGCAACGCATGAGTGGGAGGGAGCGTGTATAATACGTCAAATCAATGGTGAGTTATACGTCTCATTTGTCGACAGGAAATGGCCTCGGCAAAATTGAAATTTACCACCGAAGTTTATTTCCCTTTTACCGCATGACCGACGACGACCCTGCTCCATCAGATCAAACCGCGTCTTGGTACACCGAAGTCTTTGAACCACGCACCGCACCGCAGTTTGTGCGGTGTTAAGGTCGGTTAAGCTCCATTGGGGTTTGTTATATCAAAAACCCTTTCTTCGGCAAGTGGGTATAAGTTCCGTTTTGCGTGGTCGGTAGTTAGTCGGTCTTTTAATCGGCTTTAACCAAAAGAAAACTTCCCCCGTTGTGGACTCAAGCATACAACTACGAAGGGAGTCCATTTTAAATTCAGTCCCCCTGGTCGTTACCAAAAATAATGCTTGCTACTCAGGTTAAATTTATTTAAGTTTACAGTTCAGAGAATTTAATAGATATAAACTTCTCTCAGGAGAAGTATGAGGAGGAGGGGGGAGACTCTGATTTCGTTAAATATAACCTTCACACTAAAACTGAACCTATTCATTTGCAAAGCCCAGGACGAATTAAATTTTTTTTAAGGACTCTTCCTTTTTATTGTAATTTGAAATTGTGTCATAATTCTCAGACTCAAACCTACCACCAGAGAGATAGGGTTCAGTCGACATCTGTAAAAATATCTTCAAAGGAATTCAATATCCGTTTGGATTATGCGAGGGTGGCAGAATGTGTTTGCGACGGTAGGTAGTTCGCTTTTGCCCCGGCCTCCGGTATATAGACGTTGCCCTTTATTATTAGTACCAAGGAGGGGGTTGTATTATAAGGCAGATACTCTACTCTGTAATGACGGAGAACAACCAACATCAACATACTCGTACATATTTGTACACCGGAGAGGTTGTGCTTCTCAAAATGCCTCATGTCCTTGAATATGCAATTTTTTTTATTATGTTGGTATAGATTATGGTGACTCTGGTAGTGAGTTAATCTACGAGAAGGTAAGGTAGGTATTTGTAAAACAAATTTATTCCCTAATCAGATGGGAATATTTATGCGAAGACGAGGAAAGTGGAGGAAAAAATAGATTGCTGTCATTAACCAATACATGTGCCGACAGGCTATCGTGTAGTAGGTATATAATGTTGTATTTAGATATTGGTGTTGGTGGGCATTGATTAATCGACGAGGACTTGCAAATATGTTTACCAGGCTTTCCGAAAGGAACGTTTGGTAAATATGTTTGAATATATTACACACACCGATACAAGTTGTGGGTAGCAAAATACTTTGTTTTCTGATCTTCTCCTGCAAAAATAGCAAGCGAAGCATATTTTGACAACTTTCGCAATTTCGTTGTAAGGGTAAGCCATGAACAAGCCGCGAGAGGAAGTGTGAAAAAATACATAAATATACAACATAAATCGGTTGTTTGCACAAGATTCTCTGGGTTTTTTGTACATCATTTATATTAATAAGTTCGAAAATAAGGGCATTATGGTGAGTATATCTTAAGATACGAAGTTGAAGTTTAACAGATACACTTGTCGGTCGATAAAATAAGGAGGCAGGTTTCCAATGCATATACGAAATTTCCAAAAGATGGTTGCTATTTTTATTTTGTGTAAAAAGCCCTGGAAAGGGCTTGAGAGCAAAGTAATAATAACAATTAATACTATAAACAGAACATTTTCGAACAAACGGAGGATGAATGGCATTCTTCGCGCGATACATATAATTTAACTTGACTTTCCTTTAGACGCTAATAATGCGACTTAGTCGCTCCACTAAGGGTATGTCAACAACTGTCGGGCACACGCCTGGAACTGTGTTTCTTAGGTCCAGACTTCAAGTGTTGAGTTAACCCAGAGTCAACTAACTCTCGATTCAAGCAGTTTTTCAGTGCAGGACTAAACGTGTAATCATTTAATCCAGGGTTAACTCACCAAATTGGCTGTTTTTTTTTTTTTAAATTCTGACATGCCTAAGCAGTAATATACACATCGACCTAAAAGATCTATTGTGCTTGCCGTCAGATGCTTTTTAGGTTAGTAGCGCTTCTACTTTCCTAATGTAGCTTATAATACTTTCAGCCGAAGATTTCCTCAATTCTTCGGGACTTAAGAATTCCCCGAAGAAAGATTCTCTTCTCATACCGTAAAGGGCCGGGCATTCACATATGATATGCTCGGCTGTTTCGTCTTCTTCTAGACATAGTCTGCACTCCGGTGAGTCGTTTAGGTGATATCGCAGACCGTGATGACCAGTTAGGTAGCCTACAAGTTTTTGATATCGTGCCTGCGAAGATTTAGTATCTTGTTGGCATCTGATTTGAAGGGCTGAATAGCTCTTTTGGCCTGTCTTAGGCCTGGGATGTTTCCCCAGTATGAAACACATCTGTTATGTTCCCAGTTTTTTATGACTAGATTTATGGCTGATTTGGGGATTGCACAGAAGGGTTCAGGTCCAATGAAGGGGGTTTCCGAACCTTTTCTGGCTAGTTCATCAGCTTTTTCGTTACCTTCAACTCCCTATGTCCGGGGACCCACCATAGTTTGGTTTTGTTCCTGGAACTGAGTGTTTGGAGGGAGTTGAAGCAGTGAAGTACTGATTTGGAGTCAATGATGTGTGAGCTAAGGGCTTTTATAGCTGCTTGACTGTCCGTGAATATATGGATGTTTGCGCCTTTAATACCTGAGTTGTGTATTAGGTTTGCGCATTCTTTTATGGCATGTAGCTCAGCTTGGAATACACTAGGGTTTTTTCCCATAGGTAATGAGATGTTTTTATTTGGTCCATGTATGCCAGCTCCTACCCCTGAGTCCATTTTAGAACCATCCGTATACCACTTTAGGCCATTTAGGCAGTTTGGAGGGTTGTTGCTACACCATGCTTCTCTGGTTGTGATCTCCGTTGAGAATCTTTTGTCGAAGCATAGTGTCTTTGGTAAGCGGTCTGTAACCGCACAGATCATGTCAAGTTCTGGAATTTCGGATAGAAGTTCAATTAGTTTTAGAAGTTCACTAATGTTTAATTCTTCTGCTTGTGTCAAACTTGCTGAGCTGCGAATTGCCACTTTTTTTATATAAATGTGGAGAGGTGTTAGTCCTATTAAGGCTTCCATAGCCACCGTGGGACAGGTACGCATAGCTCCGGTAATGCCAAGACAGGCAAGCCGTTGTACCTTGTTTAATTTATTTATAGTTGTTTTTTGGGTGATTTTGTTCCACCATACTGTTGAAGCGTATGTTATAATGGGCCTGACCATGATCGTGTAGATCCAGTGTGTGGTCTTTGGAGAGATTCCCCAGGTTCTACCATACATGCATCGGCAAGCCCAGAAAGCTTTGATTGCTTTTTGAATTTTGTTGTTGATGTGGGAGTTCCAGCTTAGTTTTTTATCGAGGATCACTCCAAGATATTTTACTTCGTTGAAATACTCAATGTATGTACCATTAATTGAAATTTGGGTAAGATTTAACTTCCTCCTTTTTGTAAAAGGGACGATGATAGCCTTGCTGGGGTTTATAGAGAGACTTTCTTTATTACACCAGTCTATGACTATCTTAAGGGCGTTTTGCAAACGTGTTGTAACTTCGTTTGGTTCTTTGCCCTTTATTATGATGACTAGGTCATCGGCGTATCCAATTATATTGAAACCAGCATTACTTAGGTCTTGAAGTAGGTTATCGATAACCAGAGACCATAGTAGGGGTGAGAGTACTCCTCCCTGAGGGCAGCCTTTAACTGCTGTTACTGATACTGAGGTCTGTGCTGATGAAGCAGTTATTTTCCGACTTTCAAGCATCGCTTTGATCCATTTGATGGTGGGATGATCTATTCTTCTATGAGTCAAAGCATTTGATATGGAGTCATATCCAGTGTTGTCAAAAGCGCCCTCTATGTCTAGGAAGGCACATAAAGCTACTTCTTTGTTTTCGTATGCACTTTTTATTTGTGATGTTAAACTTAGAAGTGCTCCTTCCGTGGATTTACCTTTTTGGTAGGCGAATTGACATGGGTGCAGAGGAGTGCTTTCATTTAAGCACTCTCTAATGTGTACGTCAAGTATTCTCTCCATTGTTTTCAGGAAAAACGATGTTAAGCTTATTGGACGGTATGATTTAGGTAGTTCTATTGGTTTGCCTGGTTTGGGGATAAATACCACGTTTACCTCCCTTCAGGTTTGTGGTATGTAGCCCCAATTTAAACTAAACCTAAATAAGGCTACCATAGTGGGTAGGAAAAAGTCCACTTGCTGGGTTAACTCAAAGGTCATTTTAGATTGAAATTTAATGAAAAACAACTTTCTCTAGTTAAGACGAGTTTAATTCCGAAACTAGAATAATCTCGCACTGAAAACTGGATCTTTCTCTAGTCAAAATAGAAAACTTTTAAAAAAATAAAAAACAATTCTTTCTCCCCAAATCTTTTACAGAGCATATCATAAAATAAATGATCTTAAGTAAAAATATTGTGAAGGCTACAATCCGCTGTGTGGATCGTTGAATACCATATACCATCCCATCCTACCTTTAAAACTAATACCCCCAAAGAGTGGGCGCGGTTAAAAACTTTATTGAGATGAAATTAGAAAATGACATTGTAACAACAAATTGTTAAGAGAGTTTATCAAAATCTTTTATGGTTCGACATAAAACGACGTTTTTATGGCGCATGGACATAAGTCCCGAATTGATTTTTCAGGACTAATGCCCCATTAAAGTGGGAAATAAGTCCCGAAATTAGTTAGAATGTCTCACTAAAGTGGGACATTAGTCCCGAGTTTTTATTGTTGAAAATGGGACGCATGTCCCGAAAAAAATTAAACAGTAGTTTATGCTACTGCTAAGCGAGTAAAGAAAAGGATACACCGAAAAAAATTAAAGGTAAGATTTGTTTTTTTTTCTACTCCAGTGGTGTACGCAGCATTGCCATGATGAAAAAAAACATACCAGATAAAAAAAATTAACAAAAAAGTGTTGACTAAGACGCCTGCCTGACGACTTTACATACCCTGAGCGGAGCAACGAAGTTGCGTGGGGACGGTCTGTAAAGTCATCAGGCAGGCGCCTAAGTCAACAGTTTTATTTGTAAACGGTGCTCTGGGTGGCCCGCTTCGCGGTAAGAAAGGATTTCAACTATCTTTCTGGGGACAGTCCACGCTCACGCAACTTCGTTGCTCGTAAAACCCACTCATGTGGGACATAAGTCCTGAATTCAATTTAATGGGACGTTAGTCCCGAAAAATCAATTCGGGACTAATGTCCCTGCGCCCGTTTTTATACCCTACCCCATAGGGGTATATTAATTTTGACATCAAGTTTGTAACATAGAGACAAAATTTCGATAGTTACCTCAAAGGATATGGATCGATTAGCCATGTATGTCAGTCTGTCCGTCCATCCGTCCGTCCGTCCGTCCGTCTGTGTGTCACCGATTTTTGGGCCTTAAATTTTGAGCTAAAAAGTTGAAATATAGACTCTCTGGACGACTGCCTGACTGCCACGCCCCCTTTTTAGAAAAATGTAGTTTTTAGCCAAACCGTAAGGAATTTTAAAAAAAGTATCTGAGCAGCATATTTAGGGAATCGTAATATCTATATTACGTCAACATAAAGTTTTTTTTGCCATGCCAACTTTTTGGGGGCGTTTTAATAAAAAACCTTTTTCGGTCAAATTTTTGAAATATTCCAAAAAACTTTTGAAGCAAAAACTTTAAAAAAAAATTAATATGAACATTTCGTCTTTAGACCATTTCAAACCAAGCCCACTTTTTGGGGGCCTTGTCCTACAAAAACCATATGTATGCCCTATCCCAAGGCATATGCAATAGAAAAACGTTGTTTTTTGTCGAACCATGAAAGATTTTGATAAACCGTTTGAATAATATTCTGTAACAACGTCATTTTCAATATTTTATTGCCATGAAGCCCACTTTTTGGGGATACTAATTTTAAGGATCGGATGGAATAGGGTATTCAACGATCCGCACAGCGGATTGTAGCCTTCTCATATGTTTCTATTGCATATGCAATGGGGTAGAGTATCCAAATGGTTTTTGTAAGAAAAGGCCCCTTAAAAGTGGGCTTGGTTTAAAATGATCGACAGACGAAATGTTTAAATTATCAACCAATGATCTTGCATCAAACGTTTTTTCGAATATTTTTAAAAAGGTACCGTAAAATGTTTTTAATGATCATGCCCCAAAAAGTGAACGTGGCAAAAAACTTTATATAGGCGAAAAATTCAGATTCTACAAATATGATACTCAGTTACTTTCTTAAAATTCCTTACGGTTTGGTCAAAATGTACGTTTTTCTAAAATGGGGGCGTTGCAGTAGGCGGATTTCAAAAAAATTTACACTGGTTCTGCTGGGAGTAACAAAGAGCACGGGTACCAAGTTTCATCATTCTAGCTCAAAATGTAAGGCTTGCAAACTGGTGATGGACGGACAGACATGGCTAAATCGACTCAGCAAGAGATTCTGAATCGATCCATACACATTATGGTATATCTAGCTAAATAATTTGACTATGTTACAAACTTTGTATCAAAAGTATAATACCCCTATGGAATAGGGTATAAAACATATAAAAAGGCTACAATCCGCTGTGTGATTCCTATAAAATCCAATTGTACCGAAAAACGTTTTTTTTTTTTACAAAAAACGCTCCCAAAAAGTAGGCGTGCAAATAAACTTACTTACTTACTTCAGATGGTTGGGTGTTGTAGAACGAGGGTAGACTCTGATTGGCGTTAACTTGGCAATGCCCAGTGTTGCAACTCTGACTACACATCAAATGTGCTTATCTTTACCTCCAAGTGGTAACCATCGGGTACTGGTCTCATCCAACCGGATTTGACTTGCTAAACGATAAGTGCGAGTGTTGATAACATGACGAAAAACAGCAACACTATAAACACCCTGGTGAGAATGGCACGGATGAATACCCGGCCGGCTGTCCCAGGCGAACCTAGATGAGCTGCTCTGACATATTCGGACAACAGGTTGTCTAGGAATTTCAAGGGTTAGTCAGGCCCCTTGAACAGAGATGGTGGCGGATGAACCGAAAGGCCAACGGCAGCGCTCAATCCCGTAGTGGATACTGATGGCCCCGTGTCCTAGGGGTATCTAATAAATTGGAACTGGCCCTCCAGGTTGGGGGTTGTGCTTTGGGTTAACTACCCACCCACAGAAAAAAAACATAGTTATGAAGCAACCAATAGCCTCGGAAAGGACTGATTTTATTGTTGACGACCCTGCTAAACGAAAAAAGGACAACGACGTTCGTATCTGCACCTGGAATGTGAGAACATTAAACAGGAGAGGTGCAGGCGAACAACTAGCGGAAGCCCTAAACTGCTACAAAGCAGACATTACTGCCATCCAGGAAATACGATGGGATGGGCCGGGCAAAAAGAGGATGAAAAACTGTGACATATACTACGGACCGTGTTATAGTGAGCAGAAACAGCGACTATTCGGATGCGGATTTGTTATAAGTGCCAGACTTAGGCAAGAAGTCTTATGTTTCCAAGACATTAGCGAACGCATAGTAACAATCCGCATCAAGGCCAAATTCGCCAACATAAGCCTTATATGCGCTCACGCTCCGACGGAAGAAAAAGATGATACAACTAAGGATTGCTTCTACGAGCTCCTCGACAAAACCTATGAGCGACTACCGAAGTACGATGTTAAAATCGTGCTGGGAGATTTTAACGCAAAGGTAGGAAGAGAAGACATCTTTAGAAGTATTGTCGGAAAACATAGCCTACACGACAACACGTCTGGTAACGGACTTAGGCTAATTGATTTCGCTACGGAACGAAATGCCACTATAGCCAGCACACGGTTTCCTCACCTCGATATCCATAAGGGGACATGGCGGTCTCCAGATCAACGAACGGTCAACCAAATTGATCACATTGCGATAGATAAGAGGCACGCATCCAGTATTTTGGATGTCCGAACATTCCGAGGAGCTAACATCGACTCGGATCACTACCTTGTAGCAGCCAAGGTAAGAATGCGGATATCCACCATGCCACAACAATCCAGAAATACTGTGAAAAAATTTAATGTCGGAAGACTGCAATCGCAAGAGACCGCCAAGACCTTCGCACAACGCGTATCCCTTAACCTCTCGATTAACACCATACCACCAGCATCGAATGTCGAAGAGCAATGGCAACGATGCCAACAGGCCATTAGATCAGCCGCAACTGAAGTGCTAGGTTTCTCGCGCCCACCAGCAAGAAACCCCTGGTTTGATGAGGAATGCCGACAGATGCTCGCAGCCAAGAACGAGGCCTACAAGGCTAAGCTGCAGGTGAAGACGAGAGCTGCCATTGAGCTCTATAGGCAAAGAAGAAGGGAAGAACGTCAGCTTTTCAGCAAGAAGAAAAAAGAGCAAGAAAAGCGCGCGATTGAGGATATAGAGAGGTGCCACTCCAGGAACGATGTTCGCAAGTTTTACCAAAGTGTAAAACGTCAAAGCCAAGGATACAAGGCTCGAACAGAATCCTGTCGAGATGAACAAGGAAATATTGTAGTTGAGACACAGTCGATGCTGAGGATATGGAAGAACCACTTCTGCAGACTGTTAAACGGCGATGACGAACAACATTCCGCTGTCAGGCAGAACGAACCATTCAATATTGGCAACGACAGCGAAGACTGCCAACCACCCGACCTGAGTGAAGTGAGGATAGCAATATCTAAACTCAAGCTTAATAAGGCTGCCGGAAATGACGGCCTTCCCGCTGAGCTCTATAAGGCCGGCGGAGATGACTTGGTAAGTAACATCCACCAACTCATAAGCCAAATCTGGTCGGATGAAAATATGCCTGAAGAATGGAACCTCAGCATCGTTTGCCCGATCCACAAAAAAGGAGACCCTCTGAACTGCGCCAACTACAGAGGCATAAGTCTCCTCAACATCGCCTACAAGATCCTATCTGCCGTAATATGTGAACGCCTGAAACCGTTTACCAACAACCTGATTGGCCCTTATCAGTGTGGTTTTAGGCCAGGAAAGTCCACAACCGATCAAATTTTCACACTTCGGCAGATCCTGGAAAAAACTCAAGAAGTCCAAATCGATACCCACCACCTATTCATCGATTTCAAAACCGCATATGACAGCATTTATAGAGACGAACTGTATAGAGCCATGTCTAGTTTTGGTATACCGCCCAAACTCGTCCGTTTGTGTAGGATGACGATGGAGAATTCTCGCTGCTCCATCAGGGTCGGAAACGACCTCACCGACACATTCGATACCAAAAAAGGATTTAGGCAAGGCGATGCGCTGTCATGTGACTTCTTTAATCTGATTCTTGAGAGAATTGTGCAAAACTCCAAAGCCAACACCAGAGGCACAATTTTCCAAAAGTCGGTGCAACTATTAGCATACGCTGACGATATTGACATCATTGGCAGGACTCAACGTGATGTCATAGCCACGTTTGCTAGTATAGAGAAGGAAGCGACGAAAATGGGTTTAGCAGTAAATGAGGGTAAGACTAAGTATATGCTGTCATCACGAAAGGACTCACAACATCGACGAATTGGACAGAACGTCACCATTGACAGATATAACTTTGAGGTAGTACGGGACTTTGTCTACCTCGGCTCCGCTATTAGCTCTGACAACAACATCTCGTCAGAAATTAAACGAAGAATTACTCTTGCCAACCGCTGTTTCTTCGGGCTAAGAAGGCAATTTAGTAGTAAAGCCCTCACTCGAACTACTAAGGAAACCCTATATAAGACCCTGATCATCCCAGTCCTGCTCTACGGCGCTGAAGCATGGACTGTATCAAAAGCGGATGAAGAAATCCTTGGTAGATTCGAGAGGAAAATTCTTCGAAAAATCTTCGGTCCCGTTTGCGTTGACGGGCTATGGAGACGAAGATTCAACCAAGAACTATACGAGCTGTACAGCGACATGCCCCTGGTCAAAAAACTCCGCATTGGACGTTTAAGATGGCTAGGACATGTAGAACGAATGGACACCAATACTCCGGCTCGCAGAGTCTTCGATTCCCAGCCAGACGTCGGACGCAGTAGAGGAAGACCTCGCCTTAAGTGGCGCGCACAAGTGGAAACCGACCTCAACCAACTTGGAGTGCGCAACTGGAGGCAGTTAGCTAAGGACCGGGCTAATTGGAGAGGCATGTTGGTTGAGGCCCAGGTTCATTCCGGACTGTAGCGCCACTTAAGTAAGTAAGTAAGTAAGTACTTACTTCAGTGGCACTACAGTCCGGAATGAACCTGGGCCTCAACCAACATGCCTCCCCAATTCACCCATTCCTTAGGTAACTGCCTTCAGTTGTGCACTACAAGATGGTTGAGATCGGTTTCTACTTGTGTGAGCCTCCACTGCGTCTGACGTATGGCTTGGAATCAAAGACTCTGCGAGCCGGAGTATTGGTGTCTATTCGTTCTACATGTCATAGGCTTCTTAAACATACAATTCGGAGTTTTTTCTATTAGTGGCATGTCGCTGTATAAGCTCGTATAGTTCTTGGTTGAATCTTCATCTCCATAGCCCTGCAACACAAACGGGACCGAAGATTTTTCGAAGAATTGTTATCTCAAATTGATCAAGGATTTCTTCACCCGCTTTTGATGATCAGGATCTCCTTAGCAGTTGGAGTGAGAGCTTTACTACTGAATTGCCTTCTTAATCCGTAGAACAGCGGGTGGCCAGATTAGTTCTTCAATTAATTTCTGACGAGGTGTTGTTGTCAGATTTATAACAAGGGAGGCAAAGTCCCGTACTATCTCATAGTTATATGATCTGTCAATGGTGGGGTTCTGTCCAATTCGTCGATGTAATGTGTCCTTTCGTGTTGACAGCATACACTTGGTCTACTGATAAACTCATTTTTGCCGCTTTCTTATCTTTACTAGCAAACGTGGTTATGTCATCCCGTTGAGTCCGACCAATAATGTCAATATCATCGGCGTATGCTAGTAGTTGCACCGGTTTATGGAAGATTGTGCCTCTGGTGTTGGCTCAGGAGTTTTGCACAATTCTTTCAAGAATGAGATTAAAGAAGTTTTTGGTATCGAATATGTCGGTGAGGTGATGCAGCAGCGTAAATTCACCATCGTCATAATGCACAAACAGACGGAGTTTGGAAATATACCAAAATTAGAAATGTAGATCGTCGAACGCAGATTTGATATAGATGAATATGTGGTAGATCACCTTCACCGGCTTTATAAAGCTCTTAGGGAAGGCCGTAATTTTCGGAAGCCTTGTTAAATACATTCATTAAGGTTAGGTGGTTGGTTGATTTCGCTATCGTCGCCAATATTGTACGGTTCGTTCTGCCTTACAACGGAATATTGTTCGTTAGTTGCTGGCTTTCAGGTTTTACACTTCGGTAAAACTTGCGAATAAGTTCTCGTTCTACAAAGGTCATAGAGGTCTCTTGCGATTGCAGTCTTTTGACATTAAATGTTTTCACAGTTTTTCTGGTTAGTTTTGACATTGTGGAATTTTCTGCATTCTTACCTTGACTGCATTAAGTGCTCTGAGTCGATACTAGCCCTCGTAAAGTTTGGACATCCAAAATATTGGATGTGTGCCTCTTGTCGATCGCAACGAACAGTTGACCATTCTGCTCACTATAACACAGTCCATAGTAGAAGTCAAAGTTTTTCATCCTCTTTTTGCCCGGCCCATCCCATCGTATATCCTGGATGGCAGTAGTGTCTTCATTGTAGCAGCTTAGGCCTTCCGCTAGTTCGTCTGCCCCTCTCCTCTTTAACGTTCTCACATTCCAGGTGTAAATATGAACGTCATTGTAATTTTTTCGTTTTGCAGGTTTTAAAATCAGTCCTTTTCGAGGCTGTTGGTTACATTGTAACAATACTTTACTCCATGGCTGGGTAGTTAACCCAAACCACAACCCCAAACTAGGAGTGCCAGTTTCAATTTATTAGATACCTCTAGTACACGGGGACATCAGTATAGACTAAGGAATTGAGCGCTGCCGTTGAACCATCTCTGTTCAAGGGGCCTGACTTACCCTTGAGATTCCTAAATGACCTGTTGTCCGAATATGTCGAAGCAGCTCATATCAGTTCGCCTGAGGAAATAAGGCCGGATATTTCGTGCTAGTCGTTCTGACTATACCTTTTATAGTGCTGCTGTTTTTCACCTTGCTATCAACACTCACAGTTATAAGTATAGCAAGTTATATCCGGTTGGATGAAGTCACTATCCGAAGGTTACCACTTGGGGGTAAAATAATCGCCAAGTTAACGACAATCAGAGTTTGCCCTCTTTCTTCAACATCCAACCACAAAATAGATCATCTGCTGTATATTAAATTGGACCAAAATGTGTTTATCTTAAGACCATCATGTGAACGCACCTCTATGATTAGGCTGAAAATCCAATCAAGTATACAAGGCTTATATAGCCTGCGTCGGAGTATTATTCAAAACCGGTTTCTAAAATATTATGCCAAATTTGGAATGTGAAACATTGTTCGAGCTCTAGTTAAAGAGCACATCGTACCAGACACTCCAACAAATAATGTCTTTTGACTGACTAACTTTACTTCCTTTAAAGCACATAACACAGATTGACTTTTTTACAATTATACAGTACCCAGTACACACATAAACACTTAGCAGCACATAAAATGAGTCAGTTTACTGAGATTATATTACATATAGGTTCCTAACAACAAGTTAAAGATGATAACGTCCTTCCGACAAATTAACGCTATGATGTGATAGGTTGGTGGTTACATTCAATACAAATACAAAAAAGCAATAACAAAATCGGGACCATCATAAAAAGCGAATAAAGTGTAATGCGTGTACCAGAGCGTAATAAAAGTTAAACGGTACGCCGTATACTCGTAAGTGTTGTCCGCAAGAAAGTCCTTCTGAATTCGATAATAAAGGAAAAACAAAGTGTCAAACTTAATTGCCCATAAAATAACGTTTCCCATACATGAATATGCCCAGATTAGTAATTAAAAATGTGTGGTAGGTGCACGACTATGTCCTACGTAGTTGCTCCTTGAGCGCTGCGTTACACTTGGCCGTTCGGTATCGTGACGAACCAATATTGCGGAAAGAAGTTGGAATCAAGTTTATCGCGTGAAGGGTATTTCTAGAGATTAGTTTTAAGTTATTTAAGGTTTATAATAAGGTACAGTTTAAGGTTATTTCTATTGTAGTCTAGTTATTATATTCCCGATGATTCCCAGTCTTTTACAGTAGTATTGGCATTGGCTTTTGATCTTCTCTTTTCTAATTTTTCCTTTTTTTCTACCTTCTTAGTGTCCTTTTAGCCCGTTAGTGGTCTGATTATAAAGCAGCTTCCTTATTTTTGTTTACTCCTTTAAAATTTTCTGGCACTATGAAAAAACTACTCCTCTCCGAATTTTTGCTTTTTTTCTCTCTTAGTGTCTTTTTAAACCGTCTGTGGTCTGAGTTTACTTACTCTCATTTACTCTTTTAAAATTTTATGGCACGAGGAAAAAACTATTTCAATCCGATGAGTTAAACCGAGCAGTCTCGACTGGTGGGAGCCCTTTTCTCCATGTTCGGGCACAAAATACTCGGTTACCTGGGCTCTATACCGGTCTCCATTAACGGTAACTGACTCTCCAGCATCATTTCGGAAGAAGAATGGCCCAATGACTCCACCAGCCCATAGAACACACCAAACAGTCAGTTTTTGTGGATGTTATGGCGTCTCCAGGGTCTCATGTGGATTCTTTTCACTCCAAAAACGGCAATTTTGCTTATTGATGTAATTATTCAACCAAAAATTAGCCTCATCACTGAACAAAATTTTGCGATGAAAATCAGCATCGAGATCAATCTCATTTTCGGCCCATAGATCAAAATCACGACGCATTGCATGGTCTCGCGGCTTTAGTTCCTGCACAAGCTGGATCTTGTAAGGTCGTAAGCCAAAATCTTTGCGGAAAATCTTCCATAAAGTTGACGGACAAAGATCCAATTGCTGTGCACGGTGGCGGATCTATTCATTCGGGTCCTCTTCAACACTTTGCTCTACAGCGGCAATTGTTTCTTCGGTGCGCACTGCTCGACGTCTCTGCGGATGCGTATTATCACATAGAGTAAACGTAGTGTGAAAACGATCCATCGTTAACCGAATTAATTGCTCTGATGGACGAATATGTCGACCATAAAATGGACAGAGTTTGCGGTATACTTCGCGAACTGAACCATTATTTTCGAAATAAATTTGCACGATTTGCAAGCGTTTTTCATTTGTCAACCTGTTCATGATGAAATGGCAAACCAAACTGAACATAAAGACATTAGAGTTGCTCGATTGGACTACAAAATATCAAAGGGTTAGAGATAAACTATTCGAAAAACCAACCTCTAAAAAAAAACACCCTTTAGTAGTAAGTCCGACTAACTGATACGTCCAACCATAGTAAAACTAATTAATTTTTCGAGTGTAACTAATTTTGAAATGATCTGACAAATTATCATAAAAAAATTAGCTCAACTAAGCTGAACATTCGGAGGTTTTTCCGAACGCCAACCTCGGGATCTCTATTTCGTCCTTGACTAGGAATAGGTTGATCTGGTTGCGGATTGGATGCGACCGATTACCACACAAGATAATTATGTTACGAATCAACTATGACTTTAAACTAATAATGACGTTATTAAGTTCAGTAGCGAATTTGTTAGGTTTGTTTTAGCGAAACAGCGAAAAAAAAAAAAACCCCTTAGGGTTTTCAACTATTAGAGAGTAATTTTTATTTTGTTGCGAGTTTTTATACAAAAAACAAGCTGGCCCGTCAAACGTTGTTTTGCCATTATCAAATGGAATGACCGCCTACAGCGCCACCTGTTGAGAATTTTTCAATTTTTCTTTTTTCCTAAACCTTCGCGGAGCAATTACGAACAAATCCGCAGAAGGAAGTATCCAATTTGGTCCAGTCGTTTTCGAGTTTTAAGCATCCGAACAAACCAAGATCCATTTTTATATATATAGATGAGTAACTGATTTTGTTCGCCAGATAGAGACATTACGTTTTATTTAGAATTTGAATTTTGTGGCGAATTGAACAATATAAAATATGGAGAATGGTATAAATTAGGCGGCAGGTTTATAAATACATATGTGTGGAACGCATTCGTACTATGTGTAGGATGAGACAACTGACGATGATGATAAAATTGATGGTGATGAGAATGATGAATGTTTCCGGCGAAGATAGTTCTGCTCCAACATAAGTCTTATGTACTCGGTATAAAATTGTAGGTCCTACCATCATGGAGGATTAACATACTAATACGTATATAAATAACCAAAAGCTTAGGATATTAACGTAACAGTTGCACCAAAGATTATATATTGTGAATGATTCTGATTATATCCTTTGGATTTGCTTGATCGCAGAAATATAAAATAGGCTCGTGATGCATAATCGCAAATCATAATTTTAAGGCCACATGCACACGGAGCAACTGAAAACGAGTGGTGGGTGCACGACTGGGTCGTACGCAACTTTCTCTTTCACAGCAAGTTGGGCGTTAGATCTAATCATAAGCATTTTGATTATTGATGCTAAAATGATATAAATAATGTCGAAATGTATTAATACGAATTTTTACTCCAAAATTTGAAGGAATCGATGTCAATGTGAAAAATAATGATTTTCCGTTTTTGGCCAAAACTGAAAATTCCGTTTAGTAATAGTTGGGCTAAAACTAATTATGTGGAATTGCTTCAAGCTGTAATAGTAGTATATGTATTAAATTTCATTCAATTTGACACAATAGTTTGCGAGATATTAACAATTTGCTTTATATGGCCTAAATGACAAAATCCGTTACATGGATTTTCTCGAAAAAACTGGGTATGCAGTTTTGTTGGAACTAATATGGTTATAGTATATATAAAGTTTAATCAAAATCGTTAGAGCCGTTTTCGAGAAAATTGAGGTTATGTGTAATTTTTATATGGCAGGAACCAGTTTTAACATGGCTAAAAGCAAACAAAAAAAATGGCCTAGAATTATGACCAAAACAAGCTTGGATACGAAGTTTGAAGAAAATCGGTCAAGTCGTTTAGGCTGGGGAGACCATCACGGACAGATGGACCGACGGACCGACGGACGGAATTCCAAAAACCACTTTTTTATACTCCGCTATCATCATTATGTTAGAATCAATCAAAATCTCGAGGTCGAAAATTTTCACGAAAACAATATCTTTCTCTTTGTAAGAGAAAGTTAAAAAACTGATTAGCGATGCGAATTGCCAACTAGTTTGCTTTGAGTCATACTCTGCGCACACGACATGTTTCAAATAACTTTCTTTAGTCATTCTTTAGAATGCTAAACATTTCGAATCAGAAAGTTCTTACTATTTCAAATTGTTTCAAGGTATGAGTGTAGCCAAAACCCTACTATTTGTCTTCTCCTCATGAGATAGTCATAGTACAACATAATGGTTTCATCATCGCTCGAGTCTTCCGCAGACATTTCACGCACGGTATCCATGACGACACTGAATTAACTTGAGATTTTGATTAGTGATGAGTTCCCTCGTGGAGTCAAGTTTTGTTTCTAGTTGCTCCGTGTGCATTGAGCCTAATGCGTCACACCTTGACTTAGGCGCATACAGGACCGAATTTTCGACGACGATTATTTCATTTGCTCGGTTTCTTAAAGTCAATCTTGGTTGTATCCCCCTAAGGTACAATTGATTCTGATACCTAGGTAGATTAGATTAGGTTAGGTTATAGTGCCTTTACGCGATGCGTGTGCACACTTAGACCAGAAAAGGTCCGTTGTGGTACCTTGTGGACTTTTCCTAATATTCGATTTCTTAATGAACCATTCCGAGCTTACTATAAAGCGGTGGAGGCTTCTGACGTTAATATTAGCCAGCCCAGCTAGATTTTCTAGGAAGCAGTGTCCTAGAGTGGAAGAGAGCTGGTCAAGAGCAAAGATGAGGATGATTCTATAGAAGTCATTGCTATAGAGGCCTAGTCTTTTTGCATGTAGACCTAAGGGTTAGTGTCTTAAAAGGACACCGATGATGGTACTGATGTGTGATCTATTCAGCATTATCAAGCACAGAGAGCGTTTCTAATTGTGGCATTTATCCATCTGCGATTTGCATTCTTGATCGCATCTAGTTTGATTAGTGATATACAATTAGCGTGGAGCATAACTAACTAACGGTAGAATATCAAGGGTAGTGCCCTGTCTGACTAGCTGATCCACCTTACAGTTCACTGATATATCTCTATGAGCTGGTACCCAGAAGAGGTGAATGGTAAAGTGTTCGACCCTCAATAAGAGATAGTCGCCATTTGTGGGCGACTATCTCATTTCGATGTAAATGAGATGGATCCCAAGGATTTGATTGTTACTTGGGTGTCACTGAAGATGCTAATATTCTTCGTAGATATTGCATTGCATGCTTATTAAATTGCCATGATTTCCGCCTTGAAAACGCTACAATGATCGGGAAGGCGAAAGGATTTGCTTAAATTAAGCATCTCGGGTGAAAATACCTCCACCCACTCCACATTCTGCTTTAGACCCATCCGTGTACATTTAAATCGAGTTATTATCTCCAATCATCTAGATGTCTTCCTCAAATGGTCCATCTTGGAAGAATAGTCCTAACTCCACTATTGCGTATGAAATCATGGAAAGCTATTAGTAATCTGGACTGGATGATGATGAATCATGTTAATGTTAGTCCTATTTCCTTGATGAACTTGTTTTGATCTTGATTTTTGCTTTTGCTACAGAAGAAATCACCTGGTGATGTACCAAACTACATTTCAACCGGATATCAAGGATCTCGTCATATATTTTACTGTGATACCCAGCAGTGGGAACGCCTCTCTCTATATTGCAAATCGGTCAACGCAGGTGAAAATGTTAGGAAAGCCGAGTGACGTAGCCACCAACTTGACCTTGTTGATGTTATCTTCTCAAAATGGTGGTGAATAACAACCATACTGAATTTTATTTTATTTTATTATATTAAGAGGAACTGTTTTTTTCTTGCTCCTAGCAAGTTTTGGTATTGTGAAAAAATTGAACTGAAGATTTTATTCAAACGTATGATTACTTATTTATTTACTTATGTTGCGACGAGTTGCTCACTTCAAGTTGGTTGAGGTCAGTTTCTACTTGTCGGTGTTAATTAATGCTTGGTCTTCTTCTACTGCGTCCAATATCTGGCTGGGACTCGAAGACTCTTTGAAATGTTGGTATCTATTCGCTTTACATGTCCTAGCCATCTAAAACGTACAATGCTGATGGACTGATTTCGAGTTAAACGAGACTGCTTCCAGGGATTTGATTGCCGTTTGGCTGTCGCTGAAGATGCTAATATGCTTCCTGAATATTACATTCCTTTTCAGCCAAAACAAGGCTTCTTTGATTGCCATGATTTCAGCCCGAAAAACGCTATAATGATCGGGAATGTGAAAGGATATGCTTAGGTTAAGCATCTCGGAGAAAATACCACCACCCACTCCAGATTCGTTTTTGGACCCATCCGTGTAGATGTGAATTGAGTTATTGGTATCGATCGAATCCGACTCCCATTCGAGGCAACTGGAAATGGTTGATTTGAAGTTTTGATCAAGACTGAATAGTGGTGTTTTCTGTAATTTTTAGGTAATTTAGTATCTTAAATGGGTGTCCATAGAAACAAGGCTCTCAGTCTCACAACTGCATAAGCTACGGTCCGTTTGCCTTAAATATCTAGAGGCAATAGAAGTAGGATAGTATCTAGGGCTACGGAGGAGGTGGTTCTTAGAGCTCCACAAATGCATAAACAAGCTAATCATTGAACTTTCCTTAGAAAGTTGTGGTTGGTGGCTATATCTAGAGCCGTCCATCAGACAAATTCACCATACAAGAGTATGGGCCTAATGACAAACACGTAAAGCCAGAGAGTGATATGTGATTGCATACTCATTTCTTTCCTATTTATAGGATGTATATAAGGCTATGGCTTTCTTTACGCGTTCTTGGAAATTGGTTTTCCAGTTCAATTTCTTTTTCAAAACCAGACCCAGGTAGTTGGCTGATTTGCGAACTTGAGACTAACGCGACTATGTTTCGGAGGGTCGATATTCGGATTTTTGGGGGTTCACGTCGAGTCTATATCTGGCGCCCCAATTACAGAGGAATAGTTCTATGAGGTTATTAAGGTGCTTCCCTGATACAGCTATTGCCACGTCATCTGCGTAGACAATCAGCTTGCATCCTTCTCTTTCTAGATTCACTTATAGCTCGATAACCCCTTTTGGGGTGCCACATTTTACAGATCTGCGAGCAGATGAGACACAAAGATTTGTGTTAATAACTAAAGTTTCACTTCTACCTTCCCCCATTTCCGGTGTTATCCTTCTATCCTGGCCACTGTGGTCAATAACCGCGTATTCCAGGCGTTTTTCAAAATCCGACTAAACCTTCTATCAGGGGTTCTGATAAGCGAGAGATTGTCCGTTTTGTTCTTTTTGGCGCTCCTCGGGATGTCCTCCATTGACCTTTGACGCAGTGTGCTCGGATACGAATTTTGTTTTTTAGTTCTATCTGCAGTCGGGATACATTGGATACGGGCAATTATTTTGGTAAGTGTAGGTTTATCCTTGTAAGCTGATTTAGCAGGATGGACTTGTTTGAAACTAGAGGACGTTTGGCTTAATATTGATTTGGGATGGATATCGAAGGGCTTAGAGTAAGGTTAAGGGTTGCAAAACTTATGTCTGTTCGATGGCACGGATTCGCATTCAGCCATAAAATTCTGTTTTATCCGGCCACACACATCCTCTACTTTTCGAACAGGTTGTCAGAAAGCTTTAACGTTAGCGGCGGTAATACTGACAGCATATTATACCAATATGCTGGACCAGGGTGTGGGTGAACCATTCTCGGTAAATGTGGGACATCAACGCGGAGCGAGCTCAAAGCCGAACAACCGGATGATCCTTTAAGGCTTAAAGTGGGTGGGAGGTAATCCCCTTCTTACCCATTTGCCCAGACAGAGATGCGCACTCATCATTCTTCGGAGTTCCTACATTTTCACAGTTCCCTACTTGGCTCTTAACAGGTCGGTTTTGTCTTTGCTTAAGCAGTGCTTCTAGATGCCATCCCTGAGGTGCTAGAAGTTGTTTTTTTTTCAATGACCGCCCTCACGGTTTTTTCTTTGTATTCTTACTTTATTTTGGAACTTTTGTGTTTAGTGTATTCATTGTAGTACCCACGAGTGGCGGAGAAAGTAGGTACACAACTTCACAAAGCTCCGCATTGTGCAGACAAGGCAAGATAATACGGAGCTTGCATGGCATCTGAATACTCCATTTGATACTGAGCATTTGGTAGGGCATTTGGTAGGAGGCTGATCGATTGTAGGCACGGGTCGTTTAACACATTAATCTAGAATCTTCGTTATTTTTTGTACTTTTTCCTTGTAATTGTGAAATAGAAGTCAATGTAAGCAACCAATTATGTCGATATCGTCTTTACATCCCAGAAGCTGGCAAGTTTATTAAAGATAGTGCCTCCCTTGTTAACACCTGATAAAAGAAAATGGGAGTCTGCTATTCTGCGGTAGATGTTTGATAGTTGATATGAGCTACTTTCAAACTGAACGGGTACATTGTGTATCCTTCAGTGTTATTTAAATTTTTATGTTAACACTTATCTAGTCATCGGTTTCCCGATAAAAAGCTAAATTTTTTTCTGGGTGCAAATGTTGTTTATGGCCAATCCTGTGGGTCACACTTTTTAAAGGATACACTGATTCCCACTTTACTGAAAATAGGCTTGAGCAGCGAGTTTCTTGCCCTATCTTTCATTCGTCATTATGCCCAATATACGTGGCTAAAAATGCTGCCTAAATGTGGGTCTGTGACTAGAGCTATGCTGTAGAGTAGAGCCTGCATTTCCACATTGACTTTTATGTAGATTTGAGAGATTCAATGAGAAACTAAGTGTTGCCCCTTTTTAATAATAATATTTGCATTTCTATCCTTCTTCTATGTTTAACACTGTCCCCACTTTTCTTTAGTTATAAACATGACACAACTATTTGTTATTCTGTAGGACTATTGGCTTTCGTGCATCAGCTCATCCGATGTCAAAAAATATCAAAGCTGACTATTGACTAATATCCAATTCTTCTTTTTTTTTTCAAAATATTACTTTGCAGATACCGGCAGCCTGCAAAACATACAAATTCCTAAAAATAAAACTCAAAAAGAACATATTCCATCATATAATTTCTTTCGTTTCGATAACTAAAACTCTTTTAAGAAACATTTCATCTTGAATGTGTGTTAAGACCTTACCCAATTTGAAATTTAAATCCAGCACTGATTCATGAAATGCCTTACTGACCTATTTTTTTTAAAATTTCGAAGCAGCTCGCATTCCTTAAACTACTACTTATATACTTTTTTAACCGCACCGGGGCTGTCGACGTAACTCTCTATACAAGCTGGAGTTTCGAAGTAAAAGTACATACACCTTTCGGCTCTTCTCATATGATGTTGCTTTAGAAAGTTTTTTTCTATAACTGGCTACAATATGGCCTTCAATAATGGTGTTTTTTTTTTAAAGCAAGTCCATAGTTATCTGTCACATTATGCTGTACTACTACATGGTTACAAACTTACAATATCCTTCAACCTAATCACGTACACAGAGAAAAAACTACCTATACAAGTACATGCACATTATTCTGTATTCACTACCGTTACATAAGCAACTTGTTCGTTTCATTTATGAACATAAAATCAAACTTTAAGAGGTATACCGTAAACACTGTTAACAGAGTCACATATTGACATTGTCAAACATAAGCTTGTCCAGTTGGAACAAGATCCACGGCAATATGGCACAGCTATCTACCGACTGTCAGCAGAATAGGGAATTCATTATGAAAATGGAAAGTCGTCGTTTCTGCGATTAATAAAGTGGAAATCAATATCGCTGCCTACAGCATAGCATAGTGGTGTCCTTCCACTTCATTTCATGTCGTTGGGCATGAGAGCTTCTTGTTCTTAGTTTGTATGTGTTCCATCCTATTAAGTGTAACTCTACTGGATGTTCTTTACTAACGCATTCCAGCAAACTACCGACACCATCCATAAATCAATTTATGCACCTATACCTGGTTGAAATGATACCTGACGGCATCGTTGCAGACGAGTATGGTGTTTGCGTAAAGCGTAAACACGGTTATTGATGTTACGTACATTACGTAGAGCCCTGCTAAAACGTGATGGAAAATATCGCAACGACAAAATGTAGGTATAAAAGGGAAGAAAAGCTATTCCATGGCCACGGCAAGGCGGGAGCTGCCTGGATTTTCTAAATGAAATTGAATTATCCTTCGGAGTTTTTTTTTTTTTTTTGCAAAGGGATCCCAAATTTTTCACCCTAGAGGAGAATCGGAAAGTAGTGTTAGGGTGTGAGGTAAATGGAAGTGACGAGCGTCACATAAATTTTTTGTATGATATATTCAGAATCAATCAAAGTAGGTCCCAGTGGATTTGGATATCGTTGAATTGGAACGGGTAGATACACAATATGTATATGTGTGCTTTTGGTTCATTATGTTCCACGTTTAACGATCCGTTTGGTTCTGAAATAAATGCTGCTAGCAATATTGACTAAAAAACGAAATGATTGAGTTTTATATTGTATTCCGTGGATAATGGAAAAAATTATTTAAAAAAATTGAAGGTAGGTAGGTACTCAAAAATTTATTCAGGATAGAATTAAAAAAAAAGGTTTATTTTCATTAAAATGTTTGGATATTTATGTTCAGCAAAGTTTAAGAAATTATTATTAAAAGGCGTCCAGCACGTCATTTTTATTAAGAAAATATCATTTTTAAAAGTAATATCGTTCCAATTGCCTCCTCGTTTAACGAGTAGTGATAGCAGACATAAATATTTGAAAAGGGTGTAATCTGTTATACGAAAAGTAAAATACTCTATTTCATCAAAGCTTTAACACAAACATCCACACAAATTATGTCAAAAGAATTTTTACAATCTTTTTAAAATTTAAAGAAAAGAAAAGAAAAGAAAACCCATCCGACATGTGAGCGTGGTTTATAAAAAAATATAATTATAATCTTTAAAACAATATTGTCGAAATATTACGATATTTCCGCTTTGAAAAATATTTTATTTTCAAACAGATCATGCTCTTTTGCATGATCCTAGCTCAAAATTTAAGGCCTAAAAATCGGTAACATACAGACGGACAGACGGAAAAACTTTGAAAAAACTTTCGACGTAAAAACATTAATAAAGTTAACACGAACATTTCATTTAAAAGTGATTTTAACCCACGCCCCCTTTTTGAGGCGTTTTCTTACAAAAACCATTTGTGTACCCCATAGCGTATGCAATAGAAAAACGTTGAACCAAAAAAATTTAGATACTATCTGAACAAGTCGTGGTAACAGTGAAATTTTATTTATTTCATTCCCATCCAGTTTTTAGTCACCCCAAATTTTTGGGGATATTCATTTTAAGGATGTGATGATATATGGTAGGTACTGAACTCATATCTCATATCTCTGTTATGATAGCAATCTTTCGTTGTATTCTGCACAACTTTGTACGATGGAAAATTTTCAGGAGCACTCATTCTTATCACATTATTTTGGTGTAGAGATAGTTTCGCTGCGACTTATGCTGCAAAAGCTTCTACAGTCATTGAAGCAAGTTTAATTGAGTCCCTCAAACCTATTTTGTATTTTTCATCATGCTTTGGGATTGTTATCCCGTCATTCATTAACTTTGCAGCATCTAAATGTCCAGAAGCTCTCAAACCCATTTCGGCTGCGTAAGTCCATTCAGCGGTAATTGTGGATTTCCTACTCAAGTGTTCGGTTTTATGACTTTTCGATATTTCTGAAGATTTTTCCAATTCAACCTTTGCATGACAACGTCTAAAGTCTACCGAATAATGAACAATTATAGGTATTTTCAGCAACGAATTGTTTGCTTTTAAAAGCATACTTCTATCCGACAAGCTTTTTTCTAACGTGATTTGAATTTAGATTTTCGTTTTTGAAAGCATCGTGACCCAATTTTTTGTAAGTTGTTCGGTCTTACTTACTTACTTAAGTGGCGCTACAGTCGGGGATGAACCTGGGCCTCAACCAGCATGCCTCTCCAATTAGCCCGGTCCTTAGCTAACTGCCTCCAGTTGCTCACTCCAAATTGGTTGAGGTCGGTTTCGACTTGTGCTTGTCTTATATAGGATCTCCTTAGTAGTTTGAGGGAGGGCTTTACTACTAAATTGCCTTCTCAGCCCGAAGAAACAGCAATTGGCAAGAGCAATTCTTCGTTTGATTTCTGACGAGATGTTGTTGTCAGTGTTAATAGCGGAGCCGAGGTAGACAAAATCCTGTACTACCTCAAAGTTATATCTATTTATGGTGACGTTCTCTCCAATTCGTCGATGTTGTGTGTCCTTTCGTGTTGACAGCATATACTTACCCTCGTCTTACCCTCGTTTACTGCTAAACCCATTTTTGCCGCTTCCTTCTCTACACTAGCAAACGTGGCTATAACATCACGTTGAGTCCTACCAATGATGTCAATATCATCGGCGTATGCTAGTAGTTGCACTGATTTTTGGAAAATTGTGTCTCTGGTGTAGGCTCGGGAGTTTCTCATAATCCTCTCATGAATCAAATTGAAAAAGTCACATGACAGTGCATCGCCTTGCCTAAATCCCTTTTTTTGGTATCGAATGTGTCGGTGAGGACGTTTCCGACCCTGATGGAGCAGCGAGAATTCTCTATCGTCATCTTACACAAACGGACGAGTTTGGGCGGTATACCAAAACTAGACATTGCTCTGTATAGTTCGCCTCTATAAATGCTGTCGTATGAGGCTTTGGAATCGATAAATAGGTGGTGGGTATCGATTTAGACTTCTTGGGTTTTTTTCCAGGATCTGCCGTAGTGTGAAAATTTGATCAGTTGTGGACTTTCCTGGAGTTCACATATTACGGCAGATAGGATCTTGTAGGCGATGTTGAGCAGACTTATGCCTCTGTGGTTGGCGCAGTTCAGAGGGTCTACTTTTTTGTGGATCGGGCAAACGATTCTCCAGACATGCTTTCATCCGACCATATTTGGCTTATGAGTTGGTGGATGTTACTTACCAAGTCATCTCCGCCAGCTTTATGAAGCTCAGCGGGAAGGCCGTCATTTCCGGCGGCTTTATTAAGCTAGAGTTTAGGTTAAGAGATACGCGTTGCGGGAAGGTCTTGGCGGTCTCTGGCGATTGCAGTCTTTCGACATTAAATTTGTTCACAGTATTTCTGGTTTGTTGTGGCGTGGTGAATATCCGCATCCTTACCTTAGCTACAACAAGGTAGTGGTCCGAGTCGATGTTAGCCATTCGTAATGTTCGGACATCCAAAATACTGGCTGCGTGTCTCTTGTCTATCGCAATGTAATCAATTTGGTTGACTGTTCGCTAATCTGGAGACCGCCCATGAATATCGAGGTGAGGAAACTGTGTGCTGGTTATAGTGGCATTTCGTTTCGAACTCAATTAGCCTAAGTCCGTTACCAGACGAGTTGTCGTGTAGGCTATATCTTCCAGCACGATTTTAACATCGTACTTTGGTAGTCGCTCATGGGATTTGTGAAGGAGCTTGTAGAAGCAATCCTTAGTTAAATCGTCTTTTTCTTCTGTCGGCGAATTTGGCCTTGATGCGGATTGTTACAATGCGTTCGCAAATGTCTTGGAAACATAAGACTTCTTGCCTAAGTCTGGCACTTATAACAAATCCGCATCCAAATAGTCACTGTTTCTGCTCACTTTAACACATCCTCTTTTTGCCCGGCCCATCCCAAGGTATTTCCTGGATGGCAGTAATGTCTGCTTTGCAGTAGTTTAGGGCTTCCGCTAGTTGTTCGCCTGCACCTCTCCTGTTTAATGTTCTCATATTCTAGGTGCAGATACGAGCGTCGTGTTCCTTTTTTCGTTTAGCATGGTCGTCAACAATAATATCAGTCCTTTCCGAGGCTATTGGTTGCTTCGTAACATAATCTTTTTTTCCGTGGATGGGTAGTTAACCCAAAGCACAACCCCCAACCAGGAGGGCCAGGCCCTTGTTTTGACCCTAGGACAGCGGGCCGGAAAGAATACCGATGTCAGTAGCCCATGTTGGGATATGTGCGCTGCCGTTGACCTATTGAGGGCTCCTCCGTCACCAACTCTTTTCCAATACCCTGGCTCAGTATTGGAAATCCCTATAGACCTGGTATTCAAATATGTCGAAGGAGCTCATATAGGGATTTCACTACCTGTTCGATCAAACTGGAGCTGTCGGCGCCACCGTTGACTCCATCTAGGGAATTCCTCCGCTGCCGCCTGATAGTGAGTGCCTTAGTGAGAGGACACTCCTCCCCCTCTCTCTTTTGCTGCCACCAACGACCTTCCACAGGGGTTTAATACCCCATCTCCAGTCGAGGTACTAGGCACCCACCAGTCACCAGCGTGGAGGTGAGAGTAGGAGTTGATAGTGAGAGGCTAGAGTGAGAAAGCTTGTGTCCTAATATAATCGCATCACTATCCTTAAGCACCGGCATAGTATGGACATCGATGGGTGATGTCCGCACTAAATTCGGGTAGTAACTGTGTCATATTAGCAGAATACTCCCGTTTGGTGTATAGTTGTAGGCGCGTAACTAATAAATTACCTACGAACAATTCACAATTATTTGTTATAATTGGCTTAGCTAAACCACACTTTTTAAATGACTGTGAAATCCAAGCAACTTATGCCCAAACTTAAGCTCTCCGTTTTGCTTAGCTAAGCAACCGCTTAAGCTCTCACTGTGAAACCGGGCATTACGTCATGTCACGGCCTACACATTTAATATGCTTAGATATTTGACGAAATGCTTAAATTAACACTTTTTTTAAATTTTTTTTTATTCTCTATCCTATTTACAATGAAAACAAAACAGTACTTTCATTAAATTCCAACATTATTGGTGTTCTACCCCAATGTGCAACGTCTCAGGACTTTAGGCGTATAAATGAATTTCCGATGCTTCCGTTTCGGAATCGTTGAACTACAGTAGCAGCAGTTTTACTTACTTAAGTGCCCATTGCTCGTTTTAAAATAAGATGGTCGTAAATTGAAAAGCTCTCTATTGCATAGATCACGAGGTCAAGCCTCTAATTCTTGCACCAATTGAATTTTATAGAATGGCAGCTTTAGGTCTTTGTGCTGAATAAAATGTAATGATGATGTATGCACATTTTAAGCACTTGTGCACTTACGAATTGAAATGTTCATCATCATGAAAAGACTCATCAGGAAAAGACTGATCAGTATTCTTCATGTTTTCGATCTTTTTTGGTGATCTTAGTCTTAGTTTTCCCAGTTTTGTGGTGAAAACTTCGAATACTGCAGAATCATCTACGCATTATGCTCATAGTATAGCAAAACTCTTGCACGCACACCTTGAGGTCCCCTCCCGCGAAGTGATCCATAGCGACTGAATTCCATAGAGTTAGACTACCGATTGGGATATCCCTTGTGATACTCGAATTCATTGCATACGCAGTAAGCTAAACATATATAAACTATCTTTTGATACGTCTTTTATTAAACTACTATTTAAATTTTGTTAGACTTGAACTCACCCAAAAGATTAAGTTAAATCCTTTTCAGCAGCTCCCAGTTATGAAAGTAGTCAATTGTATGTGTTTATCAAAAATTAAAATTGTTCTGAATTTCTGCCCATGATGGAAGAGCTATCCACCAGTTATCCACCATAATAGCTCTGTTCAAATATTAAATAAAATACTAAACCGAATATAGTGATATCGAAAAACTTCTCCCATAATGTATCCGAACTTTCAAAACATACTGTAATTTCTTATTTGCTTTTTGTTTTCTATTTTGCAGATATGGACGATGGGTGACACGACGTGTAGCCGTTGGTACGATAGCCGCCATATGGCTTTTAGCAGCTTTTGTTTCATTTGTACCAATCTCGCTGGGACTCCATCGACCTGAACAGCCACTGATAGTAGAGGACAATGGGAAGAAATATCCCACATGTGCTCTGGATCTGACGCCAACATACGCAGTCGTATCCAGTTGTATAAGTTTCTACTTTCCATGTGTGGTTATGATTGGAATCTATTGCAGGTGAGTTAATTGAATGTCCTTTGTGAATGTATACCTATGCTGGGAATGTCAAATCAATTCATGTGCGCATCATAATGATGCCTGATCTTAATAGCTTATGCCATCACAAGAACTGCAGAACTGCTACAAACATATACGCCGAGAGCCATGTAGTTGCATATTTATATTCTCCTAGTGTATGTGTGGAATGAGCGAGAAAATTAATTATAACCTCATCATTATAACGCGACCTGTTCTGGGGGGAGTTATTGAGATGAATTCAGCTTTAATGAGAGGTAATTAAAGGGGGCCCGAATAAAATATACCTACTATGGCCGAAAAGGTGTAGCAATCGAATTCCTCTGGGAACTGTGAACGATGGACGTTTAATGGGGTTTCATGGTATAATGATACAACATTAAGTGTTAATTGCGAACGGATAAAGGATCATTTTACCTTTATTTGTATTTTTTTTTTTGGTGGCAGTGGCGAGTTGTTAATTTGTTGCCAGTCGGGAATGAAAGTGAAAATTAATGAAGGTCCTTTCGGTGCATATAGATGGATGGATGATAGATTTTTTTTAATTTCTCACATTTTTGCTGGAGAACCATCTGTGAATATCAAGTAGGTCCCCCACTTAAAGATAACCATACTCCACAAATGGATTTAATTATTTTGTTGATTCGCGTAAAAGCAAGAGGCTGGCTTTAATGAAATTTCAGTTCTTAATTGGATATTTTTTCGATTTATTTAGATAATGATCAATATTGGCGCTCCAGACAACTTATGGTAAGGTACTTGGATATACAAATTGGGAATCTATTAAGTTGAGATTTATATAAATGGTATATTCCGAAATCTAGCAGTCGTCTCATGCACTTTATTGCTTACAACTGGCTCAAATGCCTTTGTTCAAAATGGTTCCAAACAAATATTCTTCTTTGCGGTTCTTTCGGGTTTGAAATCTGCGTTTTATTTAAAAATGTGGAAAGCTTTGTAATCTGCCCTTTCAAGTGATAGTTAATGTCCAATGTGTATATTCATGGTTTCGCCATACAGTCCTTTGGAAAACATGTTTCCATTAATTCGATTAGTCGGCATCTAATATTGAAGTCTAATGGCGACGCTGTCAAAATTCTGTAAGATCAGCTGCAACTAATGTGCTGTACTTCAATCACCTACCAGCAGAAAATGCCTGCTGAACAAATTTGCCATAAATAACATCCATTGAGCCGATTAATACAAAGTACCGAACTTGTACGCCAACTTTGGTTGAATGAGATTATGACTGGAGAAACCTCAGCGTCGGCGTCGTTGGTTCGATCCCCAAAAAAGGTATTTTCAGAACTTTGGGAATTACAGGAGAATACGTTTTCTACAAGATCCAATCTGTAGTAACATGTGAACGTCTGAAACCGTCCACCAATTATCGGATTGACTTCTATCAGTACAAATTTAGAACAAAAAAATGCTCCACAGACATTGGAAAATTCTCAAGAACTTTAAGTCAACCCTTTAAACCAATGTCGTCAGTCTGTGCACCAATGGATTGTCATGTTATTATTTAATTCCTGAAAGGATTGTGCAGAACTCCGAAGGCTTCAGAAGCAAACGATGACAAGAACATGTAAATGCTGTCAATATGAAAATGCACACAATCTGGACGACTTGGACGGAGTGTCACAATCGTGAGTTTTAGTTTTTAGATGACAACGAACTTTGTATACCAAGCATCAGCTATTCACTCTGACAACGGCATCTCTGCCGCTGTTTTACTAAGAATTACTATGGCCAATGTTTCTTGGATTGGTTTTGTCATTGCCCGACGGCTTCAGAAGCAAACGATGACAAGAACATGTAAATGCTGTCAATATGAAAATGCACACAATCTGGACGACTTGGACGGAGTATCACAATCGAGAGCTGTAGTTTTTAGATGACATCGAACTTTGTATACCAAGCATCAGCTATTCACTCTGACAACGGAATCTGGTCCGCAGTTTTACTAAGAATTACTATGGCCAATGTTTCTCGGATTGGCCCGACGGCTTCAGAAGTAAACGATGACAGGAACATGTAAATGCTGTCAATATAAAAAGGAACATAATCTGGACAAGTTGGACGGAGTATGACAATCAAGAGCTGTAGTTTTTAGATGACATCGAACTTTGTATACCAAGCATCAGCTATTCACTCTGACAACGGAATCTGGTCCGCAGTTTTACTAAGAATTACTATGGCCAATGTTTCTCGGATTGGCCCGACGGCTTCAGAAGCAAACGATGACAAGAACATGTAAATGCTGTCAATATGAAAATGCACACAATCTGGACGACTTGGACGGAGTATCACAATCGAGAGCAGTAGTTTTTAGATGACAACGAACTTTGTATACCAGCATCAGCTATTTACTCTGACAACGACATCTCGTCCGCAGTTATACTAAGAATTACAATGGTCAATGTTTCTTGGATTGGACTTTTAATAGCCCAATTTCGAAATACTATGAAGATTCCATGTAAGACTCTGATCACTCCAGTCGTGCTCTAATGCGCCCGAACATGGACCGTATCAAAAACGGCTGAAAAAAAAACCATTTTGAGCGAAAAATTCTTCGGGAAATCTTCGGTTTCATTTAATTTGATTGGCTATAGAGACGAAGATTCTCCCATGAATGCTCGACTTTCCCGTCCCAAACAACCCATTCAACGCAAATGAAGAACCTTACATTGGATCACGAATTTGTGAAGGATGTATTTATCTATTCATTGAGTCAGGATTTCTGGCAAGTTACGATATCAATGTGACTTGCCAGAAACGTGGGTTACTTATGTAACCACGAAAAATGAAATAACTGGCATATACGGCTCATACAGGGCCTCAATCCTCAATATTCTCTCTTAATTTTTTTGTGCGAAGTTATTATTTTTACCACAAAGAGGGGACCAACTGTTTAACGCCGAATACGAACGTAAAATTTGAGAAGTTTCTCAAAACAGAGTTACTCTTGGATGTCTTCAGACTTTCGCAGGAGTTGCAACAGCGAAAACTCACTAAACTCAATGAAAAATAAAAGGCTTAAGGACGAAAACGATGTTCTTCTTACAAGGCTTAAAAATATCAAACTGCTCCACCTTAAGGGTGAAAACATGATCTTAAACAAGAGACTGGATTCTAAGGAAAAGACCGTTAAAAAAAAGAAAGCTGTATGCTAACCTGAAATAATATTTCACTTTACAGCTAAAACAACGGCCCGCCATTAATGTGATCGGAATTGACGACTCTAACAAGTTGGATAACTTGATAAAATCTTCTCCATTATCAACCTAACAAGTAACTTTTCTTAAAAAAAAATAGATGGGAAGTCTATTATCTCACAAACTAAATATTGCAGCTGAAGATTACATGCGTCGTGCATAAAGGATGCTATCATTAAAGATCCAAAAAAAACAGAAAATGTAATGTTATAGATGCCGTGAATATCTTCAAGAGCGACAAACAGCAAAAAGAAGATGAAGAAAATTTAATAAAGAAAATCCTATAAATATACTCGCTTTCTAATAAACAGACAGTTTGAACAAAATATATGAAATAAAAACAATTTATAATTTTGTTGTAAAAATAATGCGTAAGGATTCCAAATTAGTTGCCAAGAAAATAACTATACGCAATAAATATTTCCGTGGAGTGTAAAATGTTGTGGAAATTATCTGACGGTATAGATTCCGGCAATGGCGTAGCGTGCCTTGGCGGGTATACAAATTTGTTTTGGGGGCCTTAGGAAGGGTAAAGATTTCTCACAAAAGGAAAAAAAAATGTTTGCATAAAATTAAAAGAAATATTTATTCATCATAATTATCTATCTGTCACTTTTTCCAAAATTTTTGCAAACAGTTTATATTAAATATACACTCTCCTCGCTTTTTTGTTCGGCAAACTGATTTCTAAAATCATTTATAGCTGATGATGACTTTAGTTTTTCTAAAGTTTCTGCCTCTATGGACAAAAGTGACAGGTTTGAGAGGCGTTCATGTCCCACCGAAGTTCATAGGTCATTTTTTATCAGTCTTAATTTAAAAAAAAACTTCTTTCAGTTGCGGTTGTAACTTGAAGGTTCAAGAATAAAAAACATGCTGTTATTACATCCACAAAACTGGATCCAAGACTCTTGAATTTTATCAGCAATAATTCAATGAGTTCCTTAATGAAATGATTTTTTTGAATTTCAGATTTTAAGCATGTTTTTAGAGCCTTTAATTGGTCTTTAATGCCTTTAATGTATTTAGCCGACAGTTTTTCAAATAAGCAAAAGCCCTAAACATAATAAGCCTTCCGTTTAAATATATCTCGAAGCCAAAGCAGGTTACAATTGCAAAACCTATATTTACAGAAATAACACGAAAACCAGATATCCGATCGGATCTTGTATAAATATACAAACTTATACCCAAGCTACAGTATCTTTAACGATCAAAAAACCTTTTTGACGTTTTTCTGATTATTTTTAAAACTTGAGAAACAAAGCAAACCAAAAAAGTTTATTTGCGACAGGCTAGTTAACGTGGAAAGCCAATGGATTTGGCAGAAACTTAGAGAACTTGAACTGTTTATGCAAGAAAATGATATCGACGTCTGTTTAATATTCGAAATTCAAAGAGTAAAACTAAAAGAATAAAGGTAACATCTACTAGCATGCGCTACATCCATCGAATAAGGCTGGAGGTGAAGCATCAAGATTGTTTTTTTAGAGGTATAGAACCTTGGAATGGAATAGAACAAAGATGATTTTTTAAATTGACATGAAATTTACTTTATACGAAAGGAAATCTTCTGGAAATATGATTTCTGGCCGATGACCGTCACCGCGGTTGGCTCGGACATAGTCTAATCTGGAGGTCCAATTTTCGATTACTTTTTCCAACATTTGTGGCCGTATATCGGCAATTCCGCGGCGAATGTTGTCCTCCAAGTGGTCAACCATTTTGTACTTATCGGTAGACTACCGACTTCACATATCCCCACAGAAAATATTCAAGCGGCATTAAATCGCACGATCTTGGAGGGCAATTCACAGGACCATCACGCGAAATAATGCGCTCACCGAACGTTTCCTTCAACAAATTAATTGTGGCACTAGCTGTGTGACATGTTGCGCCATCTTCCTGAAACCACAGCTCCTGCACATCATGATTGTTTGATTGATGAACGAAAAAGTTAGTAATAATGGCTCTAAAACGGTCAACATTGACCGTAACTTTCTGGCCCGCATCCTTTTTAAAGAAGTACGGGCCAATTATTCCACCAACCCATAAAGCACACCAAACAATCAGTTTTTGTGGTTATGACGGTGTCTCAACATACACTTGAGGATTATCATCACTCCAAATACGGCAGTTTTGTTTATTGACGTATCCATTCAACCAAAAGTGTTGGTTGTAAAAGTAAAGTAAATTAAGTAAAATGGACGTAGTGCGCGATACGTATTTGGAACAGAACCATGAATTTCAAAATAAATTTTGCAAAATTTTGGAGTGTTGTTCAGACGTCAGTTTTTATTTTATGTTCAAATGCCAAACCAACTAAAAATGAATCACTTGACAGCTGACAAAATGGCCGCCAGTTAAAATAGTGTTGCCAACTTAAAGTTCTATACCTTTAAAAAAAGACCCTTATAACGTGCGGTGGGTTCACGACTGGGTCGTACGCAACTTTCACAGCGAGTTGGGTCAAGCATGAGAGAATTTGAAGATTTTCATAATTTGGCCATTTTAATTATAACATGATAATGTCGAAATGTGATTATACAAACGTTTATTCGGTTGTCTATGTGAATAACAACGATTCTCCGTTATTGACCAAAACTGAAAATTCCGTTAAAGGATAGTTGGGCCAAAACTAATTATGTGAAATTTTTGCAAACAGTAATAGAAGTATATTAATAAAATTTCATTCAATTTGACAAAAGAGTTTGCGAGAAATTGGCAATTTTCTTTATATGGCCTAAGTGCGAAAATCCGTTATATGGATTTTCTCGAAAAAAAACTGGGTATGCCATTTTGTTGGTTTTTCGAGGTTTTTGAGGTTATGTATAATTTTCATATGGCTTTTAATGACTAACAGTAAAAAAATGGCCTAGAATTATGACCAAAAAAAAACGTAGATACGAAGTTTAAAGAAAATTGGTCAAGCCCATTAGGCTGGAAAGACCATTACGGACAGACGGACCGTCGCGAAGGACGCAAATGCAAAAACCACTTTTTTAGGTCCCGCTATCATAATAATGTTAGAATCAATCAAAATCTCTAGGTATAACATTTTAACGAAAACTATACCTCTTTGTAAGAGAAATTAGAAAAGTGTATCGAATATTTGATTGATCTTAAATTAAAAGTCGAAATAATGCAAGTTAGCTCTATACAAGTCAAAAGCAGAAGGCATCTTCTATTTACTGCCCACAACGATGCAAAGTTTGAAAAAAAAAATTGTTTTGAAAGCTTGTTTCTCAACAGTGACTACAAGATCCTATCTGCTGTAATATGTGAACGCCTACAGCCTTTACCAACAACCTGATCAATGTGGTTTTAGGCCAGTTGGAAAAGTCCACAGTTGATCAAATATTGACACCAACATCGCCAAATTGGACAGAACGTCATCATTTACAGATATAACTTTGAGGCAGTACGGGATTTTGTCTACCTCGGCTTCGCTGACAACAACATCTCGTCAGAAATTAAACGAAGAATTACTCTTGCCAACCGCTTTTTTTTTTCAATCAATTTAGTAGTAAAGCCTTCACTTGTACACTGTACAGCGGCATACCCTAGTCAATAACTCCGCATTGGACGTTTAGGATGGCTAGGACATGTATTGCAAATGGACGAAATTCCCAGCCAGTCCGGACCCAGTAGAGAAAGACCTCGCCTTTAGGAGCACGCAGAAGTAGAAACGGTCTAATTGGAAAGGCATGTTCGATAATGCCCAGGTTCATTCTGGACCGCAGTGCCACTGGTGCTAACGCTGTTTTCTTGTTTAGTTAGCATTGTAGTCAACAATAGATTTAGTCCTTTTTGAGGATAGCGATTATTTCAGAACAAATAGGTTTCCTCATGATTTAGTTGTTAACCAAAAGCACAACCTCCAACTTGAAGGAAGAGTGTTGCAACGCAACATGATGTATCTATCATCACATTTCCCAAAAAGTCAACGCATCGAACTTCCTGTCGGCAAAAAAGGCAAAAGCCGTCGGTACAGCACAGTTGCATTCACTTGCAAATCAGGAGGTCGGCAAATTCAACCATATGGATCAAATTGGGCGCTAAATGCTACGTTTGTTGTCATAGGCACCTCCCACTGATCTACATTCTAAGAGGTTGCTGTTGGTGTGCTTACTTACTTACTTAAGTGGCGCTTCAGTCCGGAATGAACCTGGGCCTCAACCAACATGCCTCTCCAATTAGCCCGGTCCTTAGCTAACTGCCTCCAGTTGCGCACTACAAGTTGGTTGAGGTCGGTTTCCACTTGTGCGTGCCACCTAAGGCGAGGTCTTCCTCTACTGCGTCCGACGTCTGGCTGGGAATCGAAGACTCTGCGAGCCGGAGTATTGGTGTCCATTCGTTCTACATGTCCTAGCCATCTTAAACGTCCAATGCGGAGTTTTTTGACCAGGGGGCATGTCGCTGTACAGCTCGTATAGTTCTTGGTTGAATAGGTAGAGAGCAGGACTGGGATGATCAGGGTCTTATATAGGATCTCCTTAGTAGTTCGAGTGAGGGCTTTACTACTAAATTGCCTTCTTAGCCCGAAGAAACAGCGATTGGCAAGAGTAATTCTTCGTTTGATTTCTGAAGAGATGTTGTTGTCAGAGTTAATAGCGGAGCCGAGGTAGACAAAGTCCCGTACTACCTCAAAGTTATATCTGTCAATGGTGACGTTCTGTCCAATTCGTCGATGTTGTGAGTCCTTTCGTGATGACAGCATATACTTAGTCTTACCCTCATTTACTGCTAAACCCATTTTCGCCGCTTCCTTCTCTATACTAGCAAACGTGGCTATGACATCACGTTGAGTCCTACCAACGATGTCAATATCGTCAGCGTATGCTAGTAGTTGCACCGACTTTTGGAAAATTGTGCCTCTGGTGTTGGCTTTGGAGTTTTGCACAATCCTCTCAAGATTCAGATTAAAGAAGTCACATGACAGCGCATCGCCTTGCCTAAATCCTTTTTTGGTATCGAATGTGTCGGTGAGGTCGTTTCCGACCCTGATGGAGCAGCGAGAATTCTCCATCGTCATCCTACACAAACGGACGAGTTTGGGCGATATACCAAAACTAGACATGGCTCTGTACAGTTCGTCTCTATAAATGCTGTCATATGCGGCTTTGAAATCGATGATTAGGTGGTGGGTATCGATTTGGACTTCTTGAGTTTTTTCCGGGATCTGCCGAAGAGTGAAAATTTGATCGGTTGTGGACTTTCCTGGCCTAAAACCACACTGATAAGGGCCAATCAGGTTGTTGGTAAACGGTTTCCGGCGTTCACATATTACAGCAGATAGGATCTTGTAGGCGATGTTGAGGAGACTTATGCCTCTGTAGTTGGCGCAGTTCAGAGTGTCTCCTTTTTTGTGGATCGGGCAAACAATGCTGAGGTTCCATTCTTCAGGCATATTTTCATCCGACCAGATTTGGCTTATGAGTTGGTGGATGTTACTTACCAAGTCATCTCCGCCGGCCTTATAAAGCTCAGCGGGAAGGCCGTCATTTCCGGCAGCCTTATTAAGCTTGAGTTTAGATATTGCTATCCTCACTTCACTCAGGTCGGGTGGTTGGCAGTTTTCGCTGTCGTTGCCAATAGTGAATGGTTCGTTCTGCCTGACAGCGGAATGTTGTTCGTCATCGCCGTTTAACAGTCTGCAGAAGTGGTTCTTCCATATCCTCAGCATCGACTGTGTCTCAACTACAATATTTCCTTGTTCATCTCGACCGGATTCTGTTCGAGCCTTGTATCCTTGGCTTTGACGTTTTACACTTTGGTAAAACTTGCGAACATCGTTCCTGGAGAGGCACCTCTCTATATCCTCGATCTCGCGCTTTTCCTTCTCTTTTTTCTTCTTGCTGAAAAGCCGATGTTCTTCTTCTTCTTTACCTATAGAGCTCAATGGTAGCTCTCGTCTTCACCTGCAGCTTAGCCTTGTAGGCCTCGTTCTTGGCTGCGAGCATCTGTCGGTATTCCTCATCAAACCAGGGGTTTCTTGCTGGTGGGCGCGAGAAACCTAGCACATCAGTTGCGGCTGATCTAATGGCCTGTTGGCATCGTTGCCATTGCTCTTCGACATTCGATGCTGGTGGTATGGTGTTAATCGAGAGGTTAAGGGATACGCGTTGTGCGAAGGTCTTGGCGGTCTCTTGCGATTGCAGTCTTCCGACATTAAATTTTTTCACAATATTTCTGGATTGTTGTGGCGTGGTGGATATCCGCATTCTTACCTTGGCTGCTACAAGGTAGTGATCCGAGTCGATGTTAGCTCCTCGGAATGTTCGGACATCCAAAATACTAGATGCGTGCCTCTTATCTATCGCAATGTGATCAATTTGGTTGACCGTTCGTTGATCTGGAGACCGCCATGTCCCCTTATGGATATCGAGGTGAGGAAACCGTGTGCTGGCTATAGTGGCATTTCGTTCCGTAGCGAAATCAATTAGCCTAAGTCCGTTACCAGACGTGTTGTCGTGTAGGCTATGTTTTCCGACAATACTTCTAAAGATGTCTTCTCTTCCTACCTTTGCGTTAAAATCTCCCAGCACGATTTTAACACCGTTCTTCGGTAGTCGTTCATAGGTTTTGTCAAGGAGCTCGTAGAAGCAATCCTTAGCTATATCATCTTTTTCTTCCGTCGGAGCGTGAGCGCATAAGGGGCTTATGTTGGCGACTTTGGCCTTGATGCGGATTGTTACATTGCGTTCGCTAATGTCTTGGAAACATAAGACTTCTTGCCTAAGTCTGGCACTTATAACAAATCCGCATCCGAATAGTCGCTGTTTCTACTCACTATAACACGGTCCGTAGTAGATGTCACAGTTTTTTATCCTCTTTTTGCCCGGCCCATTCCATCGTACTTCCTGGATGGCAGTAATGTCTGCTTTGTAGCAGTTTAGGGCTTCCGCTAGTTGTTCGCCTGCACGTCTCCTGTTTAATGTTCTCACATTCCAGGTGCAGATACGAACGTCGTTGTCCTGTTGGATGTGTGTGAATGCAAAATATAGGTCACACAGGCGGAACTATGCGCGGTGCGGGATCAGGGAACCTGTGTAGTTTTTTTTTTTGGCTTATTTTTATGAAGATCCGCCGTCCTAAGGGTTCAACGACCAATGACCAGACTGCATCATTGCAGACTTTTTTTTATGCTAGAGTCCTTGCGATTCAGACAGTCTTAATTGAGCTGACACCATCCCTGTTTAATTTGTATAGCTAACCCTGAAAATTATTTAATAACCTGATGTCAAAATATCTCAGTGTCAGTTTGTACACGCCCGTGTTTACTTCTTCCGCTGTTCTTTTGGAAGAATAACCTTAGTCTGACCTCTTTTCGCTGTCATTCACTGCCGTTAAAACGTTGAACACGTTATTAACCAAGAGTCACCTTTATGATATTGAGAGTCGAATCGTTTCTTTATAACCCTATCTCAGTATGCCTATCGCTATATCTCTGAAAAGTGATAAAGTTAGCAACCACGAGCTTCCTAATTCCCACCAATTTTAACAGATGTCGTATTAAGTAATACATCCTCCAAAGCAGAACATTTCCGTAAGAAGAAAGCCGGAGATGACTCTCTGTACTCCTCCAAAAAAAACTGCCGATATCCCATTGACCAAGGCTTGAGCTATAACCATAAAATTCCACACCAACATAAGTATTATTAGTAAGTGCTATATCTAGCGTTTATTATCCTTTTTTTCAATTTTTTTCGCAACGCGCTTATATCTCATCCGAATTCTCATCATAAAGTCACGCACTGAACATTATTTATACGCATGTGAACCTTACGTGCCGTGCAGCATAGCAAATACCAATAACGCCTACAAGGTATCATGACCCATCTCGGCCAAGACGTCGTTATCCGTTTTTGTTCTTTTAGACTCTGCTACGATATTAAATTGGGCCTTTTCGTCCTTAATTCACATTCAATATGTGGCATATTGGCGTTATGTGACAAAAATATTACGCATTGTCGGTATGGTGTCATTCTCTATATTTACTTTTGGTATAATAAAAAAGGATACTTAGTATCCTTGTGGAATTTTGCATTGTTTCTGCTTCTCTCAGGCAAGTTTCGGACGTGTGCTCTCATGTCGTCGTAATTTGGCTGCACCTTTTGTCCCTCTAAGTAGGTATTGAAACCCAAGAGTGTACCTTCAACAGTTTGTATCACATCTTAACCATTCCGACCTCATTAAGACTCTCATATTGCATAATTAAAGGCGGTTTAATTAAAACAGAAAATAATGAGTTTTTTTACCCACTTTCGTGACCTTTTACATTTTTAAAGAGAATCACGCCACCTTAGCTGGACTTTTAGTGTGGTGGTTTTTATAAATTCATATACTAGTAGGGTATTTGCAAATGCCCCCTGAGGTTGTTGCAAATCGATAAAAAATATATCCCACTTCCAGTTTTCAAAAATTCATCAGCCTGCATCCCCCTTAGGAGCACTTCCACCAAACTCATTTTTTTACAAGTCCCGTGTATGTGATGTTTTCGTGTACCTGGCTGAACCTAATAAGATAAATTTTCAATGTGTTGCTGGCCTTAATACATTCGGTCCAGTGAGTACACAAAGCTCTATGAAGCTCCACCAGGACCCACTCACAAAGGGAGCAAGTACATGCCGTACAACAAAAGCAATTTAAACCAACTCTGGCGTTCATAACATCCAACGATGGAGAGAAAGCCACCTGGGATGCAGAGGTAGTAAACAAAAAAATAGGCCAACTATTCACTTATAATTTTCTCCGGATATCCTGAGTACAAATAGCTAGCTAAAAACTGGGTTCTGTAAACTAAGAACTTGGAGTAGATTTTTGCATTCGCTAATGCCTGTTAATCCTTTAAATTATTCAGACGCTCATTTTCAAAGAGGATACCTGCATAAACAGTTTTTTTTTCATTTTATCCTTTTTCTTGTTGCAGACTCTACTGCTATGCACAGAAGCACGTTAAATCGATAAAGGCTGTAACTCGACCCGGAGAGGTGGCCGAAAAGCAACGCTACAAGAGCATACGACGACCAAAGAATCAAAAAAAGTTCAAAGTACGAAACCTGCATCATTCGTCACCATACCATGTATCGGACCATAAAGCTGCTGTTACCGTGGGTGTTATTATGGGTGTCTTCCTCATCTGTTGGGTGCCGTTCTTTTGTGTGAATATAGTGGCGGCATTCTGCAAGACCTGCATAGGTGGCCAAACCTTTAAGATATTGTCATGGCTGGGCTATTCGAATTCAGCATTCAATCCCATTATTTATTCGATATTCAACAAAGAGTTCCGAGATGCATTCAAACGAATTTTAACCACAAAGAATCCATGGTGCTGTACCCAGGAGACGGGCAACATCCATCCGAGGAACAGTGATCGCTTTGTGACTGACTATGCTGCCAAAAATGTTTGCATGAATTCGGGACGTTCTTCAGCGGAACTGGAACAGGTGTCTGCGATTTGACCAAAACGCTCGCTGGTCTGTTGTATCTCAACATCGGCGTCATCATCGCTATCCTATGTGGAGTGAGAAGAAGCTGAAACGGAGCACGACACACAGGTATGAGTTTGCGAGGAAACAAATCACACAACAAACACAGAGGAAGTCTATTTTTCTATATATACAACCCAGATGAGACGAACGTGAGTCAATGAGCTTATAAATAATAAGGGTAAGTCATAGAGATGTCTGGTATTAAGATGAAGATGGACCTCTTCATCTTGCTCTATACAAAGGGTCATAGTCATGTATTACGAACTATTAATTGTATTTACCATTTGTACAAACAAAGATTAAGGAAATTATTCACTTTCAAAGAAACTGTATCTAGTAGATGTAAGAGAGAATATAATTCCCCACTAGCGAGCTAAGATAAAACTAATTTAGTGAAGAATGAAAGAGTATCTAGAAAATCAATATTATAAAGATATTATCAAGACTGATTATTTATTTTGAAATTGTAAGCTATTGTAGTAGAATTTTAAAATATCTAAGACAATTTTACTTTTGGTTTTTATTTATTTTTTATTAAAAAAAAAACTAATAACACACTAAAATAAAATAAAAAGATGTATTGAAATACTTGTTAAATGTTAAGTGCAGCAAAGAGGATGCAACGGTTTATGAGTAACAACCTTATCTTACCTTTTCAACAGTTTTAAAAGTTTTATACAAGGTGGCGCAAAAGTTGTCACCCGTCGCAAAAGTTGTCACCCGATGTTTTTTGGCCGCCGTTTTTTAAAGCGTTTTGCAAAAAAATCGAAACAATTATTATAGGTGGCGCATAAGACATGAATCATGGAATAATTTTTTCTACTTTTTTTGTTGAAGAATTTAAATATTTGCAACCAAAAAACATCGGGTGACAGCTTTTGCGACGGGTGACAACTTCTGCGCCACCTGTTATATTTAAGTTTATAGGTTCACTTCACCGGTTGGTTAATCAACAAGTATGAGTTTAATAAAAACAGTAATTTAGCACCCAATGTGCTAATTCCGTAATCCTGAATGGCTTAGTACATTTAATACCAAAAAAAGTACAAAAGCCATTAGTAAAATTGACATTCAGGACAGATTAAACAAAGTTCGTTCTTTCTAATTCTCAAATTTGTACATATGTTTAATGGAAAACAAATCAATTTTTTTAAATATGTTCGTTCAAAATAAGGCGAATAAAATGAAATAAAATAGCAAATAACAACTTTTAAAATTATGTAATAAAACATTTAATTTAAATTATTCAATTAAAATCAAACAAATTTGCGCAAAGTGCAGGAGTCGGCAAAAAAAAAACCTTGTAGAATTGAATTGTTTTTACGAAATCTGAAATAATTGTTTCAGGACTTATTGGTAATTTATATCTACAGGTAGCCTTAACTAATTTTAAAAAGGAGTCATCATATGTTGCATTTATCTTCCATCTCAGTATTCCCAATGCGATAAGTACCACAGTTCCTTGAATGTTAGTGTTAAAGGGATGTGACGGGTTGGATACGATATCACACTTTTTATAAACCGCTTTTTTTTTATAATACCGCGATATTTTTAAAATAAAATAACTGGTTTCTATTGCAAAATCGGGATTATATAAAAAAAACTTTAAAAAAGTGATTTTCAACTGTTATTTTTTTAAACATACCTTAAAAAAATAAAGTATCCTCTTCAATTGTAGTCAAGAAATAGGTACTTAACCATTTACAAAATATTATTTTTAACAGCACAGTTACATAAAATGTTGATACCTTAATTCAATTACATATTGTAGGCGATAGACCATAAGAAACCTGGGGGCAAATCACCGCATCCGTGAACGGATGACTCGTCACGTAAAAGTGTGTACTTGGTAATATGTGATACGTTATCGAATAACTCGTTACGTAATGTGGTATTATACCATCCGTGAACGAATACGTATACGGATGCGTTCTTTCGATAAGTCATTCGATCAGCCAAAAGCATTCGTAATTCGATTTTGGCACGTACACCAAAGATAAACAAAATGTTAGTTGTTTTTATTTACAAGTAAAGTGATTTGAAATGAAAAAAAAAAACAATTAAAACACTTTAATAACATGGAAAACACAATTTTCAGGACAAGTAGCACTAAATTAAACGGCACACAAAAAATGTCTTGATGATGATGACTGCCGCTTGCCAAGAGGGAAAGTGTGGATGCTATTTGCAATACTGGAGGTACAGCGGTTGGTAATTGTTGGTTATTCAAACATAACTTTAAGTGAACCTACTTAAAGATGGTAATACATTTATGTATTCATTTATAGGATGTTTTAAAATATTCTTACACTCTTTCGACAAAGAAAGTAAATTACTTTTATCCCTCACCACTTTCTCATCACTTTTACTCTCCTCAGAAGTACTGAGATAAAAAAATAAAGCACTATCCATTTTGTCTTGATATAAATTGTTTTGATACAATTTCCTAATGACAACTTTTTGACGTTTAAACAACTACATTTAATCCTTCCAATCTAGTACGACATTTATTACGAATGGAAAATTCCGTTCCGTGAGCATTCGAATGCCGTGATTTCAATGCGGTTGTTCGAAAGATATATCACGTAATTATCGTTCGTACGATTGACAATCCGTTCACGGATGCGGTGATTTGCCCCCTGGGGTCGAATCGCGACTTCCGTGAATGAGTAACTCGTTTTCGTAAAGTGTGCATTTGGTATTATTGCATACGTGAACGTATAGTCGTTAACGTAATTTGGCATCACCACTTGAGTGAACGGATGCCTGAACGTACAAGTTCAATCTTAATGCCATACGATAGGTTTGCAGTGTTCGTAATTTGTTTGGTGCGAAAAATAATGAAGAAAAATGTAAGTTTAATAATTTTAAATGGTTTATAATTGTCAAATACATATAAAGATGTCAAATTATTAATATATATACAAAAAAAAACATTTTTCAGACAAATCGCAATAAAATAAATCAAACTCAAACTAGTATCTTGGTGGTGTACATGGAGAGATCGCCGTACTAGATTCCAAATACTGCTCAAGACAAAGCTACTACATCCACAAAAATGTGAGATAGCTTGACAACTAAGTTAAATATTGTAGGACCTCAGGTAAAGAAGTTACAGCGTGAAGTAGGAAAGCACGTTTAGTTTATTGAGTCGCTGTTTATTATTTAATTTGTTTAGAGGTTTTCGCTGACCAAACATTTTAGATGAAAGACATAAATAATAGAATAGAAGGTGGGACCGTATGAGGAGAAGCATCTCACCGAAGAGCATAATTTAATAATTTAAGCAACTGGACTGGAATCATCAGTTGAGGGACTTATAAACGAGTTACCAATGACTAATGGTAAGGCAGCCACAACTGCGTACTGCGTGCAAGGATTCAATAGAGGATTCCATTCGTTATTATAGGAAGGCTATTCAGCAAATTAACACTTCTTCAAGGGAGTGTTTTTTGATTGAACCAAAATTCAACAAACAAATTGAAAAAAATGGGACACCTGCGACGGTGTGTTGGTAACCTAAACTAAGAGAGAATGTGTTGCTGCTTATTGCAATACAATGCAATACTGCGGTAAATAATTGTCCATAGAAGTAAAGTTTCGTAAATACATTTTAAAATGCTTTTTTATTTAAGCCAACCCGTTTCATAAATCTATACATTATTTTCAGAGATAGTTCTCAATTGAACAATTGCTACTATCTCTTAGCTTTGTTCGAAATTGTTTTTCATTTCATCTGAAGAACTTAGATAAAATAACAACGCCGAATCCATTTAATGTTGTAAAATGATTTTTTTTTAACTTGTATTTTGCCGAATTTTACTTCCCAATGACATTAATTTTATGTTTAGACTATTACCGTTTTTATTTTATTCTAGTACAGCTATCACGTCAAACTAAAAATTACGTCCCGTGAGCATTCGTATGACACAATCTCAATACGTTCGTTCGTACGATGAATCACGTAAATGTTGTTTGTACGATTGCCGATCCGTTCACGGAGGACGCGATTCGACCCCTGTTTTACTCATTTGATGTCTCTTCTTAATAATTTTTTTTTATACCGCGTGATCTTGCTACATTTGTTTTTTATATAATTTATCTTATCCATTGCTAATTTTTTCCACTTCTGTTGGGACAACAATGGCTTCTTTTGCTTGATCCGCAATGATTTTATACAACACAGCACTTTTTCTTTTGAAATAACCTTTTATCTGCGATGCCACGCTTCAGCATTTTTTTGCGTACGCGGGAAATGTTGTAATGCACTGTCAAACACAGACCAAAAGTTGGGAAAGTATTTCATTTGTCATCATTCCGAATGTAATTTATTTTAAACCATTGTGCAAAATTAAGAGCTTGTTCGCCATCTTTCAAACTATTTTGAAATGAGTCATAATATGAAGAGACTTCTTGGGGTGGTACTAACGCTAGATTTTTGCCAATCGAATTTTTAATGAAAATTCATTACAATTTCCAATTGCGTTAAAATTTTAGCCAGTGGATCATTTTTGACATTAGGGTGGTGAATAGAGACTTCAAATTTTTAAATTTAAATTTAAATTTATCCAGTGGCTAATTTTTTGAGATTTGGTATACCCACTGAGGAGTGAGAGTAATGGAAAGCACACCAGTGTTCACAAGTTCACGAAAAATTTGAATTCCATATCAGAAAATATCAACAAAGTTGTAGCATAAACTAAAATTTGGTTTTTGAAAAAGTATGGTTACAAAAATGTTATGACAACATTCGGTATATTTTGTATGCGAAATATGAACAAAGTACAATGGATATCCTTAATCATGAACACAAATTGTACAACAATTATGTTTAAACGTCAATAATAAATAATTGTGTTTTTTTTGTATGATATCTCTAAAGTCGGTATATTTTTAATTACAAGAAAATATATATAATTTTGTTCCAATTCTTTTGGAAAATTATTGAAAAAAAGTATTTAAATAACATCCCATTTAATCCAACTGACACAGTAAAAAGCCAAATTTTGTTTAGTCCAGCATAAATGTCAAAAAATATCCGGTGGATACAATTTAACCCCCATATTAACACAATTGGCACACGGCCTTAGTCGACTTATTCTGCATCTTTTCAATATAATACTCAAATTTGACTAATCCTTTACTTTAACTTTTGTATTAAAACGAGCTTTGCGGGATTAGACGGGATTTAAAAAAGGAGGATTATAGTAGATCGGGATATCGAATAAGCGGGATTTGAAAAAAAAAACATTTGAGAAGGCTACAATCCGCTGTGCGGATCGTTGAATATCCTATCCCATCCCATCTTTAAAATAATATCCTCAAAATGTGGGCTTTATGGCGATAAAATATAAGAAATGACATTGTCACAATATATTCCTCAGACAGTTTATCAAAACCTTTTGTGGCTCGACAAAAAACAACGTTTTTGTATTGCATATGCCTTGGGGTAGGGCATGCAAATGTTTTTTGTAGGAGAACGCCCCCAAAAAGTAGGGGTGGGTGAAAATGGTCTATTGACGAAAAATACGTTTTTCTAAAAAGGGGACGTGGCAATGGGCGGACTTCAAACATTTTTACACTTGTTCTGCTGGGAGCAACAAAGAGCACGTGTACCAAATTTCATCCTTCTAGCTCAAAATTTAAGGCCCAAAAACTGGTGACGTACGGACAGACATGGCTAAATCGATCCAGCTAGCGATTCTGAGTCGATCCATATACTTTGAGGTATATCTAGCTAAATTATTTCTCTATGTTACAAACTATGTATCAAAACTAATATACCCCTATGGGATAGAGTATAAACAGTGTATTAGAAGACGGGATTTTAAAACTTTTTTTGGGCTTTTTGAAAAGTTTTGATTTCAGGATTATAAAAATCAGCTTTGCAAGTGCGTAATCATTAATTGAAATTACCGTTTCTTAAAAATGTGGCTGAGTTTTATTAATACACAGCCCAATTTCCTCGTATTGGCGGGCTTATTAGCTTCGACATTTGACTTGAAAAAAACCAACAAAAGGTCCAATGGCGTTAAATCGAATTTGGCACCATCTTGGTGAAACCACATCCACATCTTGTTATTTAGGCACTATAGACAAGGTTATCATGTCATGATAACTAACACCATTAATGCCCAGTTTCACAGTGAGAGCTTAAGCTTCACGTGGAGCTCAACCTTTAACGGTTTAACATAACTTTGTGTTTCATAGTGCCGGCTTAAGAGGTAACGATAATTAAGTGTTGATAAAAATTAAGCCCCCGATTTTGGTGGCTTAAGTATTGGCTTAACTTCTGTCAGAGAAAAATTTGTTTGGATGTTGGATGTAGTGGAGACTTACTACATGGGTGATGTCCGAAATAAATTCGGGTAGTAAATGTGTCATATTCGCAGAATAGTCCCGTTTGGTGTATAGTTTAAGGCGCGTAACTAATAAATTACCTACGAACCATTCACAATGACTTGTTATACTTGGCTTAGCTAAACCACACTTTTTTGATGACTGTGAAATCCAAAAAACTTAAGACCAAGTATAAGATCTGCTTTTTGCTAAGCTAAGCAACGGATTAAGCTCCCACTGTGAAACCGGGCATAACTGTTACTTCCTAACCAGTTGCATTTTCCAAGAAGAACTGTCCGAAAATGCCTCTAGCCTAAAATCCGCAACAAACAGTAACTCGTTGTGGATGCATTTGTATATCTCTACAATTACTCTGAACCCCAAATGCGACAATTTTGACAACTAACGAACCCATCAAAATGAAAATGAGCTTCCTCACTGAAGATGATTTTGTTCGATAAATCAGAATCTACTTGTTGTTGTTCCAAAATCCATTCAACAAACTCTCTTCGCGCTGAATGGTCAATAACTCTTCATTTCTTGAGTCAATTGATCTACGCTGTAGAGAGCTTCTCCAAATGCCCAATTTTTGACTACGGTGCCGAATTGATATTCTTGGACTGTCAGCAATACTCTCGTGAACTGCTTCGATGTTTTCTCTTGAATGACTTGTGACATGACACTTCACAGTTGATCACCATGACGGCCATATTTTGTATGAAAATTGCGGACTGTAGCCTGCAAATCTTCATTATTTTTAAAATAGTGTGCAACAATGCAAATGCGTTGTTCTTTCTTATAGCGCTCCATTTTTACTAGCCACGAACTATTAGCTGTCACATTGTTTCCTTTTTTTTAGTTGGTAACACAGTACTTTTAAATGGCGCAAAATTTAAATGTTGCATGAATTATGGAACACCCTTTACCTAGCGATTCATTTGCAATTTTAAATCAAGCTTATTGAATTTTACTACATTAATTCACTCATTGTTTTCTTTTACCAATGTCTATCACAATCAAAAAGTGTAGAAATTTGAAAACATACAATATGAATTTTAATGAAAAATGAAATTAGAAGGTGGAAACAAAAATTTACGTTTAAACCAAAATAAAACCAAAAAAATAATAAAATAATAAAAAAATATAAAAATTGAATTGTGACAAGTTTATTTTAAAAAAATAGTAAAAAAGCTTCGATTGTACAATACAAAAATTAAATGCAAAAACTTAGCATTGTAAAAAAGTCTATAAAAAGATGAGAATCAACAAGAACGAACTTTTTTATTCCATTCTAAATGAATTGAAAAATTGTAAAAACGTTTTGAATTCGTGATAATTTTTTTTTAATTAGAGATTTTGCAATTCCGGATTTCGGTATTCAGATTTTGGTATTTGGGCCTCTTCTTATCTTTATACCTATGTAATGAAGAATGAAGAAGACTAATGATATAGTTTCAACTTGTAGATAAATAATTGACAAAAGACGAATTTAGAAGAATGACACGTGGAAATAGAGTAACATTGACTGTCATTGAATGGACTATTAGCCTTTGTCAATTATTTGCAATAGCTTCTTTTAGCAAAGCTGAATTGACTAACGGCTTGTAACATCGTTTTAAACTGATACTGGAAATTTATTGGCATTTTTGACAAAAAAAAAAATAGCGTAAACTTCAGATTTGAGATAATTATATAGGAAAAAGTCCGTATGTGTAAAGCCTGGACTACATGGAAGCCAATTTATGCCACCTCTCCTAGAAGATGTCAATTTGTATGAAAAGATTCACAAACTCATGTCATGTTCTTTGACTTTAGTTAGGTAAGTTTTGCAATTCAGGCATCAAGAAATAGTGTTGATATTTCCACATAACCCTCTGAATTTACTGTAAATGTTCTTCTCCTTTCATCTTCAAAAAAGTAAGGGCCGACAGTTCCTTGCGTCGGCATTGAAGCCCATACACTCACTTAAGGCGAATGAAGAGGTTTCTTCTGGCTGCAATTCGGTTTCGGTAGCGGCAGTTCCACTTTTTCACGTATCCATTATGACGAAAAGGAGCTTTATCCGAAAATGAGACGTTGGCAAATTTTGAAAAGCGCTCGATTGCCTGGTTCACGAAGTGAAGCTTGGGGTTTAATTATTGCGTTAATTGAATGTTATATGCTTTCGATTTTTGTGCAAAATACAATGAAATGATTCGTAACCGCGCAAGTGCCTTAAATGTGCATATATAAGCACATTTAAGGCACTTGCGCGGTTAGGCTAATTGCACACTCACCGATTTTGCACATACACCGATTTGGACGGCCGATTTTATACCGATTGTCCATGTGGGTGCCGGTTAAATGCCGGTGAGCAGCCGTTCACTGTATCGCCACTGTATCGCCGGCAGTATCGGGAAGTAGTGGCGTACTTGATTAAATAGACGCTTGCACACGCATCGATTTTTGTCCGACCATTCCAATCGACTGCTCTCGCTTCATTCAGTGTGTGAAATTGTAAGTAGGTAGGATGCAATAGACATTCTGAAGAAGTTGAAAAACTTACTACAATCACGCCTTACTTCTTCAAAAAGAGTGTAGAATGTTCCCGTGTGTTCTCTACTTTGATTGATAGGGTGAATCCAGTACTTGCGCCTAATCCTACGGCGCTTAATACGGCGATGCAATAAACACATAGCAAGAACTCGTTTAGGATTCATTATTATTAAGGGTACAGTTGTATTTATTATTAAGGGCACAGTTGTATGACAGCCTTATTAAAAGTAACAGAAGATATGATACAAGCGCTTGACAAAGATCATATTAACTTCCTAATTCTGCTTGATTTCTCCAAAGCGTTCGATATGGTCGACCAAAACGTCTTATGTCGAAAACTCCATCGAAACTTTAATTTCTCGTCGAGCGCCGTGAAACTTTTATCTTCCTATCTTAAAGATAGAATGCAGTCCGTACAGGTAAACAACGATTTATCAGACCCCCTTCCAACGTCACGGGGCGTCCCACAAGGCTCAATTCTGGGTCCCATTTTGTTCTCTCTCTATGAATGAACTCCCGTCTGTTGCTAAACACTGCTCAATTCACTTGTACGCTGATGACGTGCTATTGCTTTTGAGTTGCCCTCCCGGTTTTATTGAACACGGTGTGAGTTGTATAAACGAAGATCTCGAATATATTGGAATTTGGTCCCAACAAAATGGACTCCTTCTGAAAGTCAAAATCTATTGTGGTATCGAAAAAAATCGTCGACGTGTCATACTTCCCATTTGTGATGCTAAATAATACACCAATTGAGTATGTGGAAACCGCGAAAAACCTTGGAATGGTTTTTAACCGTACCCTTACCTGGAGCAGTCATATAAATACCATAGTGGGGAAAACGTATGGCATCCTCCGTACAATGTGGTCAACACAATCCTTCGTTCCCATAAAAGTGCGGATCTTACTGGCAAAAACTCTGATCATACCAACTCTGATCTATGGTTGCGAGATATATTCTCATTGTGACTCAGTGAGCAAAAGACGGCTAAATGTCGCGTTTAATAGCATTATACGATATGTCTTTGGATTACGTAGATATGATAGAGTTTCGGGATTTTCTAAATGTCTTCTCAACATGACTTTTGAAAACTTTCTAAAGTACCGCGCTAGGATCATTTAAGTGGCGAAAACCTCGGATTTCGCAGAATCACTATTTTTGTAAAATTATGGAATGCAGAACTTGCGGTTATTGACATACGCCTGGAGCCCTTTTAATTAGTTACGTTCACGCAGTACCTATAATTTTTTTATTTGCGCAATAGGCTGCTAGTACCAATGGACTAGCTTTCTTTTACAACCTTTAATGTGTTCATGTGTACTTCTTGCACGATTGCAGGACCTCTTGTTTTATACTAAATCCCAACGGTCTTTGTTGTCATTTCGAATGTAGGAGATGAAATTCGTGTAGCATTACATCGCCCAATGTGGCCTTGCCTTTGTAGTCGGTGCCACCATAACGTGGATTAAAATATGAAGGGTCTCAAAATAAAATTTTAATTTAAGTAATCTAAGTAAGAATTTATGTTATTGTGAATATATACTCCTTCATACGTTTAAAGATTATCCCCCTTATTAATAAACGCTGATTAGCTAATCAATGGCTAACTTGGCAGTTTTCACCATAAGAGCGACTATTTGTCAAAAGCCAAAAGCGACGCAAATGTCAAAAGTTAGTCAGTACTTAGCTTATCAGCGTTTATTAATAAAAGGGTATGTTTGATAGGAACTTAAATGTGAAGGCGTATGATCAGATTTTTTTGTAGATAAAACAAACTTACATGCTCATGACCCGTAGGGGGTCCTTGGCATCATTCTATCCTCTTCGATCCCGGGTAGGCTGCTTCCAGTTATTCAAACAAAGCACCCTGATATCCACAATCACTGCATCATTAAACTGAAGGTTCGATCTACAGTTTCGTCTCGAACCTGTAGACGGGAATCCGACGATTGCCTTGGCTGAAAAATAAATGTTCATTAGCTCAATGTGGCCAAGGTAATGTACTCGACATGTTTTAACCTTTTGCATTGCATCCATCTCTTGGTATAGGTCAGTTTGCGATGACTCTTCTTCACTATAAAACATCCTCGCTTACAGGACCAACAATCCGACGAAGAACTTTTCGTTCAAAAGTGCGGTAGTGTAATCAATCTGTCAATCTTCGCCGCATCACCACTAATGTGTCATTCTATGGTTTGGTGTTAATAATCTTTCTCTGTACCATTCGTAGGATCTTCTCGTTGTTCAGTCAAGCTCTGAATTTGCTGAGGCACAAAAATGGTCAGAGCCGACGTCTGCCCTCCTGTACATCCGCATTTTTGGTGACATTGGCGATTTGGTTAACTGCCTACGAAGCATCTGAATATCGCTAGGTTACTTTGTGGATTCGATCTCAAGGAAACCTAATGCTCGTTACTTAGTTATATACGCTGCTGCAAGGTAAGTTAGTCAAAAAGTCTCTTATTTATGTTCGCGGAGGCCGAGCTTCCAACTAAGAAAACAAAGATGCTTTTCTTCCTGATTTTTGAGTATAAATTAACAAGTAGGATTTTCACATCATACTAGGGACATGCTACGTCCAGGGGGTCATACAATTTTTTTCATGGGGTCTTCAGGCTCGTCGTTTAATGGGTCTTCACATATTTGGGTAGCATTGCAAACGTTGCTCGTAGGTTTAAAGTCATTTAGTCTTGACCTGAGTCGGCTTCCCAAAACGCAACAGCATTCTCATATATCAAACCGTTTGTGTCGCAATTTCTAAGTGCCTCATTTGCATATACGTAGGCATTTTTCCTTGGGCTTTCTGCTTCTATTTAATACTAAAGGGGATACGTTACCGGATGCTGTTGTCTCTGGAAATGGTTCCTTTTTCTCATCTGCTTTTGCGAAATCTTTGCAGAAAGCGCCCATCCAGTCTACATGCAAAGTTACTCCTGCACTTAGTGTTTTCCGCGTGGAGACCAACAGTAGAAGTTGGTAGGGATCGGCTACGTAAAAACGCTTGTGTTTTCATCATAATCCTGTGTTTTACCAGAGCTCAATAAAAGAATGCCCTCATGTCTAATCCTACTTAAACGCTTAGTATATGTCTGCAAATGAAATCAAATGATTTCTTAAGAAACTTTTTCCGTCAAATGTTTAATTGAAATAATTCCTCTGAATATTTTTTTATTATTTTTGCAAACTGCTCACCCCCCACCACTTTGAAACAAATTCTTCATAAACTCTTATAAATTTAAAAGTTTTCGATTGTGCACTTATCGTCCTTGTAAACTTCTAAAAACATCATCATACCTACAAAAACCACACACACCAAGTCTAGAGATGAAAACTTTTCCCCAGGATATATTTTCCTAAAATGTTATCAGGATATTTCGATATTTGAAAGAAGACAACAACAACAAAAAAAACATTTTTAGCACAAACACCACGAAATCTTTTTTTCCTGATAAAATCAAATAAAGCCACCTACTGAATTTGTTTGTGTTCATACCTTCGAGCGGTGTTATCTTTAAGTGTGTGCGTACACTGTACATATGTACATTTGACATTAACCCCTTTGTGGTAGGTGAATACTCCATCTTGTCGTAAAGTGCTGGGAAATGTTTCCATTACCGGCGAAAGGAAATCAGGCGAAGAACCAATTTGGAGGTTATCTTATCTCGAATTTTTACGCTTCCTACTGGCTTAATACTTAAGAGATGAATAAATTTACGAACACAAGGATAAGGCACCAGACTCAGCAACGTCCTTTACATTAATTGCAAGGACTTTTACTGGGTTCTTTAATTAGCTAAAATTCCACCGAAATGGCCTGTCATAATAATTCCATGAAGCTATTCATTTCCTATTCCTCCATCTGTGTTTGTTTCGCACGATTATGTGTCATTTTGGATTTTATGTTATTATTAGGTGGTGAGATGTGAAATCCTCGATAGCTGCGCTGGTCGCAGCAGGGTATTTATTACGCCACCAATTAGAAGCATTCGCATACCACGTGCTGTGTCCGTGTATACATTGTGCAGGTCGCAATTATCATAAAGTTGGTCACAGGAAATTAATTTTTAATCCAATATAGCACTGCTGGCCAGTGTGAGTGACAATGACACGCATACGTATTCAGTGGAAAATGATATGCTTATAAATTTAATTTGAATTAATTAATTTTATGTTACGGAATGCGTGAGCTTTGTAAACAAGTCAAATTTTCCTTGATGTTTAACCACTAGAGTTGCATAGAAATTGCGGTTTATTGTCGGATTTTAAAATGGAAAAATGTTTTATATACAATTTAACGTGCTGAATGTTTTTTGAATGTCCTTTTTCCTAAGTTTTTATATGAACATTCACATGATGACCAAATGTTCCAATTCCCATACACTGTCGAATTACTCTAATTGTAGGTACCTACTCTTGATAATCATAATTTCCATCTAACCGACGTTTTTAGCTATTTGTTCCTTTTCTTGTGTTTTTCCATTTAATTGCCTAAGTTTCGTTTCATATAACTTAAGATACATACTTCTGGAAGAATTTTATCTTCATATCATTTATTTGGTTCTTCATAGGCACCGCATGTAAATACTTCAAAATTAAAGTGCACAGTTCTTAAAACTGTTTAATGACTGTCGGTTACAACTTTTTCATTTCATTTTTTTGGACAATGTATAGAGGGCCGCACCTTTATATTGTTCAAAATTCTATACTTTTTCTTAAGTGGGGCTACAGTCCGGGATGAACCTGGTCCTCAACCAACTTGCCTCTCCAATTAGCCCGGTCCTAATCTAACTGCCTTCAGTTGCGCACTCCAAGTAGGTTGAGGTCGGTTTCTATTTGTGCGCGCCACTTAAGGCAAGGTCTACCTCTACTGGGTCCGACGTCTGGCTGGGAATCGAAGACTCTGCGAGCAGGAGTATTGGTGTCCATTCGTTCTACATGTCCTAGCTATCTCAAACGTCCAATGCGGAGTTTTTTGACCTGGGGTATGTCGTACAGCTCGTATAGTTCGTGGTTAAATCTTCGTCTCCATAGCCCGTCCACGCAAACGGGACCGAAGATTTTTCGAAGAATTTTTCTCTCGAATCGAGCAAGGTTTTCTTCATCCGCTTTTGATACAGTCCATCCTTCAGTGCAGTAGAGCAGGACTGGGATGATCAGGGTCTTATAGGATCACCTTAGTAGTTCTAGTGAGGGCTTTACTACTAAATTGCCTTCTTAGCCCGAAGAAACAGCGGTTGGCAAGAGTAATTCTTCGTTTGATTTCTGGCGTGATGTTGTTGTCAGAGTTAATAGCGGAGCCGAGGTAGACAAAGTCTCGTACTACCTCAAAGTTATATATGTGAATTCTGTCCAATTCGTTCTTGTTGTGTGTCCTTTCGTGTTGACAGCATATTCTTAGTCTTACCATCATTTACTGCTAAACCCATTTTTGCCTCTTCCTTCTCTATACTAGCAAACGTGGCTATGACATGGGAATTATCCATCGTCATCCTACACAAACAGACGAGTTTGGGCGGTATACCAAAACTAGACATGGCTCTGTTCAGTTCGTCTCTATAAATGCTGTCGTATGTGGCTTTGAAATCGTAAAATAGGTGGTGGGTTATGATTTAGACTTCTTGGGGTTTTTCCAGGATCTGCCGAAGTGTAAAAATTTGATCGGTCGTGGACTTTCATATATTACGATAGATAGGATCTTGTAGGCGATGTTGAGAAGACTTATGCTTCTGTAGTTGGCGCAGTTCAGAGGGTCTCCTTTTTTGTGGATCGGGCAATCGATACTGACGTTCCATTCTTTAGGCACACTTTCATCCGACCAGATGAGTTAGTGGATGTTACTAACCTAGTCATCTCCGCCAGCTTTATAAACTCAGCGGGAAGGCCGTCATTTCCAGCGGCCTTATTAATCTTGAGTTTAGATATTGCTATACTCACTTCACTTAGGTCAGGTGGTTGGCAGTTTTTGCTGTGGTTGCCAATATTGCCCGGTTCGTTGTGCCTGATAGCGGAATGCTGTTCGTCATCTCCGTTTAACAGTCTTTGAAAGTCTTGGTTAGGCAGCATGTAGTCAGAGGATACAGCTGAGCCCATATGTCTGTGTAGAATTTGGGCATGTCCTCCTGAGTTCGATTTCCAGCAGTTGAGCTGGCTAATTCTTAGAGCACTTTTGGGTGCAGATTCTTGCATGTAAAGGTCTAGCGGATTGTTTCCAGTCCCGCTGTTGGTGTGTTTCTCATTGCGCTAGACGCGCCCACATATGATGTCCTTTGTACCTTTGTCATATTTTTCAAATGGGTGACTTTATTTGTGGATTGCCATCAGACAAGGCCCCCACATGTTAACATAGGTCTTACAATGGCCATCCATAGGATGATCTTAGGGTTCGGGCCGCAGTTTTTTCCGAATATTCGGTTACACGTATAGAAAGCGACTGTGGCATTTTAAATGCGCTCGCACACATTTAGGTTCCAGTTGAGTTTTCTATCAAGAATGACACCCAGATATTTTGCCCTATCGGCTAGTTTGAGGGTAGTCCCATCAATAGCCGGTAGGTCGAATATTGGTATCTTCCTCTTATTCGTAAAGAGAACGAGTTCCGTTTTCTGGGGGTTGGTGCCAAGCCCACATTATTTTATCCACTCGTTGAGAGTTTTCAATGCCTGCTCGGGTAGTTCATAGTGGGCAGGAATTTCCCTTTAACTAGTATCGCTACATCGTCTGCGTAGGCTATGACTTTTACCCCATTTCACTGTATCTTGATGAGTATCTCATTGATGACTATGTTCCACAACAGAGGTGAGAGAACGCCTCCTTGTGGTGTGCCTCTTGATGATATTACTTTGAGATGGGTGTCTCCCATATTCTTTACTGTTAAGCCCTTTGATACTGCCTCGGAGAACCCAAGGTTCTTCTATTTAAAAGTAAGACACGATTGGCGCTGGTCGCCTTACTGTAGTGAAGATTTATTTGTATTATCTTCATGGCGGTCAGTTTCCCCCCCGTCGTTACGGTTTACTGTTACGAAAGGTCGTACTTTGCATCGGGTAATTCCGACTCGTACTTTGTACCCTTTCTTCTGTAACAGTGGCATGAATTTGTGGCTGAGTAGCACCACGACTTCCGTGCCGGTTTTTGAGTGCTCTCCTGCCTCTATGACCTATCAGTCCTTACTGAGGAATTCTTTACAAGTAATTTTGATTCATGTTTGTCGTTGTTCTGTTCTTTGTGCACATTTTTTCTTGTGACAGTAATGCATGTATATTTGTCTCTTCGTCGTTAATTGAGTTTTGATGTATCAGGATAACTGTCAGGTTATACATATAACTTTGGGTTGGCGTAGTGGTATTTCAATCCGCTGTAAAGTCAATTACCCTAATTCTGTTGCCATATGACAATTTAAGAGGTCCTCTCTTCATTTATGTGGTTAAAAGTATCCCAATAAATTTTAAACATAATACTTTGGTAGTTGCCAAAAAGTTTTGTCGTAAAAACAACCCTTAGATATGCCATTACGTAAACGATTTTATTTTAAAGCGGGCTTCAACTCTTGAATTTGTTCAATATTCAAGAGTTCATACACAAAATTTCAAAATTCTAGCTCAAAAAAGAAGGCCTAACATTCGCGACATATATACGGATGGACAAACACGAAATGTATGTCTTTATGTAGGATGGCAATGCCATTTAATGTTAACCACCATTCTCAACATCTGCTATCTCACATTTTACTTCAAAATTTTATATTTAAACCCTCATTTTTAGACAGAATTTAAAAGACTCCATCATTCACATTTGGCAACATCAAATGTAGGCTATTGATAACTCAACCCTTAGATACAACCATATCTATCCAACCAAATTGAGTTATCATATCTATCACTATAAAAGCCAAATATTCAACTTGCGAAAATGTGTATTCAAAACGATTTGCACTTCAACTCACAAGTTTCAAAATTAGAAAGTCCAAACCTATTTAATGATCCCAAAGCCTGCAGGCCAACCACTTACCTGCATTTGAATTTCAGTTACCAGAAGACACTAAATCATTTGACCATTAATTCAATTTTATTCCCCCAAAAAATGCCTGCTCTACAGCAAAGCAATTAAATTTAGAACTCAACTTTGTCTCCTAATGACTTTCGTAAAAAAAAAAGTATCCAACAAAAGCCTGCATCTGTGCAAAAATCCCAACTCAAAGCACAAAAGTTCACACTCATCTAAGTGCAATTTGTGAACACAGCCACAAACCTACACTACCATACACATGCTGTTAGTCACTTTCACTTTGTCATACCATAAGGACATTTTTCTAAACAATGAAAAGTAATGTACCAGCAAACAATTGAACAAAAACCCTAACCAGATGATCCTCTCAAAGGAGACAATTTTTTTCCTGTTGTTGTTCTTAGATTGAGTAAACAAAAAGAAAACGTACGAAACGAAACGTAACGCCCATGGGAAGTAAGCAGCTTACAATTTAAAAAAAATGGCAGTGGTATACCATCGAGGGCGTTCGTTCATTCTTTGACAAATGGAGACACAAAAAAAATTAAAGATAAACTGATGACATTGTGTTTTTCTTGCTAGTCTTTCTTAAATGGATTTTCTCGGTTTTCCCTGTTTTTTTCTTCCAGTGCAGGGGGTGAAATTTAAATTTATTTTCTAAGGAATTGTTAAACAGAGATATCATACTATCCTTGTATGAGGGACTATAATAAAACTTTATCAATTAGTTATTCAATTACTCGAATTAAAACAAATCTCATGGAAGAAGAAGACAACTATGAAATAAAATTATTACTTTGTTACTATATACAGTTCACACACAGTCTAATGTAATTGCAGTGAGTCTAATTGATAAATTGAGTTTTAATTATACAGTGGAAACTTTCAAACTTTCACTCTTGTATCTCTATATCTTTGGGTACATTTTTTTTTGAAAAAATAACATGACAAGAGATACTTTCTTTGCCTGCACCATTTTTTGCTACTTCTGTGGGTGAGAGACTTCGAGTAGTTGGAGGTCCATTCATTTTGGATGTGTGCAATGAATTAAATATGATGTCAGTCTCAGTGGTATGAGGAAAGATAAACTTACTCATGGAACTTAAGAATTTTTAGAATTTTCTTAAAAAGAAATGACTTCTCTGAGAGTTTTAACTTTCTCGTAGGTAAAGGGTGTTTTTTTAGAGGTATAGAACTTCGAACTGAAATAAAACACAAGAAAATCGTTTTAATGTCCTTCGATTTGGCTTTATTGGAAGGATGTGGCCGCCGCGGCTGGTTCGAATAAAGCCAAGTCTAGAGGTCCAATTTTCAACCACTTTTTCGAGCATTTGTCGTATGTCGGCAATAACGCCACAAATGTTGACTTCCCATTGGCCGCCGCGGCTGCTTCGAATAAAGCCAAGTCTAGAGGTCCAATTTTCAACCATTTTTTCGAGCATTTGTCGTATGTCGACGAGCGACTTCACATATCATCAAGGCAAATAATCTCTCTTATCGGGCTCCCGACCCGTGAAGAGTCTCTGCCTGAGACATCGCAGCCTTCCATCCTTGGCATCCGCGATGGCTTGGCCTTTGAAATGGAGGTTCGGTCTTCCTTGCCTTCTCGAACCTGGGGGCTGGGATTCGAAGATCCTCTTAGCTGGAGCACTATTGTCCATTCGCTCGATATGGCCGAGCCAATGTAGTCGACGTGTTTTAGCTTTTTGGACTACATCCACATATTGGTGCAGCTCATAGAGTTCGCGGTTGTATCTTCTCTTCCATTCGCCCTCCTCGTGCACAGGACCAAAAATCCGCCGAAGTACTTTTCTTTCGAAGGAGCCCAGTATCAGCTCTCCCATCTTGCTTATCATCCAGCACTCGGCACCATAAAGCAGAACTGGCATAGTAAAGGTTTTTTAGAGCACACATTTCATCCTTCGAGTTAGGAGTTTTGAACCCAGTTGTTTCGCCTCACCGAAGTAGCATTGGTTACCTAGGGTAATTCTTTGACGGATCTCCACTAGGGTGTCATTCGTGGAGTTTATGTTAACTCCTTAACTACCTCGAAATTGCTGGTATCAATAGAGACGTTTTGTCCTAGGCGGTGGACAGTTTGTTAGTTTGTTGAAAGCATGAACTTAGTCTTGTCCTCATTTACTTCAAGGCCAACTGATTTCGCCTGTTCTTCAATCTCCGTGAACGCTTTTATCACGGTATGTTGGGAGCGACCGATGATGTCAATATCATCCGCATAGCCCAGCAGCTGGACGTATCTGTTGAAAATAGTGCCTTCCGTGTTAACACCTGCCCTGCGCACTATCTGCTCCAGTACGAGATTGAAGAAGTCACCTGATAGCGCGTCTCCCTGCCGAAATCCGGCGCACGTTTGGAATAGTTGGGAGGAGCTACGTCCATACTGCACGTTGCAGCGCGTGTTTTCCAGCGTCACGCGACACAACTGAATCAGTATTGCTGGGATTCGGAATAATCCAATGGTGTCAAATCACACGGTCTTGGTGGCCAATTAACAAGTCCATTCCGCTAAATTATGCGCTCATCGAATGTTTCCTTCAATAAATCGATTGAGACGTGCGCTGTGTGGCATGAATCGCCGTCTTGTTGGAACCATAATTCAGCGACATTCATGCCATCCAATTCGGGAGCAAAATACTCGGTTATCATGGCTCTATACCGGTCTCCATTAATGGTACCTGACTCTCCAGCATCGTTTTGGCAGAAGTATGGCCCAATGACTCCATCAGCCCATAGAGCACACCAAACAGTCAGTTTTTGTGGATGTAATGGCATCTCAAGGGTCTCTTGTGGATTCTCTTCACTCCAAATGCGGCAATTTTGCTTGTTGACGTAGCCATTCAACCGAAAATGAGCCTCATGACTGAACAAAATTTTGCGATGAAAATCAGCATCGAGATCAATCTCATTTTCGGCCCATACACCAAAATCACGACGCATTGCGTAGTATCGCGGCTTTAATTCTTGCACAAGCTGGATTTTGTTAGGTCGTAAGCCAAAATCTTTGCGCAAAATCTTCCATAAAGTTGATGGACAAAGATCCAATTGCTGTGCACGGTGGCGGATCTATTCATTCGGGTCCTCTTCAACACTTTCTTCTACAGCGGCAAGTGTTTCTTCGGGGCGCACCGTTAGACCTCTCTGCGGATGAGTATTATCAAATAGAGTAAACGTAGTGTGAAAACGATCCATGGTTAACCGAATTAATTGCTCTGATGGACGATTATGTCGACCATAAAATTGACAGAGCTTGCGGTAAACTTCGCGAACTGAACCATTATTTTCGAAATAAATTTGCACGATTTGCAAGCGTTGTTCATTTGTCAACCTGTTGATGATGAAATGTCAAACCAAACTGAACATAAATGACAGTAGAGTTGCCCGATTTGATCACAAAATGTCAGTTATATCTCTTTTCGAAAAACCAACCTCTAAAAAACACCCGTAACAAGGGAAACGTAATGTTTTCATGAATATTTTCGAACTTGAGTTCGTATAATGCGTATATTACGACTACTAAAGGGCCTGATCGATTTTCTAGAAATTTCATAATAGGAGTTTTCATGGCTACAATTCAACGCCATTTTTTCTAGTTTTGCGTTGTAGGTCCTTGATACGTGCCTCTTCTGTCATGGTTCTTGCAAATATCATCATACCACGGAAATCTTTTTGAGGGTAGCTAGAAACTTATGGTGGTTTCGTTTATTCTTTGATGATTTTGCGATCCTGTATGGGTCCAAAGTAAAAATTTGTCAAGATCGACGAACCTTAAAGGTTATTCATTTGTTTTTATTTTTTATATTTATGGAAGAAATGTTTATACCTCTAGGATTCATTTTTGTTAAAGCTGTATATTTTTGTAAAGATTTTAGTTCTCAATTTAACTTTTTTTTTCTCATAATTAAATTTTTTAATCAATCTCTAAACACAACTTTTAACCACGAGCGATCTTCTACGATCTTCGTAAAATCGGTTTAGGTTAAGTTAGCTTGTAGTGGCTGCACGCGATGCACACTTAAAACATAAAGCTCCGTTGTGGTACTACATGGATCCATCGACTTCCATATTTCCGTTCGCCTAATTGAACCATTCAGATCTAACTATGTAGCTTAGGAGATTTTTGACACTTATACTAGCCAGCTCACCTAGATTATTGAAGAAGTAGTCTCCCAGATGAAGTTTCCTTTTTTCTGAGAGAGCTGAACAAGAGCATAGAAGGTGAGTATAATACTTTCCTCCTCTTCCTCAACCAAGCAGCTTCTACAGAAGTCATTGCTGAAAAGGCCAAGTCTTTTTGCATGTAGGCTTATAGGACATTGTGCGGTGAGATGTTTGATCAGTTCAGCATTGTTAAGCAGATGGAGAGCTTCTGGTTAAAGCTAGGCCATAGTTGCTTGGATATTTGGCACGTTGTGCCGTTTATCCATCTGCGGTTTGCTTTCTTGATCACATCCAGTATGATCAGTAATTAGGTATGCCCCCATATATACTGGCGGTAGAATGTCAAGGGTAGTGCCTTGCAATTCTCTGATATGTCTCTGTGGCCCGGCAACCAAAAGCGGCGAATGGTAAAATGCATTCTCGTTAAGAGACAGTCAGCATTCGTGGTCTGATTTCGAGTTGAACGGAATTGCTGTTTGGCTGTCCCTGAAGATGCTAATATGCCTCGTGGATATTACAGCCAGGACAAGACTACTTTGATTACCATGATTTCCGCCTGGAAAACGCTACAATGATCCGGAAGGCGAAAGGATATGTTTAGGTTAAGCATCTCGGAGAAAATACCACCACCCATTCCAGATTATTTTTTAAACCCATCCGTGTAGATGTGAATTGAGTTATTGGTTTCGATCGAGTCCGACTCCCATTCAAGGCGAATGGGAATGGTTGTCCTGAAGTTATGCTAAAAACTGAATTGGGTAGTGGTCTGGTCGGTGTTTTCTGTAATGTTAAGGTGATTCAGAATCATTGCGCGTTCACCCTTATTGGATGTCCATTGTGACGAAGATCTCAGTCTTACAGCAACACAAGTTGCAGTCTGTTTGCCGTAGATATCTAGGGGCACTATATGTAGGATAGCATCAAGGGCTGCGGAGGGGGTTGTTTTAAGAGCTTCGCGAATGCATATGTAAGCTGATCTTTAAAGTTTACCTATTAGGTTGTGGTTGGAGGATGCTTCTAAACCGTTCACCAGACTAAGACACCATACCGAAGCATGGGTCTAATGATAGACACGTAAAGCCAGAAAGTGATTTGTGGTTGGTTACATACCCCATTTCTTTCCGATTGCTATTTTACAAGAGTATAAGGCTACGGTTGCTTTTTTAACGCGTTCTTGGATGTTGGCTTTCCAGTTCAGTTTCTATCCAAACCAGACCCAGGTATTTGGCTGATTCTGCGAACTTGAGACTGGCGCCATTAAGTATGGGAGGGTCAATGTTCGGGACTTTGTATTTCCTGCTGAAAAGCGGCCCAATTGGAGAGTACAGAGAGGCCATTTTGTAATAGATCTCTAGGGATATTAAGGTATTTCCCTGATTCAGCTATTACCACGCCATCTGCGTAGGCCATTACTTTGCATCCCTCTTTTTCTAGATTTACTAGTTGCTCGTTGACCACTAGATTCCAGAGAAGAGGAAACAGAACGTCCTTTTGTGGGGTGCCACAGCTAGAATGAGATGCCAAGATGGTTTTTTATAATTCTGCCTATGAAGCCTAGTAGCTGATTTATTAGTGCGAGAGAGCATTAGAAATTGATTCTGCTTTGACATTATTGTTAAAAGCTCCATCTTTATCAAGAAAGGCAACCATAGTATACTCCTTTACTCTTTGTGAGTTTTCAATGATGCGTGCAAGTGAGTTAAGCGCTGTTTCAACTTACGCTTGCAGTATGCATGTAGTGAGTTGGAGAGTTCAGTCTGTTCAATACTAGTACGGAGGTGTAGATCAATTAATCTTTCTAGGGTTTTAAGCAGAAAAGAAGACTAATCGGATGAAGATCCTTTGGATTTATGTGAGAGATCTTTTCTGCTTAGGGGATGAGTACAACTTCTACTTCAGTCTATGTCTTGCGGATATCTGCTAACCGTAGACAGCTGGTCATGATGGTTATTAGCCATGGTAGCAGGATGTCAACGTTGTATTGGAGTTCCGCAGGTATGATACCATCTGTTCCAGGGGATTTGAATAGTTTGAAGCTCTTAATGGCCCAAAGAAGATTTTCTTTGGTAATGATTATGTTGGTATGTGGAATGGATGTACTGAACAACTCTCTTTCGGTATCTACGGGGTTAGACGAGCAACCAGGAAAGTGGGTGTCCTGAAGTAGGTCAATGGTTTCCATGCTGGAGGTTGTCCATTGACAATCTGGTTTGAGTAGGTAGCTAGATATAGGTGGAATGGTGGATAGGATTTTACGGAGTCTAGAAGCCTCTGAGGTTTCTTCAATATTACCACAGAAGGTACGCCAGGCTGCTCGTTTTTCCTTTCTCACGCTTTTGTATGTTTTGAGAGACTACTTTTATTGGTCCCGATCTAGTGTCTCTTTGGAGCTCTTGGCTTTGTTAAAAAGTTGCCTGCATTTTTTCCTATATGTGCAGACGTTGAGGCCTTCTTATAGGACATGCTTAGAGGTTTTCCACCAAGCAGTCCAATTCTGTCTTATTACTCGGTTGTATCAAGGAGTCAGCGAGAAGTTTTTGGTTAAACATTTCGCTTAAAACAAAGCATTGGCATCACAACCAATGATAGGGGTTTTGCGCCTCTCTGCTTCCGCAATCAGGTTCCTTAGGTTTCCCTGTGGTATTGGTCCGACATGGTCTTGAACTTATTTTGGACTAAAGACAGAATGACTCTTTGAAACCTTTAAGGCCTGCTCATAATGCATATCTGTAGCTGGTATCTGTAGCTGAGTGAAAAGTTAAAAACAAGGCAACCCATAAGCGCTTACACAGTGTGTATCTTCGTGAACCTGTAGCTTGAAGTTGAATAGAGGGCAACTTCATGCAAGAAATGTATCTCTCTTTTGACAGCGATGCAAGATACCAGCTACAGATATGCAGTCTGAGCAGGCCTTTAATATCAAATGCGTGCTTTCACTTTTGATGCGTTATTTCAGACAATATTTGCTTGCTCTTTTACTGTTTCCTTTATTATTGTAATGAAAAAATTAAAAATGGAAATCTAATCAAAATTATTAAAATTTTAATTATGTAAACTTATAAATTGTACTTTATTGCTTACCCCTATGTATATTGTATCTATTCGATTATTAACAAGAAAAATATTTGTGTACATTCAGTTTTGGCGCTTACTGTAGCTGTGTTAATGGGTTTGCAATATAAGCGGATTTCTACACAGTAATTCAAGACATAAAACCTGCACGGAGACTTCGTTATGTCGACTAGATTTTGTTTCTAATTCTTTCGATGTATTTACTTATCAAAATTAATGAAATATGTGTGTCATCTGTCACGCCTCCTCGTTGTACTTTTTCGATAAGATTGAATAAAATGTGTTTATAAGATATATCCCCTGCCCAGGATTCAATTGGCAAAACGATTATCAATCATATAAACCCGAACGAATTATATTTTAAATGTTCAAAGACATTACGATGCAATACATGGCAAGACATTACCTACTCCAAAGCTGTCTGATTTCAGCTGTTTACATGTCTCGTTTTAAATTAGACGTTACGAGGCGAAGCATTCAGGTGTTTACATGTCGCGCTTTAAATGTCTTACCTTTCATATAACCTTGATAAAAAATATATCTCTCGTTGACTGCCTAATTCGACATGCTTTCTATCTGCTTACGTAAAGTTAAATTGAATTCATTCCCAATTCTGACAAAGTTAATCCTCACATAGAGACGTCTCAGCCATGTCATATTCAGAACACACATATCATTCATGTGAATCCGAAACTTTTCCCAAGTCAAAAAGTTATCCACATATGTGTACAATCCAATTAAAAACGCCTTTGGTGATCTATAGATAGGCCTAACTCACTTCCCTTGGAATTTCAATGGTGGTTGACAAAAGAAAAACAACAAATTCTCGGTCTAAAATTCAATTCAACTGCTTTGTCGGAAAAAAAAGTGAAAAGTTAAATGAAAAGAAATTAACTTAGGGGGGCGCAAATGTCATAACACTCGTAACTTTATGACCTGCATTAATAATCATATTCATCCGGCAGGGGAGGGCATAATCATATAATCGAAATCCCATAAACGACAGCGACAATAACCCCAACGAGGCGAGGGTGGCTGTGAAATCTGTCACCTAAGGACGTTGAAATCCGACATTAAAATGGGAATACTTCTCCAAACCAGGGTACCAGAGAATACTGAAAAGTTTATTCGTTTCTTGTGTTTTGCTGGAACATAAATGAATTGTTGTACGAAAGCAATTTAACTTTTTAACGGGGGAACAATTCTTTCGTTAGCTGACAGGCTCGTTTAGAATAAACTGATGAGGAGGTATACCCTTCTCTAATGGGATTGCGATGGTAAGTCAGAGCGAAGTATGGCAAGTCTGCAATTTTAATTGTCAGTTAGCACGCATGGATTGCTTGTTCTGAGATAATATTTGTACAACCGTTATATATTGGTAGAGAGATAATATTTTTATGGAAGAAGAACGGCATTGTTCCTTAAAATGTAGTATCTAGAATTCTAGAGTATGGGTACAAAATAATTATAAAAAAATATTAAAATGTTGGTGTCATTCGCTTTGTAAATTATAGCCATCTTCAATTAATATGCGTAATTTTAGTGGTGTATGGCTCGTAAAGTTTGTGGATAAATTTTTCTCTCTTTACGCAACGCAAAAAGGACTATGGAATCGACCACTTTTTTGTATCTTGCCACGCTGAACGAGCTATCCTAGATGCTGCTTCGAAATCAATACGGTATGCTAAATTGCTTTATGTTTATAAGCTGTTGGTAAAATATGTCCTCTGAATATTTGTTCCGTGGTTGGATTTTCTTATACATTTACTTAGGTGGCACTATAGTCTGGGCTGCAACACGGCCTCAACCAACATATAAAGGGTGTTCATTGTTGTGAGTCTAGGTTTGGCACGGAGGCATCCCATGAATTGGAGAGAAAGGCACGGCAAGTTTGCGATTGCTTGGCTTTTTTTATAATTTGCGCGCACTCAAGGGGTTATGAATACCCTTTAAATGTTTTAGCACAGTGCGCGCGTTAAGGAAAATAGGGATAAGAAGAAAGGAGATACCGATGCACATTGGTTTTAAATGTCTGTAAGTTATAATGGAAAGGAAAAACAGAGTTCGGTAGAGCATTCCACATTCGTGTTGTTCGGTTTATGTACGAATCTCTGTATTTCAGCGTACGTCCGAAGATAGGCTTAAGGGTAAACTGATTTGCATTCATTGCGTAACGAGTATTGCGGCTAAATTGTTGAATGGGAGGAATGCAGCTGGCTATTTCATTTGAACATTGGTTGTTAAAATAGCGATAAAACAAGGTAAGGCAGGAGATGTTTCGACGGTGTTCGAGCGAAACTAAGGAGTTCGCTATTCTTATGTCTCCTATAAGTTTTTTCGCACGTGTTTGAATCCTAGGTGCAATGTTGATTTTGGTGCACCTGACCAGACGTGGGCGTTGAATTTAAGTTTTGGGCTTATAAACGCTTTATATATTGTGGCCAGACCAGAGGGGGTGAAATATTTCTTACATCGATTTAGGAAACCTAGACATTTCGCTGTGTTTTTAGCGACTTCGAATATGTGGTCGTTCCAACGTAAGTCGTTACTAACACACATACCTAGCATGGAAAGCTTTTCGGTTTCTTCGACGTAAGTGCCATTCATGGATAATGGCTCTAGATTTTGGTTACGCTTTAATGACAGAAGACAGCATTGTGTTTTGGAAGCATTGAATTCCACTCTTTTAGATTTACACCATTTGATAATGCTGTCAAGGTCGGATTTCAATGAGCTCAACGAATATGAGAAGCTGAGGGTACTGTCATCAGCGAAGGAATGGATTGGATTAGAAGTTGCAGACAGGAGATCATTTATAAAAATGAGAAAGAGAGTCGGAGACAAAACTGAGCCTTGAGGGACACCAGCATTTATTTGGTGAGTTACAGACTTGAAACCATCCAAAACAACTTAACTCGGACGAGGGTTGTTCTTGCCAAACATTCCAACAAATATTTTCGTTTGTGTCAGAATCAAATAAAAATTAAAAAAATAAAGAAGAAGAAAGTTATCCAATGTTTTCCACAGACGACTTATAGGGCCCTAAAAGGAAAAGGATAGATTCTAGAAAAAATACTAAAAATAAATCATCAAAACCTATGTCTACATATACAACTGAAAAACTACTAGAAAAACTATTTACCAATGTTCCTCAGGAGTTTTGCCACGTCTAACTCAAATAAAGCGCAATTTGAAAGCCAATTTTCGACAATTTTATCGAGCAATTTGGGCAGTATACCAACAGGAACACGGCGAATGTTGACTTCCAAATCGTTTAACGTCTCTGGTTAATCGGCAAAGACACACGCCACTAAAGAAAGTAATTTTAAGGTGTCAGATCACATGATCGTGAAGGCCAGTTCGCAGGTCCATTTCCCCGCAATAATTTGATGGCGGCGCGCACCCTGTGCCATTTTGCGCCATTTTGTTAAAACAAAAGCTCTGTCAATGCCATTCAACTGAGGAAAGAAAAAGTCAGAAATCATGTTTCTATAGCGCTCTACATTGACTATTACATTCTGGCCGGCATTGTTCTTAAAATCCATACAACGGATTTTTGGATTTATTCCGTATAAGGAAAATTTTATATAAAGGGTATTCATGCAACGTCGTAATATTATTACGTGCGAAAGATTATAATTTTACGACGACGTTTCATGAACGACCCTAAAACTGCATCACTAAGTAAAGGGGTAACCCACTGAATTCAATCTCATTTTAGTAATTTATTTATTGATAGCATTTTGTTGCCTTTCCGTTCTCGATAAGTTTTTTTTCAGTTTAGCGCATACGTTTGATGTGTGAAAGTGACTGATTAAATGTCAAAATAACAATTTAAAAGTTAAAAACATTAACCACCTCAGTTTACGCACCCAATTCCTGTGAGAAAATTCCGATATTGTTAGAAAAGATTTCCCATACAAATTTTGACAGTTCATTCATCACGTCGTAATTTTATCACGTTTACAACGTTTACGACGACTTTCCGACGTTGTATGAATACCCCTATTATCTTAAACTATTTGGTAAAATTGAATGAAATTTAATATATATGTTACTATTTACGTTTGTAACATTTTCAAGTTATAATTTCTGACCCAAATGGTTCTTAACGGATTTTTCAGTTTTGACCATATTATATTTAACGGGTGATTTTTTAAGAGTTAAGTTTTTCAGGTTGGCAGCACTGGTTAGTAATGGCGTCCAAACTTCATCCGTCAAAGTGAAAAGTTTTCAGTATACTCTGCCATTTAACCATGAAAAGACTTACAAACGAGCAGAGATTGCAAATTATTGAAATTTATTATCAAAATTCGTGCTCTGTGAAAAAAGTGCACCGTTTGTTACGACCATATTAGGGTCGTCATAATTGACCTGGTGAATCAACAATTCATGCTGTTATCACCAAATTTACTTTGTTGGACATTAAACCATCGATTCGCATGCGTACAGTGCGTACGCATGCCTCTACAATTAGCCCGGTCCTTAGCTAACTGCCTCCAGTTGCGCACTCCAAGTTTGTTGACGTCGGTTTCTACTTGTGCGCACCACTTAAGGCGAGGTCTTCCTCTACTGCGTCCGACGTCTGGCTGGGAATCGAAGACTCTGCGAGCCGGAGTATTGGTGTCCATTCGCTTTTTTTTTTACTAGGGGTATGTCGCTGTACAGCTCGTATAGTTCGTGGTTGAATCTTCGTCTCCATAGGCCGTCAACGCAAACGGGACCGAAGATTTTCCGAAGAATTTTTCTCTTGAATCGACCAATGTTTTCTTCATCAGCTTTTGATACGGACCAAGCTTCAGTGCCGTAGAGCAGGACTGGAATGATCAAGGTCTTATAAAGGATCTCCTTAGTAGTTCGAGTGAGGGCTTTACTACTAAATTGCCTTCCTAGCCCGAAGAAACAGCGGTTGGCAAGAGTAATTCTTCGTTTGATTTCTGACGAGATGTTGTTGTCAGAGTTAATTCTGACGAGATGTTGTTGTCAGAGTTAATAGCGGGGCCTAGGTAGACAAAGTCCCGTACTTCCTCGAAGTTATATCTGTCTATGGTGACGTTCTGTCCAATTTGTCGATGTTGTGTGTCCTTTCGTGTTGACAGCATATACTTAGTCTTACCCTCATTTACTGCTAAACGCATTTTTGCTGCTTCCTTCTCTATACTAGCAAAGGTGGCTATGACATCACGTTGAGTCCTACCAATGATGTCAATATCGTCGGCGTATTCTAGTAGTTGCACCGATTTTTGGAAAATTGTGCCTCTGGTGTTGGCTCGGGAGTTTTGCAATCCTCTAAAGAATCAAATTGAGGAAGTCACATGACATTGCATCGCCTTGCCTAAATCCTTTTTTGGTATCGAATATGTCGGTGAGGTCGTTTCCGACCCTGATGGAGTAGCGAGAATTCTCCATTGTCACCCTACACAAACGGACGAGTTTGGGCGGTATACCAAAACTAGACATGGCTCTGTATAGTTCGGTTCTATAAATGCTGTCGCATGCGGCCTTGAAATCGATAAATAGGTGGTGGGTATGATTTGGACTTCTTGGGTTTTTTTTCCAGGATCTGCCGAAGTGTGAAAATTTGATCGGTTGTGGACTTTCCTGGCCTAAAACCACACCGATAAGGGCCGATCAGGTTGTTGGTAAGCGGTTTCAGGCGTTCACATATTACGGCAGATAGGATCTTGTAGGCGATGTTGAGCAGACTTATGCCTCCGTAGTTGGCGCAGTTCAGAGGGTCTCCTTTTTTGTGGATCGGGCAAACGATGCTGAGGTTCCATTCTTCAGGCATACTTTCATCCGACCAGATTTGGCTTATGAGTTGGTGGATGTTACTTACCAAGTCATTTCCGCCAGCTTTATAAAGCCCAGCCGGAAGGCCGTCATTTCCGGCGGCCTTATTAAGCTTGAGTTTAGATATCGCTATCCTCACTTCACTTAGGTCGGATGGTTTGCAGTTTTCGCTGTCGATGCCAATAAAATGGTTCGTTCTGCCGGACAGCGGAATGTTGTTCGTCATTGCCGTTTAACAGTCTGCAGTAGTGGTTCTTCCATATCCTCAGCATCGACTGTGTTGCATCTACGATATTTCCTTGTACATCTCGACAGGATTCTGTTCGAGCCTTGTAGCCTTGGCTTTGACGTTTTACACTTCGGTAAAACTTGCGAACACCGTTTCTGGAGTGGCACCTCTCTCTATCCTCGATCTCCCGCTTTTCTTGCTCTTTTTTCTTCTTTCTGAAAAGCCGGTGTTCTTCGTCTTTGCCTTTAGAGCTCAATGTCAGCTCTCGTCTTCACCTGCAGCTTAGACTTTTAAACCTCGTTCTTTGCTGCGAGCATCTGTCGGCATTTCTCATCAAACCTGCGGTTTCTTGCTGGTGGCCGCGAGAAACCTAGCACATCAGTTGCGGCTGATCTAATTGCTTTTTGGCGTCGTTGCCATTGTTTTTCGACATTAGATGCTGGTGGTACGGTTTGAATCGATTGGTTAAGGGATACGCGTTGCGCGAAGGCTTTGGCGGTCTCTTGCGATTGCAGTCTTTTGAAATTAAATTTTATCACAGTATTTCTGGTTTGTTGTGTCGTGGTGGATATCCGCATCCTTACCTTGGCTGTCAATGTTAACCCCTCGGAATGTTCGGACATCCAAAATACTGGATGCGTGCCTCTTGTCTATCGCAATGTGATCAATTTGGATAACTGTTCGTTGATCTGGAGACCGCCATGCCCCATTATGGATATCGAGGTGAGGAAACCGTGTGTTGGCTATAGTGGCTTTTCGTTCCGTAGCGAAGCCAATTAGCCTAAGTCCGTTACCAGACGTATATTCGTGTAGGCTATATTTTCCGACAATACTGCTAAAGATGTCTTCATTTCCTACCTTTACGTTAAAATCCCCCAGCACGATTTTAACATCGTACTTTGATAGTCGCTCATAGGTTTTGCCAAGGAATTTGTAGAAGCAATCCTTAGTTGTATCATCCTTTTCCTCCGTCGGAGCATGAGCGCATATAAGGCTTATGTTGGCGAATTTTGCGGATTGTTACAATGCGTTCGCTAATGTCTTGGTAAAACAAACATTTCTCAAAAACGTCTCTAAAATGTTTAATTAAAATTAACACGATTCATAAACAAACCTACTTACTCAGTTTTTCTTTAAAGTCGAGCACGCAAGGAGCAAATTCGTACCACTCAGTCGTGCACCCACCACTCATTTTATTTTCTTGCACAAACACTTAACTGGGCCGAATGTGGATTTAATGTCCATGATTAAAAAATCGTTTATATTCGCCTGACAATATTAATTCACCCATTTCCGAAGGGGCGCCAATAAATTCATAAAAAAATGTATCGCAATATTAATTCCAACTTTATGTGGTCATCAATTAGCATTTTATGATGGTTTCCTTATTCACGTCCACTCAAGTATAAAACCATTCAATTTCCAATTCGTAAACCTGCTTTTATGTCCTATGCCCGGTAGTTAAACTAATTTAATTCCGATTTTATTTACGATCAATTGAATTAGGTCCCCTAATATTCATGGAACTACTTAAAAACTGCTGCTGGCTGGCAGTAATCCCGAATAATTGGGTTCCATTTCAATAAACACATTCGACAATGTTAAGAGGCCGGTTCCTCTCACTTTCATCTACTGCCTTAACTTACTTCTAATTGTTACCCATCTGGTTGAATTCAACTTTTATCGTCCTCAATACCACTCAACGGACTTCATTTTATGAAATCCTTTTTCTCGCACAATACGAACACATTATTGCGTAGCACTCTTTCTAATGACTTGCAAAAAATTAACTGTTTATCCAGAAAATGTGGTTATTCCGAAAATGCCACTTTCCATTACCGAGTGCTTTTTGTGCGCCCCAATTAATCGCAATAACCCCGAAGGCCGTAAATGCCTACCTAGGTAAAGTTATTTCACCTGTTTCAAGCCCCCATTCCGAAAGGGTTGTTGTTCAACAACGACGTAGCTTAGAAGTAATTAACGTCTTACATCAATTAATGGCGCTCGAAAATCTGTAAAGCAGTGAGCCACGCTAATGTTGTTTTTAGGCAAGGATTTATGGAGTTGGTTTATTTGGAAAATACTGCGGGCTGGTACCGCATTTCGACATAGAATTGTGAGAATTGACGAGGTAGTGGTGGATGCTTCTGCTGGTCGGAAATATGTACCACCACCAACCTCTTAGACAAAGGTAAACAATGACGCGTCTAATGTTGTTGCCGTTAACTGGAATCTGTGTTATTCAGTGCAATAGGTAATTCATGATTTTCATTATGAGCTGAATGGCCAGCTGGGGACGATAGTTGCAAGAGTATGAGACTGCGAGGACCTTATTGATTAATTTATTCGGAGTGTGAATAAATTCTTTGTTTGTTGGTTTAGTTGGAATTACCTTAAGGGCGAAGAATGGAAATTGTTGGTTTTTCAATTAGGAATGGTCAGGACAAAGGAATTTAATTGCTTTTTAGCAGAAATGTTTAAGATTCCTTGGCGGGGTGGCACTTTATTAAGAATGCTGTTTCAGGGATTGCAAGTGCGCGATGCAAAACGAAAAGGGGAAGCTCAACTTTGCAACAAGGCAAATGCCATCTAGGTCATCTCATAGTTTTGGTTGGATGCAATTTTTTTTGTTAATAAACTGTAAGAACACTGCTTGTAACTACAAGGCAAGTGGAGTAGGTACCTGTACAATTTAGCGATGGTGCTATGGACACAAAGGAATTCCAGGTCATTCGGATTATATGTCAAACAAAATAAATATGTTGCCATAAATCTTTCTTTTTCGTGAATTTTTCTCAAGAGGTAGGGAATATACATTAAAGTATATACAATCTATTTGTTTGTAACCCATGCACTCAACATTTTTTAACTTTCTCTTACAAAGAGAAAGATATTGTTTTCGTGAAAATTTTTGACCTCGAGATTTTGATTGATTCTAAAATTCTAAAAAATTTCGGAGTAAAAATTCGTATAAATACATTTCGACATTATTCATATCATTTTAGTATCAATAATCAAAATGCTTATGATTTGATCTAATGCCCAAATTGCTGTGAAAGAGAAAGTTGCGTACGACCCAGTCGTGCACCCACCACTCGTTTTTTTTTAATGTTCGTATTAACTTTATTAATTTTTTTGCATCGAAAGTTTTCAAAATTTCTTAAAATTTTCCGGAGCCCATTTTTTTACAGACAACGCCCCCAAAAAGTTGGCGTGGAAAACCAAATTTTTATGGCATGGCAGTTGGCGGATTCTGAAAATTTTAATAATTGTTCTGTAGACACGGCCAAGGATCGTTTGAGTTTTATTTGATCTTGACATACACAAATCCGCTGGTCCAGATGGTATATCCCCCATCATTCTGAAGAGGTGTTCTTCTACGCTAGCGAAACCACTGCGTAAGCTTTTCCATCTATCCTACTCATCAGGACTCTTTCCGAGTCGATGGAAAACAGCATTTGTCCAGCCTGTACCAAAAAAAGGCGAATCTTCTTCTCTCTCCAACTACCGACGAATTGCACTTACGTCCCTTCTTTCCAAGGTCATGGAAACGCTGATAAATCATCAGCTTATGAAATATCTTGAAACACGAAAACTTCTCAATGACCGGCAATATGGTTTTCGCAGCAACAGGTCTACTGGTGATTTGATGACATATCTCACCGAAAAGTGGAACCAATCAATCCACCATGGTGGCGAAAGCAAGATTGTTGCGCTTGATATTTCAAAGGCATTTGACAGGGTTTGGCATCAAGCCTTTTTGTCAAAAATGCGTGCATTTGGAATCGACGAAAAACTTTTTCTATGGATTAGACATTATCTTTCGAAACGTTCAATTCAAGTTGTTTTGGATGGTTTCAAGTCTGTTACTCACCAAATAAATGCTGGTGTCCCTCAAGGCTCAGTTTTGTCTCTGACTCTCTTTCTAATTTTTATAAATGATCTCCTGTCTGCAACTTCTAATCCAATTCATTCCTTCGCTGATGACAGTACCCTCAGCATCTCATATTCGTTTTCAGGTTCTCGTCCCTCACCTTCGAACGTGGACTCTAAACGCCAAAATATGTTAAGCTCATTGAATTCCGACAGCATTATCAAATGGGGTAAATCCAACAGAGTGCAATTCAATGCTTCCAAAACACAATGCTGTCTTCTGTCATTAAAGCAAAACCAAAATCTAGAGCCTTATCCATGAATGGCACTTACGTCGAAGAAACCGAAAAGCTTTCCACGCTAGGTATGTGTGTTAGTAACGACTTACGTTGGAACGACCACATATTCGAAGTCGCTAAAAACGCAGCGAAATGTCTAGGTTTCCCAGATCGATGTAAGAAATATTTCACCCCCTCTCATCTGGGCACAATATATAAAGCGTTTATACGTCCAAAACTTAAATTCAACTCCCACGTCTGGTCAGGTGCACCAAAATCAACATTGCACCTACTAGATAGGATTCAAACGCGTGCGAAAAAACTTATAGGAGACATAAGAATAACGAACTCCTTAGTTTCGATCGAACACCGTCGAAATATCTCCTGCCTTACCTTGTTTTATCGCTATTTTAACCTTTCCAACATAACTTACAGACAATTAAAACAAATGTGCATCGGTATCTCCTTTCTTCTTATCCCCGATTTCCTTAACGCCCGCACTGTGTATTCATAACCCCTTGAGTGCGCGCAAATTATATAAAAAAAAAAATAAAAAATTTCATTATCCTAGCTCAAAATTTAAGGCTCAAAAATCAGTGACATACAGACAGAGGGACTGATGGACGGACGGACAGACATACAGTTTAGGTTAGAGTGGCTGTCAGCGATTCGCCAGCACACTAAGACCAGTTTTTGGTCCATTGTGATACCACATGGATTTCGTCCATTCTCCTTGTTACCTGTAAGAAAACCAATGAAACGGCGACCTCTCACTTCTGTTTTTGTAAAATCGCTGAGATTTTGAATGAAGTAAGCTCCTCTTAGATGAAGCTTCCATTTGTTTGAAAGGGCCAGGCAGTTAGAAAGTAAATGAAGATTTTTTTCTTCTTCCTATTCGTCTATACAGCTTCTAAAGACTGCTCTGACATCTTTTGCAAAGATCAACGACAATCTAGGGTTGATTTTGAGTTTGTTGAGACTGATTCCAGTGATTTGGTGGTCGCTTGGCTGTCCGAGAAGATGATAATATCTTTGGCAGATATTGCATTCTTTTACAACCAAGGTAAGGCTTCTAGGATCGCCATGAGTTCCGCCTGGAACAATCTGCAGTGATTGGGAAGACGGAAAGATAAGTTGAGATTTTGGCTGTCGGAAAAGACACCAGCACCCACTAAGTCATTTGTTTTGGAGCCATCAGTATAAAAATGGATCGAGTCGTTACTCTCCCATGACGTTACTTTCCCATGACGATCTGTCTGGGATTGTGACCTGGAAACTCTTGTCAAAGATTGACCTGATAAGGGTGTAATCGTTTTTTTTCAGAAATATTTGTTTGTTCGATGCACAGACAAAAAGTTTTTTGCACCTTGGCTAGTTTATTGTTGTTTATAGCTATCTCTAGCGCTGTCCCTCATACTTCTACTCCATAAAGAAGTATTGGCCTTATAACCGAGATATAGATTGCGTGATGTGAGGTTACATTTTCCATTTCATGCCCATGGCTTTCTTAAAGGCATAAAGTGCGACTGTCGCTTACTTTAACCTTTCTGTTATGGTCAGCTTGGAGTTAAGCTTCCTGTCCAAAATAACTCCAAGGTATTTGAATTTGTCTGAGATGGCCAGTTCGATTCCGTTTAGTCACGGGGGGTCAATATCAGGAATTTTATATTTCCAGGACAGGACCAGCTCAGTTTTGTTGGATTTGATCCATTTGGAAAGTTTGTGTAGTACGTTTTGGATAAGTTCCTAGAGTATATTCAAGTTCTTCCCTGAGAATGCGAAAGCAGCGTCATCCGCGTAGGCAATCACGGGGTATACCTCTGCTTCGAGGATGAGTAAAAGCTCGTTTACCACTAAGTTCCAGACAAGAAGGAATAAGACTCCATCTTGTGGGGTCTCTCTACTGACATGTCTGCTAGCTGATAATCCGGCTGTTTATTATCAAAATAATCAACATTCCAAGTAGGTAGTCGACTTTCAGACATGCTATCGCCTTAATGATAGCTCCCGTATTCACGTTGTTTGTTAGGAATGCAACCATAGTATACTCCTTGCAGCACAACGACTTTTCAATTTTTTTTTTTTTTTTTTTTTTTTTTTTTTTTTTTTTTTTTTTAATTCTGACCTGCCTAAGCAGTAATATACACATCGACCTAAAACATCTATTGTGCTTGCCGTCAGATGCTTTTTAGGTTAGTAGCGCTTCTACTTTCCTAATGTAGCTGATAATACTTTCAGCCGAAGATTTCCTCAATTCTTCGGGACTTAAGAATTCCCTGAAGAAAGATTCTCTTCTCATACCGTAAAGGGCCGGGCATTCACATATGATATGCTCGGCTGTTTCGTCTTCTTCTAGACATAGTCTGCACTCCGGTGAGTCGACTAGACGCATTTTGTTTAGGTGATATCGCAGACCGTGATGGCCAGTTAGGTAGCCTACTAAGTTTTTGATATCGTGCCTGCGAAGATTTAGTATCTTGTTGGCATCTGATTTGAAGGGCTGAATAGCTCTTTTGGCCTGTCTTAGGCCTGGGATGTTTCCCCAGTATGAAACACATCTGTTTTGTTCCCAGTTTTTTATGACTAGATTTATGGCTGATTTGGGGATTGCACAGAAGGGTTCAGGTCCAATGAAGGGGGTTTCCGAACCTTTTCTGGCTAGTTCATCAGCTTTTTCGTTACATTCAACTCCCTTATGTCCGGGGACCCACCATAGTTTGGTTTTGTTCCTGGAACTGAGAGTTTGGAGGGAGTTGAAGCAGTGTAGTACTGATTTGGAGTCAATGATGTGTGAGCTAAGGGCTTTTATAGCTGCTTGACTGTCCGTGAATATATGGATGTTTGCGCCTTTAATACCTGAGTTGTGTATTAGGTTTGCATTGAGCTCAGCTTGGAATACACTAGGGTTTTTTCCCATAGGTATTGAGACTTTTCGATAATACGTACTAATGTGTGAAGGTAGGCCCTTTGCAGTACGCATGTTGGAATGCAGATAGCTGATTTACATCAATGCTTCTGCGGAGATAAAGTTCTATCAATCTTTCCAAGGTTTTCAGAAGGAATGATGATAGGCTGATCGGTCTCAGGTCTATCGGATTGACGTGAGAAATTTTGCCAGATTTGGGAAGGAATACTACTTTGACTTTCCTACAAACTTTGGAAATGTAAACCAACTTGATACAACCTTTAAACATTGCTTACACCCATGGTAGGATAAAATCCAAAGCGCGTTGCAGCTCGACTGGTACAATGTACAATCTGGTCTCGCGGATTTAAAGGGTTTGAAACTGTGTTGTCTAGGAATTTCAAGGGTTAGTCAGGCCCCTTGAACAGAGATGGTGGCGGATGAACCGAAAGGCCAACGGCAGCGCTCAATCCCGTAGTGGATACTGATGGCCCCGTGTCCTAGGGGTATCTAATAAATTGGAACTGGCCCTCCAGGTTGGGGGTTGTGCTTTGGGTTAACTACCCACCCACAGAAAAAAAAACATAGTTACGAAGCAACCAATAGCCTCGGAAAGGACTGATTTTATTGTTGACGACCCTGCTAAACGAAAAAAGGACAACGACGTTCGTATTTGCACCTGGAATGTGAGAACATTAAACAGGAGAGGTGCAGGCGAACAACTAGCGGAAGCCCTAAACTGCTACAAAGCAGACATTACTGCCTTCCAGGAAATACGATGGGATGGGCCGGGCAAAAAGAGGATGAAAAACTGTGACATATACTACGGACCGTGTTATAGTGAGCAGAAACAGCGACTATTCGGATGCGGATTTGTTATAAGTGCCAGACTTAGGCAAGAAGTCTTATGTTTCCAAGACATTAGCGAACGCATAGTAACAATCCGCATCAAGGCCAAATTCGCCAACATAAGCCTTATATGCGCTCACGCTCCGACGGAAGAAAAAGATGATACAACTAAGGATTGCTTCTACGAGCTCCTCGACAAAACCTATGAGCGACTACCGAAGTACGATGTTAAAATCGTGCTGGGAGATTTTAACGCAAAGGTAGGAAGAGAAGACATCTTTAGAAGTATTGTCGGAAAACATAGCCTACACGACAACACGTCTGGTAACGGACTTAGGCTAATTGATTTCGCTACGGAACGAAATGCCACTATCGCCAGCACACGGTTTCCTCACCTCGATATCCATAAGGGGACATGGCGGTCTCCAGATCAACGAACGGTCAACCAAATTGATCACATTGCGATAGATAAGAGGCACGCATCCAGTATTTTGGATGTCCGAACATTCCGAGGAGCTAACATCGACTCGGATCACTACCTTGTAGCAGCCAAGGTAAGAATGCGGATATCCACCACGCCACAAAAATCCAGAAATACTGTGAAAAAATTTAATGTCGGAAGACTGCAATCGCAAGAGACCGCCAAGACCTTCGCACAACGCGTATCCCTTAACCTCTCGATTAACACCATACCACCAGCATCGAATGTCGAAGAGCAATGGCAACGATGCCAACAGGCCATTAGATCAGCCGCAACTGAAGTGCTAGGTTTCTCGCGCCCACCAGCAAGAAACCCCTGGTTTGATGAGGAATGCCGACAGATGCTCGCAGCCAAGAACGAGGCCTACAAGGCTAAGCTGCAGGTGAAGACGAGAGCTGCCATTGAGCTCTATAGGCAAAGAAGAAGGGAAGAACATCGGCTTTTCAGCAAGAAGAAAAAAGAGCAAGAAAAGCGCGCGATCGAGGATATAGAGAGGTGCCACTCCAGGAACGATGTTCGCAAGTTTTACCAAAGTGTAAAACGTCAAAGCCAAGGATACAAGGCTCGAACAGAATCCTGTCGAGATGAACAAGGAAATATTGTAGTTGAGACACAGTCGATGCTGAGGATATGGAAGAACCACTTCTGCAGACTGTTAAACGGCGATGACGAACAACATTCCGCTGTCAGGCAGAACGAACCATTCAATATTGGCAACGACAGCGAAGACTGCCAACCACCCGACCTGAGTGAAGTGAGGATAGCAATATCTAAACTCAAGCTTAATAAGGCTGCCGGAAATGACGGCCTTCCCGCTGAGCTCTATAAGGCCGGCGGAGATGACTTGGTAAGTAACATCCACCAACTCATAAGCCAAATCTGGTCGGATGAAAATATGCCTGAAGAATGGAACCTCAGCATCGTTTGCCCGATCCACAAAAAAGGAGACCCTCTGAACTGCGCCAACTACAGAGGCATAAGTCTCCTCAACATCGCCTACAAGATCCTATCTGCCGTAATATGTGAACGCCTGAAACCGTTTACCAACAACCTGATTGGCCCTTATCAGTGTGGTTTTAGGCCAGGAAAGTCCACAACCGATCAAATTTTCACACTTCGGCAGATCCTGGAAAAAACTCAAGAAGTCCAAATCGATACCCACCACCTATTCATCGATTTCAAAGCCGCATATGACAGCATTTATAGAGACGAACTGTATAGAGCCATGTCTAGTTTTGGTATACCGCCCAAACTCGTCCGTTTGTGTAGGATGACGATGGAGAATTCTCGCTGCTCCATCAGGGTCGGAAACGACCTCACCGACACATTCGATACCAAAAAAGGATTTAGGCAAGGCGATGCGCTGTCATGTGACTTCTTTAATCTGATTCGTGAGAGAATTGTGCAAAACTCCAAAGCCAACACCAGAGGCACAATTTTCCAAAAGTCGGTGCAACTATTAGCATACGCTGACGATATTGACATCATTGGCAGGACTCAACGTGATGTCATAGCCACGTTTGCTAGTATAGAGAAGGAAGCGGCGAAAATGGGTTTAGCAGTAAATGAGGGTAAGACTAAGTATATGCTGTCATCACGAAAGGACTCACAACATCGACGAATTGGACAGAACGTCACCATTGACAGATATAACTTTGAGGTAGTACGGGACTTTGTCTACCTCGGCTCCGCTATTAGCTCTGACAACAACATCTCGTCAGAAATTAAACGAAGAATTACTCTTGCCAACCGCTGTTTCTTCGGGCTAAGAAGGCAATTTAGTAGTAAAGCCCTCACTCGAACTACTAAGGAAACCCTATATAAGACCCTGATCATCCCAGTCCTGCTCTACGGCGCTGAAGCATGGACTGTATCAAAAGCGGATGAAGAAATCCTTGGTAGATTCGAGAGGAAAATTCTTCGAAAAATCTTCGGTCCCGTTTGCGTTGACGGGCTATGGAGACGAAGATTCAACCAAGAACTATACGAGCTGTACAGCGACATGCCCCTGGTCAAAAAACTCCGCATTGGACGTTTAAGATGGCTAGGACATGTAGAACGAATGGACACCAATACTCCGGCTCGCAGAGTCTTCGATTCCCAGCCAGACGTCGGACGCAGTAGAGGAAGACCTCGCCTTAAGTGGCGCGCACAAGTGGAAACCGACCTCAACCAACTTGGAGTGCGCAACTGGAGGCAGTTAGCTAAGGACCGGGCTAATTGGAGAGGCATGTTGGTTGAGGCCCAGGTTCATTCCGGACTGTAGCGCCACTTAAGTAAGTAGTAAACTGTGTACTCCTACTACTGCGGCCAATACATTAGTTTTATTTATATCGACTTGGATAGTTTCCAGTGAGCTACCTTTGAAATGGATGCCAATTAGTAGTTCTAAGTATTCCTTGCTTGAAGTCTTCCAAATGCCATCTTTTTTTTTTTGAGATAGCTGGGAATGGTTGGACTAGTGGAGAGAATTTTTCGTAGTCTAGACAAATCGAATAACTCTTCTGTTTTATAACAAAAAATCTACAGGATTTGCGCTTGAATTTCCTTAGTTCCTTTTTATGTGTTGCTAGGAACTCTTTGTAGGAGATCCATTAAGTGGCTTCGTTCCAGTTCTTAGCTCTATTAAAGAGTTTTCTGCACATCTCCCAAAGCATTCCTAGATTTTCAGACCACCATGGAGGTTTTTGTCTAGGCATCCGTAATGGTCAAGAGGATAACAGGAAATCGTTGAAGGCGGATGTTAGCTTTTCAACCAGTTTGCAAGCTCATGGTAGCTTCTAGGAGGGCTAGGTTGAGCATAATTTTCATAGTTTCCCTTTATTTAGGCCACTCGGGTTTTCGATAATTTCGAAAAATCGGTTTGTTCGGGGTATTTCTACGAACAATTTCGGAGTGCTTAATTTTCTTTTCCTTTTTTTTGTTTCGATAAGTCTCGATTTTCTCTCGCTGGCGCATCTGGTGGACTTTTTTCCCGGGGTTGTTCGATCTTGATGGAGGAGATCGAGTTATCCTTTAATTTTTTGTAAAAGATCTTTAGGTTGCAAAAAGTTACTCTCGCCAAAATCCTTAGAGCCGACTTCTGAAGAGGGTAAATTCTACAGTAAGGCTCGACTGCCACCTGGGGTATTACATTTTGCAGTTTTGTTCTTGTATTTTGTATACATTATACGATCGGTACAAGAGGTTGGATTGAAGAAGTGAGGACAGGTAAGGCGTGATCTATGTCATCACCCATCAGACTCAATTCTTTTCTAAAACTGCCGCAGAGACGTACGTTGAATAGGGTGGTATCCTGGATGAAGCCTTTTAGCTATCTTTTGAATCAATATTCTCAGCCTAATGAGGAATATGTTATGTTATATGTTTGATCCCTTTTTGTTACAGTCCCTAAAGGACTGAGTTCCAGAACGTTGCATTGAATGTCAAGTGCCAGGCGGATGACCAGAAAAACGGTTCCAAAACGGATTTTGCGACAAAAATCAAGGATCGTGAAAATCGTGAAGATGACTCAGAATGATAGATTTCTATTACTTACTTATAGGCATTATAATTCTGTTTGCTTCAAAGAAGTCAAAACCAAAACGACATTGAACACTTTCTATGATGTATCCCGATTGCGTCATACGTTATTGCCATCTTGGATAAGTAACATTTTTCTAATGCGCAGAACTAATGGAAACGTTCCAATTCATCATCAAAACAAATTTTCACTTCATACTTACGTGGAAGCTCATCATTCTATATCACTGAAAGCATTTTACTTAAACTGTCACCTCCTAATGCATTACATATCCTTGTCAATTTTCCATTAAATATCTTCATGTTGCCATTATCTCTTATAGGGACATTGCTGATAAAACTTCGTCCTCAATATTTGCATTTCGATGACGTTGAATAGAAATTGAGAGGAATGTATGCTTTGTGTCTTTTGTGGTAGTAAAATGCGGGAATACAATAAATTCAAATATTATTCCAAGACAATGACATAGAAATGAAAGGAAATTCAGATGAAATATTCATTTATTTCTCTGTTTTCATATGCTTGGTATTGTTCACTGAATACTGAATGCAATCTAAAATAAATCTTTTGGCAGGACATCCGCACAATGCAATGCCTAGTGGTACAACTATTTCCAATAAGGAACATTTGAACATTTGAAAATTTTGAAATATTTTTTAGGTTATGACGAAAAGATGGATGAATCTATAGGGAATTGGGTTATAGTTTTATGCTTTACCAATATATACACTGGAAAAAAATTTATTTTTTTAATATCATTGTAACTCTGAACCAAATTAAAATTGAAGCTTAATTAACTCCCAAATCAAATTGTATCTGACAATTGCAAAACTTACATATTATATGAATGAGTAATAATTATTCACAAGATATATGGAAAAGATTAGTGTCGGATTTTCGGAAAATACCGATGATTTACTGAAGATGTCAAAAAAGGTGCAATAGCTCAGTAATGCGATGCATCTTGTCTTTTTCTGAGGGTGCAATAAAAAGGCGGAGTGGTTTGAAAAATTGAAGCTCGCACCGCCTCAATGCTCTCAGCTGAATTTAATGGACTTCAGTTCTTTTTCTTTTACACTCGCGGTTTGACTGACCATGTAACAATTACTGTTAGAGTCCAACAAGGCTAGACTCAAGCGATTTCGGTTGGTACGCTAGAATTGCAAACTTAGAAGGCCTTGACGGTAAGAATGTTGGTATATACGTAGGGTTAAGTGGTTCAGCAGCCCCACTCCTTAATACTGACTTCGTTACACATTACAACTTTTTTAATCTGGAGACCTAGATGGAGGAGGCCAGGGAGTACGGTAGAAGCGTCAATTGAACATGATCTCAAGACCCAAGTGTGGGCAATACTTTAATACAATGAACCCTATACTCTCAGAAGGCCACCAGACTAGTGCCCCAAAACAAGGTATCGGGCTGTGTAGATACACATGGAGACATGTCAGATTTCAGGCCCATTAGCCTCGCTTCCATCATTTCAAAGACCCTGGAGCGGATCCTTGACATACATGTGCGCAGCACTCTGAATGAATCACCGCTATCCACATCACAGCACGCATATCTCAAAGGTAGATCGACTGAAACCGCTCTGCATGAGGTGATAGGGACCATCGAAAAGTCCCTTTACTACAAAGATTACACCCTAGCCACCTTCCTTGATATAGAAGGGGCTTTCAATAATGTACAAACTGACAGCATACTAGAGGCCCTAACCGTAACTGGTGTAGAGGAGCATTTTAGCCAATGGATTATATCCATGTTAAGGTCTAGAATCCTTCAATTAACACTAGGCAGCAGCATCCTTACGCGATATGCTGACAGAGGTTCACCACAGGGTGGTGTTATATCTCCTCTGCTGTAGCTTATCGTTATGAATAAACTGCTGGTCCGACTTGATCGGGATAGGATAAAGGCAGTGGCCTATGCGGACGACGTAGTGATCCTAGTGTCAGGAATGTTTCTTCCAGTGATTAGCGAAATCATGGAGTACGCTCTGGATTCTGTTAGCACTTGGGCTACAAGCTGTGGCCTGGGTGTTAATCCGAGCAAAACAAATTATGCTTTTCACCACGAAGACCAATATACCAGCCTTTAATCTCCCCCGACTTAATGGTCAAGCGCTCTCACTCTCATCCAATGCCAAATATCCAGGGACTATCCTAAATTGGAAAACCAACATAGAACAAAGGGTCAAGAAGCATGTATAGCTTTCTATGCCTGTAGAAAAACATTTGGCAAAAGATGGGGCCTACAACCAAAGATGACGCTTTGGATGTACACGGCTGTTGTTCGGCCGATACTCACTTATGGGCACTAGTTTGGTGGCCTTATGTGAGTAAAGGGTATATCATTGACAAACTTAAGAGGGTACAAAGAACTGCAGGCATCGGTACAACTGGGGCCATGAGATCATATCCCACTGATGCTTTAAAGGTTCTTCTTCATCTTCTGCATCTAGACATCCATATCAAAGGTATTGCAATGTGCAGTGCAGTCAGGCTCAAAGAATTCGGCTGCTGTTTCAATAAGCCCTATGGGCATAGCAATATCCTAGATTTAATGCCAGCAGGTCTAGCTGACCATCATACCGACTACATGATACCCAAACTGACCTTCCACAAACACTTCACCCCTGGTTTTCCAACTAGAGAGGATTGAAAAAACGCAGTGGTTGAAAATGATTTCGACACACTCACACTCATATTCACCATGAGCTATCCATAACTATCCATAGCTCATGGATTTTTTGGATGATATTGGCCTTGAATGCTGCAATCGTTTCCGGATTGTTTGTATAACATCGGTCCTTCACGGTTCCTAACAAAAAAAAAGTCCAAAGGGGTCAAATTGCAGCTCCAAGGCAGACAATTGACATAGCCAAGACGGCTGATAACTCGATTTGGGAATTTGATGCGCAAAAAATCGATTGTGGCATAGGCTATGTGACTTTGCGCTCCATCCTGCATGAACCAGTCTTCAAATTCATGTCTTCAATTTCAGTAAACAAGAAATGGGTTAACATGACCCTGTAACGCCCACCGTTGACCCATACGTTGTCCCCAGCCTAATATTCGAAGAAAAATGGTCCAATGATGCCACCAATCCACAATCCGCACCAAACTGTCATTCTCTGTGAATGCATCGGCTTCTGGACAGTAAAGAGCGGGTTTTCCAAGCCCCAGATGCGGCAATTTGGTCCCATCGAGATGGGACCAAATTGCCGTCAGAAAAGATGATTTTTCGCCCAAAATCGTTGTCCAATATGCATGGTGCTCTAAAGCCTAAACTGCGAAGCTATAACGAAGTGGATGGTTGTGTGCCTTCAAATGCTGAGTCAATTGGACCTTGTAAGCGAATAATCAGAGATCTTTGTGCAGAGTTGTCCTCAGTCTAGCGCGTGAAATGTTGAGTTGTTGAGATCGATGGCGAGTTGATGTTCGTGGATTGAGTCTCACATTCTAGGCTACAGCAGCCACATTCTCGTCTGTGCAAATTATTTGATGGGACAAATGTCAAGTCAAGTTGTCATTTTACAAATTGTCACCTTTCACACTTGTCAGTGTTTATGAAATTGGGCGAAGACAGGCTGTCTTGTCTTACTGAACGTAGCTGGACACGAGGCGGTGAAGTCTATTTTTATTGCATTTGCAAAGGCTTCAATGCTGCATTCAGGTTGGACGTCGAGTTTGAGTTGATTATTTGGTAAAATTAGCTCGTGTTTATATTTGCAAGTTTGAAAAATAAGTTTAACATCAAAGGAGTTCAGTGGCGTGATAGTTAGTGCATGAATAGCAGCGTTGAAAGTCTTGGTTCGATTACTAGCCGTGATCTGACAAATCGTCAGATTAGTAGCAATTGTCAAGAAAAGCTAATATCAACTTAGCCATTCAGATTCGACATTTAAAAGGAGGTCTCGCCATCGTGCAAGTAGTACACACGGACACATGAATGGTCACGAGAAACATCTAGGCCTTGGGGACTAATGGGTCTCTAGCGCCAAAAAAATAATATTTCTATCATCATAGAGTATCCCGCAGTAATCCGAAAGTTTTGTCACTTTTAAATGTTTGTTTTTGTGGCTTGTGTGATGTCAAATCCTCCTTCATAGCCTCTCAAACATACCGTCCTAGGAAACATGAAGGCTGCGAAGTAGCCTTTGTTGCATATAGAAAAATTATTCTGGAGTCACCTCACACTCCTCATACACGGTGTACCTGTTGTTGCATTTGAAGCTCCAATTTAAGTTAGTTTTCCTATTGATACAGGGATTATTAGAAGCCCTACCTCTTTTGTTGTTGCTAGTCGGCCGTGAGCCATATATGCCAAGGCTGCATGTAGACATTTCAGTTTCCAGTTTCGATACGTATAACAGCTGGTCGTTGCAGCTTTCATTGGGCAAAAAGAAAGCATTTAGATTTTTTTTTTGTACTTAAAATACATGATCTAGGATTACCGCTTTAAGTGCCGATGTTGTAGAAATGATGCAGTCCTTGACGTTAATCTCTTTATTGGTGTGATATCCTACCCTGGATTTATTTATAAGATTAATATCAATTACTTCCTCTTATAAAAATATTAGATGGTTCACGTTACCATAGTGCTGCGGATTAATCTACAGAACTTGAACATTTTGAGTGGCAGGATTGTCTATCCATATTTCATAGAACAGCTTGTTGCAAATGTCGACGTCGCGTCGTTCAGATCTTCACTTATTATTCTTAAATAGTTCAATCCCCTTTTTAAGTAACGATAGAGACGGGGTTAAGGCTGGGCTTCAACTAACATGTGTATCCAATAAGCCCAGTCCTTAGCCATCTGGAGATTTGGTTCGCTAGGTGGTAATATTCCGCCTAATTTGAATTATTAACATAGAGCTGTTGATGTTTAATGATGGTCAAGCTTCGACAAATGTTGTATCTAAGAGATTTCACTACAATAGAGTTAATGGTGTAGGATACAAGGAATCTGACAGCAGTTAAAGCACAAGGTCCCAATGTGATATCAGATTGTTATTTAACCAAGGGGCAACCTAATGAATAGCTACGACTTGGGCTTGAAAAATGATGCAGATTAAAGTATCGGAAGTTTGCTAAGTATAGGTAGACCACAAAGTCAATTTCTGCATTTGTCTGAGAGTCGTCGATGAACATGGATAGGAATTCCCCGTATAGGTGTTCTTTTTGTAACTGGAAACAACTAGAAGACTTTTTCGGGGGAAATCGGTTTTAGTACACGGTAGGTTGCTATTTGACAACCAATGTCCAATGGTTGCAGGCAGCGTAAATTTAAATTTTCCGAATATAAGAGCCTTCAACAAAAATTGTCTTAATAAACCAATAAATTCATTCGATACTTTGGTGATTTTTTTTTAGAAAACGCTCGTCCTAAATGTATACTCTTTCCTGCATATCTCAACCTGAATAGAATTAACATATCGACAGCATTGTACAGACAACAAAATAAAAGTGTGATAGTTAAATTGTAAAACAAATAAAAAAAAATAAATAAAAATATGTTACTTAGATAATTTTCCCTTTTAAACTACTGAATTGCATTCTGACAAACATCCAACTGTAGATAGACACATGAAATTAAAATAAAGGATTTAAAACAAACAATAACCTATACAGTTGTAAAATGTAATAAATGTCTCTTTAGTTCATGATGTAATAAAATAAAAACTAAAAACTACAACAATTGTAAAATAAAAATTAGTGTAACCTGTAAGTTCTCAACTTAGAAATAAATGTAAATAGATAGAACATATCGCATAAAAGCACTCAAAGAAGAAACCTGTATCTGCTTCACCGCTTTTCTTATGATTCCCAAATCCAATAAAAGACGGAGAAGTTTTATTAATGAGAAAGAAATAAAACTTTAAAGATTTTTCAAAAACAAAGTAAGCACTGTACAGTATTTTCGTAAACATTTAAATTACCATAAACAATTGTAAATAAAAAAAATTATTTAAAAATAAATTATCCTGTAAACAATTTAGAAAAAAAGAAAACATAAATTTAAATTTAAACAAAATTGGCAAATAAGTATAAAAATAAAAAAAAATATGAAAGCATATAAATAACGTTAATTAATGGTACCTATCACTAGATAATAAATGTTCTACGAGCAATAAGTAAGATATAGTAAACTTATTTACAAATTATTGTTATTGTTTTTATTAACTAATATCAATTTTATAAAAAAAAAAATTAAACATCTATACGACTATATTCTTCCTAACCTCAGACCAGAATTTATTTTCTATCTATCTGTTATTTGTTTATAGTGTAATAAATTTTCTATTAACTTTGTTTTTTAGTTTTAGGAAAGATATTTTAGAAAAAAAATACTTTTAATGTAAATTTTTATATTTTTAAGAAGCCAATTGAAGTGTTAACTATTGCATGGCATATTTATAAGAATAAAAAAGTGAAGGTGTAATGTTTTCCATTTGTTTTTTGTTTCTATAAAAAAAGAACACACAGAAAGTTTATTTAATAAAAAAACATTTTAAGATATAAATGAAAATTAATTGGCGCATTTTATTTCACTAACCCCCGCTGACCAACACAGAAAATGGGTAAACTTTTCCAATGTACGTAAAATTTTTTGTAATATGATTGTGCCTTCTGGTGATTTACAGTGACACCTGAATACAGGACTCAGTGAAATGGAAAATCTGATTTAATTATGCTGATTGCGGTTAACGTTGTTTTTATAGTATTACATGCTCAGAAGGTATGGTTAAAGATACATGATAAATGATGCAGAGTAAAAGTCATATTATGTAGGTGAGTGACCGTTATTAATACAAGGGCAGCAGTGGATAAAATTTCATGGTGACCTATAAATGATAAAAAAAGGATGCAAGTGAAGTATTGTCATGTTGGTGGGTGGATTTTATATAATAATTATTGGTTTTTAGCAGTGCAGTGCATTAACACCCACGGAATAAACCTGCAGGACATGCCTCCCCCCATACGTATTCGAACTTTGCATACATTTAATCCCTTACTCAACCCAAATCCAACAGAGAGACCATGCAAGGGCTTGGCATACATCCAACATCGCACCCATTCCATATCCAACAGTGACCCCAATCAGGGGGGTTCATACTTAGCAGACACCACCGAGTGCGAGTTTGAATATATATATATATATATGCAATGTTTGAATATGTGGCGGCAGCGGAGGAATTCCCTAGATGGAGTCAACGGTGGCGCCTACAGCTCCAGTTTGATCGAACTGGTAGTGAAATCCCTATATGAGCTGCTTCGACATATTTGAACACCAGGTCTTTAGGCATTTCCAATACTGAGCCAGGGTTTGGAAAAGAGTTGGTGCCTCAATGGGTCAGCGGCAGCGCTCATACCCCAAAAACGGGCTACTGACATCGGTATTTTTTCCGGCCCGCTGTTCTAGGGTCAAAACAAGGGCCTGGCCCTCCAGGTTGGGGGTTGTGCTTTGGGTTAACTACCCATCCACGGAAAAAAAAATTGTTACGAAGCAACCAATAGCCTCGGAAATGACTGATATTATTGTTGACGACCATGCTAAACGAAAAATGGACAACGACGTTCGTATCTGCACCTGGAATGTGAGAACATTAAACAGGAGAGGTGCAGGCGAACAATTAGCGGAAGCCCTAAACTGCTACAAAGCAGACATTACTGCCATCCAGGAAATAAGATGGGATGGGCCGGGCAAAATGAGGATGAAAAACTGTGACATCTACTATGGACCGTGTTATAGTGAGCAGAAACAGCGAATATTTGGATGCGGTTTTGTTATAAGTGCCAGATTAAGGCAAGAAATCTTATGTTACCAGGACATTAGCGAACGCATTGTAACAATCCGCATCAAGGCCAAATTCGCCAACATAAGCCTTATATGCGCTCATGCTCCGACGGAGGAAAAGGATGATATAACTAAGGATTGCTTCTACGAGCTCCTCGACAAAACCTATGAGCGACTACCAAAGTACCATGTTAAAATCGTGTTGGGAGATTTTAACGCAAAGGTAGGAAGAGAAGACATCTTTAGCAATACTGTCGGAAAATATAGCCTACATGACAACACGTCTGGTAACGGACTTAGGCTAATTGACCTCGCTACGGAACGAAATGCCACTATAGCCAGCACACGGTTTCCTCACCTCGATATCCATAAGGGGACATGGCGGTCTCCAGATCAACGAACAGTCAACCAAATTGATCACATTGCGATAGACAAGAATCCAGAATTTTGGATGTCCGAACATTCCGAGGGGATAACATCGACTCGGACGACTACCTTGTTGTAGCCAAGGTAAGGATGCGGATATCCACTACGCCACAACAAACCAGAAATACTGTGAAAAAATTTAATGTCGAAAGACTGCAATCGCCAGAGACCGCCAAGCCTTCGCGCAACACGTATCCCTTAACCTCTAGACTCACAACAAACCACCAGCATCTAATGTCGAAGAACAATGGCAACGATGCCAACAAGCCATTAGATCAGCCGCAACTGATGTGTTAGGTTTCTCGCGGCCACCAGCAAGAAACCCCTGGTTTGATGAGGAATGCCGACAGATGCTCGCAGCCAAGAACGAGGCCTACAAGGCTAAGCTGCAGGTGAAGACGAGAGCTGCCATTGAGCTCTATAGGCAAAGAAGAAGGGAAGAACATCGGCTTTTCAGCAAGAAGAAAAAAGAGCAAGAAAAGCGCGCCATAGAGGATATAGAAAGGTGCCACTCCAGGAACGATGTTCGCAAGTTTTACCAAAGTGTAAAACGCCAAAGCCAAGGATACAAGACTCGAACAGTATCCTGTCGAGATGAACAAGGAAATATCGTAGTTGAGACACAGTCGATGCTGAGGATATGGAAGAACCACTTCTGCAGACTGTTAGACGGTGATGACGAACAACATTCCGCTTTCAGGCAGAACGATCCATTCAATATTGGCAACGACAGCGAAAACTGCCAACCACCACCTGAGTGAAGTGAGGATAGCAATATCTAAACTCAAGCTTAATAAGGCCGCCGGAAATGACGGCCTTCCCGCTGAGCTTTATAAAGCTGGCGGAGATGACTTGGTAAGCAACATCCACCAACTCATAAGCCAAATCTGGTCGGTTGAAAGCATGCCTGAAGAATGGAACCTCAGCATCGTTTGCCCGATCCACAAAAAAGGAGACCCTCTGAACTGCGCCAACTACAGAGGCATAATGCTACTCAACATCGCTTACAAGATCCTATCTGCCGTAATATGTGAACGCCTGAAACCGTTTACCAATAACCTGATCGGCCCTTATCAGTATCGTTTTAGGCCAGGAAAGTCCACAATCGATCAAATTTTCACACTTCGGCAGATCCTCGAAAAAACCCAAGAAGTCCAAATCGATACCCACCACCTATTTATCGATTTCAAAGCCGCATACGACAGCATTTATAGAGACGATCTATACAGAGCCATGTCTAGTTTTGGTATACCGCCCAAACTCGTCCTTTGTGTAGGATGACGATGGAGAATTCTCGCTGCACCATCAGGGTCAGAAACGACCTCACCGACACATTCGATACCAAAAAAGGATTTAGGCAAGGCGATGCGCTGTTATGTCATTTCCGCCGGCCTTATTAAGCTTGAGTTTAGATATTGCTATCCTCACTTCAGTTAGGTCGGTTGATTGGCAGTTTTTATTGTCGTTGCCAATATTAAATGGTTCGTTCTACCTGACAGCGGAATGTTGTTCGTCATCGCCGTTAAACAGTCTGCAGAAGTGGTTCTTCCATATCCTCAGCATCGACTGTGTCTCAACTACGATATTTCCTTGTTCATCTCGACAGGATTCTGTCCGAGCCTTGTAGCCTTGGCTTTGACGTTTTACACTTTGGTAAAACATGCGAACATCTTTCCTGGAGTGGCACCTCTTTATATCCTCGATCGCGAGCTTTTCTTGCTCTTTTTTCTTCTTTCTGAAAAGCCGATGTTCTTCCCTTCTTCTTTGCCTATACAGCTCAATGGCAGCTATCGTCTTCACCTGCAGCTTAGCCTTGTAGGCCTCATTCTTGGCTGCGAGCATCTGTCGGCATTCCTCATCAAACCAGGGGTTTCTTGCTGGTGGACGCGAGAAACCTAGCACATCAGTTGCGGTTGATCTAATGGCTTGTTGGCATCGTTGCCATTGTTCTTCGACAAGGTCTTGGCGGTCTCTGGCGATTGCAGTCTTTCGACATTAAATTTTTTCACAGTATTTCTGTTTTTTTGTGGCGTGGTGGATATCCGCATCCTTACTTTGGCTACAACAAGGTAGTGGTCCGAGTCGATGTTGGCCCCTCGGAATGTTTGGACATCCAAAATACTGGAAGCGTGCCTCTTGTCTATCACAATGTGATCAATTTGGCTGACTGTTCGTTGATCTGGAGACCGCCATGTCCCCTTTGTCTATATCGAGGTGAGGAAACCGTGTGCTGGCTATAGTGTCATTTCGTTCCGTAGCGAAGTCAATTAGCCTTAGTCCGTTACCAGACGTGTTGTCGTGTAGGCTATATTTTCCGACATATTTTCGTTTGCTGACGCCGACGACCTTCCACAGGGGTTCAATACCCCATCTGCAGTCGAGGTACTAGGCACCCACCAGTCACCAGCGTGGAGGTGAGAGTAGGAGTTGATAGTGAGAGGCTAGAGTGAGAACGCTTGTGTCCTCATATAATCGCATCACTATCCTTAAGCACCGGCGTTACAAAGTATGTATCAAAACTAATATTCCCCTATGGGATAGGGTATAAATACAGGGCCTCAAACCTAGCTTCCTTCTTCATTTTCCACAAAGAAGAGGAGCGCTCAAACAAATAAGGCTTAAAAACTTAGGTGTGTCACTTTTGGGATTTGAACCAGGGACCCAGAGCTTAGTAATGCAATGCACTAACCACTTAGTCTCTGCATTAAGAAATCAAGAATTGAAACCAAAAATAACTCCAAATACGAAGTTTCAACAAAATTAGTACAACCGTTTGGCCACAAGAAGGATGTACGGACCGAAAAACCGACAAAAAGCGGAATCGCGGGTACTACTGTTTTTGTGTCACCCTTTCATCGGTCAAAAAATTGCACGAAAAACAATATCTTTCTATTATAAGAGAAAAAATTTAAAAATTTATATTCTTCGAAACAACTGAGACCATCCATCTTAATAAGTACATAGTTCAAGTATTTGCTATTCAAGAAAAGTCTTTATTGGTCGGGATTTGAATTCAACAAAAAGTGAAAAGGTTGAAAAGGAAACATTAATTATCATAAGAGGTACTGCCATTTGGTTTGAACTCCTTGTGAGTCTTTTATTTATTCAGTGTATCCCATCACAAAGGATACTTCCTTCCACACTTATTAATTTCTAAATGACAGCGAAGTGACTTGTTTGTGCTTCCTCCTATTATCCTTTCGAGCTCACATTACGACAAATCAAATATCTATCACAATTAACTCGTGACATTTCATTGCGTTAATTAACCAAATTTACTCGTCTTGAATAAAATGGAAATTCAGTCGAAGCGTCCAACATCAAGTATATACCCTCACATGTACTCCTACAGTTCCTGTGTACACAATGGAAACAAGAAAATAAAATAAACACCTCCAAAGCAATGTAAACTTTTTGCATAAACACAAAAAGGACATTTTCCATTAGCGTGGCTTTAATGAACTCCAGGAATTCACTCAATTGGTTTTTTTTTTCTGTAACGGTGTGGATGTGTGTATGTGTATTCTAGGTCACAATACTAGCTCACACTGATGTGGCTGAGCGGCACGACCGACTGACGTTAGCTACAAACTATCCATGTTCCCACCTGAGAACATGAAGTGCGCGTTGCAAAAGTTTTTTTTAATGAACGCAGTCAAACAAGTGAAACACTTGAAACTTGGATGTCGACCGGAAGAACGAGAAATATTTGAAATGAGAATATGTACGTGTGTATGTGTGGGTGTGAAGGCACCAATATCGTCGCCAGAAAAATAAATGACACTATGTGGATGTGCCAAAGGACGACATAAAATCTTCTCCCATCCCATAGTTCAGCCCTCTCCATCGATGTTTCAAAACAAGCAAAGAAGGAACGTATTAGTACCAGAGAAATGGTATTTCTAAATGAACTAACACAAGGAGTCATCGGTTTTCATTGGAAACTAAATTGATTTCCTTTTCCGCATGCCGGCTAAACGAACACAATATTTCTTCAAATGAGGAGAAGAAATCCTACAAATGCACAAAGAATAGAATGCAATTAAGCCAGGTGCACACGAGGTAAGTACTGTCTGGAAAGGAAGCAAATAAAAAAATGTATGTCAGCCAAAAAAGAAAAAAAAAAACGCAAGGATATTGCAAACGGAAGGATGCATTTAACTGGTGACCGTACACCATCTATTGTGCAACTTCGAAATTGTCCGGAGTGTTTCCGACTACTGCTGCTTCAATTCTTTGAATAGAATTTAATCAAGGCAAGGCCACATGAAGAAATAGGGCGGTGGTACGTATTTGCTTAGATATAAGTGAGTTCTATACCCTTCAGGGTTTTGGTCAATTATTCATGCAATCAACACCAGGAGGAGGGTTGTAAAATCACACTTTCAATGGCGGGAGGAATTGCTTGGTTGAAGAACTTCTGAGACTGTTTATGCAGTGCTCCCCGTGTTGGATGATTTCAACTCCTTACATTTGGGCTGGTATTATCTATATACAAAAATAGATCTGAAGTCTCAGTCGACAGGATATATTTCCGTCATGTTCTTTTGTGTTAATTTTGATTAAAAGAATTGTAGCGTGAAACTGGTTCATTTCCTTAGTTTAAAGGATACGAATATTCGTCATATCATTCGAATGTATTTTGATAATAATTTTTTTTTCCAAAATGTAACGCCCGTCGCACAGATAAGGCGCGCCATTGTTTGCACAGTGGCCAATCCAAAATACAAATGCTTGGCGCAAAAAGCTTGTTAATACCCAAGGCCGAGCTGTCTCACAACCATTCATGTGTATGTGTGAACTTCTTGTACAATGGCAGTCCTGCCGACTGCGAACGGTTAAGTTGAGCTAAGCTTTTCTTTACAATTGGTACTACTCGGATGATGTGTCAGATCATCACAAGAGGACTTACTTAAGTGGCGCCACAGTCCGGAATGAACCTGGGCCTCAACCAACATGACTCTCCAATTAGCCCGGTCCGTAGCTAATGGACTCCAGTTGCGCACTCCAAGTTGGTTGAGGTCGGTTTCTACTTGTGCGCAGCACTAAAGGCGAGGTCTTTCTCTACTACGTCCGACGTCTGGCTGGAAATCGAAGTATTGCGAGCCGAAGTGTTGGTGTCCATTCGTTCTAACAGGTGATTTTTTAAGAGGTTAATTGAATCGATAGTTTGAACCTTGCAATTTAATGTTTAAAGATAATTTCATGCAAATGTTGACCGCGGCTGCGTCTCAGGAAGCCCATCCGCTGAGTCCAATTTTGGCATACTCTTTCACACATATCGGCCGGTATCTCACGAATGAATGCATGGATGTTGGCTTCCAGTGCGTCAATCGAAGCGGGCTTGTCCCTATAGACATTAGCCTTGACATACCCCCACAAAAAATAATCTAATGGTGTCAAATCGCACGATCTAGGCGGCCAATTGACCGGCCCGAAACGTGAAATTAACTGTTCACCAAACTCGCCTCGCAATTGCGCCATTGTTTCGTGTGCTGTGTGGCATGTGGCACCGTCTTGTTGAAACCACATATCATGCAAGTCAAGAACTTCCATTTCGGGCAAAAAAAAGTTTGTTATCATCGCTCGGTAGCGTTCACCATTGACAGTAACGCTGCGATTCGCATCATCTTTGAAGAAATATGGCCCAATAATGCCGCCGGCCCATAAACCGCACCAAACAGTGGCTTTTTCGGGATGCATTGGTAGCTGTTGCAATGCTTCTGGCTGATCTTCACTCCAAATGCGGCAATTTTGCTTATTTACGTACCCATTCAACCAAAAATGAGCCTCATCGCTGAACACAATTTTTCGATAAAAAAGCGGATCCTCGGCCAGCTTTCCAAGAGCCCATTCACCAAAAATTCGGCGTTGTGGTAGGTCAGCTGGCTTTAGTTCTTGCACCAGCTGTATCTTAAAAGGCTTTACGCCCAAATCCTTCCGCAAAATTTTCCACGTAGTGCTGTAACAAAGGCCTAACTGCTGGGAACGGCGCCGAATCGACATTTCGCGGTCTTCTGTCACACTAGCTGATACGGCCGCAATATTTTCTTCACTACGCACAGTACGTAAACGTGTTCGTGGTTTAATGTCCAACAAAGTAAATTTGGTGCGAAATTTGGTCACAATTTTCCGAATAGACTGCTCAGAAGGTCGAGAATGCCGATCATAAAATGGAAGCAGCGCGCGATGAACATTTCGAACCGAGCACGAATTTTGATAGTAAAATTCAATAATTTGCAAGCGTTGTTCATTTGTAAGACGATCCATGGTTAAATTGCAAACCAAACTGAAGCTGTCTGACAGTGACACAAGGTACTAAACACACGTCAGCTGTCAAAACCAGTGTTGCCAAAACCAAACCAGCTAAAAAATCACCCGTTACATGCCCTAGCCATCTAAAACGTCCAATGCCGAGTTTTTTGACTAGGGGCATGTTGCTGTACAGATCGTATAGTTCTTGGTTGAATCTTCGTCTTTATAGCCCGTCAACGCAAACGGGACCATATTTGTCGAAGAATTTTCCTCTCGAAACGACCAAGAATTTCTTTATCCATTTATGATACGTTCCATGGTTCAGCAGGACTGTGTTGATCAGGGCGTTATATACGATCTCCTTAGTAGTTCGAGTTAGGGCAGGAGTAATTCTTCGATATGTTTTTGTCAGAGTTAATAGCGGAGCCGAAGTAGATAAAGTCCCGTACTACTACAAAGTTACATCTGACAACAGTGACTTTCTGTCCAATTCGTAAATGTTGTGTATCCTTTCGTGTTCACAGCATATACTTAGTCTTACCCACATTTACTGCTTAGTGTGAATAGTCAATATGGGTTATTCACTATGATAGCAAACGTGGCTATGACATTACATTGAGCCCTACCAATGAAGTCAATATCGTCGGCGTATGCTAGAAGTTGCACCGATTTTTGGAAAATTGTTCCTCTGGTGTTGGCTCCGGAGTTTTGCACAATCCTCTCAAGAATCAAATTAATAAAGTCACATGACAGCGCATCGCCTTGCCTAAATCCTTTTTTTAGTATCGAATGTGTCGGTGAGGTCGTTTCCGACCCTGATGGTGTAGCCAGAATTCTCCATCGTCATCCTACACAAACGAACGAGTGTGGACGGTATACCAAAACTAGACATGACTCTGTATAGTTTGTCTCTATATTTGCTGTCCCATGCGGCTTTGAAATCGATAAATAGGTTGTGGGTATCGATTTGGTCTTGGGTTTTTTTCAGGACCTGCCGAAGTGTGAAAATTTGATCGGTTGTGGGCTTTCCTGGCCTTAAACCACACTGATAAGGGCCAATCAGGTTGTTAGTAAACTGTTTCAGGTATGTTCACGTATTAAGGCAGATAGGATCTTGTAGGTGATGTTGGGATGTTGAGGATGCCTCTGTAGTTGGCATAGTTCCAAGGGTCTCCTTTTTTGTGGATCCGGCAAACGATGCTGAGGTTCCGTTCTTTAGGCATACGTTCATCCGTCCAGATTTGGCTTATGAGTTGGTGGATGTTACTTACCAAGTCAACTCCGCCAGCTTTATAAATCTCAGTGGGAAGGCCTTCATTTCCGGCGGCCTTATTATGCTTGAGTCTAGATATTGCTATTCTCACTTCACTTAGGTCGGGTGGTTGGCAGTTTTCGCTGCCGTTGCCAATATAAAATGGTTCGTTCTGTCTGACAGAGGAATGTTGCTCGTCATCGCCGTTTAACAGTCTGTAGAATTGTTTCTTCCATATCCTCAGCATCGACTATGTCTCAACTACGATATTTCCTTGTCTTTGACGTTTTACACTTTTGTAAAACTTTCGAACATCGTTCCTGGAGTGGCACCTCTCTAAATCCTCGATCGCGAGCATTTTTTGCTATTTTCTCTTCTTTCTGAAAAGCCCCTGTTCTTTCCTTCTTTTCTGCATATAGAGTGCAATGGCAGCTCTCATCTTCACCTGCAGCTTAGCCTTGTATGCCTCATTCTTGGCTGCGACCATCTGTCGGCATTCCTCATCAAACAAGGGATTCCTGCTGGTTGCCGCGAGAAACCCAGCACATCAGTTGCAGCTGATCGAATGGCTTGTTGGCATCGTTGCCATTGTTCTTCGACAATTGCCTTGGCGGTCTCTTGCGATTGCAGTCTTTCGACGTTAAGTTTTTGTACAGTATTTCTGATTTATTGATGTTGATGCAGAATCATTAGTAATATTAATATGAACATTTCGTCTATAGACCATTTTAACCCACGCCCACTTTTTGGGGGCGTTTTCTTACAAAAACCGGTTGTGTACCCTACCCCATAGCATATGCAGGAGAAAAACGATGTTTTTTGTCAAACTGTGTGAACAATATGAACAATATGTTGTGACAATGTTCTATATTATAGGCCCATAAAGCCCACTTTTTGGAGATATTAATTTTAAGGATGGGATGGGATAGGGTATTCAACGATCCACACAGCGGATTTTAGCCTTCTCATATGTTGTTTTTCTAATGTTGATAATGCAATCAAAAAAATCGTCAATAAATATTAAAAGACCGTCAATATCTGAAAAATTCCTCACCATTTCTGAGTGAAATATCTCAGGGGCTGATTTGAGTCCAAATGGTAAACTTAAAAATCTATATCTTCCATATGGCGTGCTGAATGTACAGAGTTTAGAAGATTCTTCATCCAGGGGAATAGCCCATAGTCTGGCTGTTGATCCATTTCCATGTGCTATACAAAAGGATATCACGAATTTAATATCTCCGATTTACTTTTTTCATTTGAATACAATTACTTTAACAAAAAAATATTTGATAATCTATCCCTATCCAGAGGTTGACAATCATAGTGAAACAATAAAATGAACAAAATCAGTCAGTCCGAGGTATCCACCCTTCAAATGTTAATATACATCCTCATCTCATGATATAAATGACTTGGCCCTTACCTCCCGTAATCACATTACGTCGTAAATTGCGCAACTGATAGCATTTACTTGCCGGAATCTCGTTTCCGGTAAATAATGTTCTAGAATTTTCAATTCCAACCCATCCGCCCTTCATTGAGGTACTTCTGTACTAACATCTCTCAACCATCTATCCCCTCATAGTTGAAGGTGAATATTTTCCTCATTTTAAATGCATGTACAAGTTGTTTTCCGAAATGGAAAATCCTTTTTCCTTGCTAAATGTAAAGTGGGCTGGGCAACAAACTACTGCAGCATCATCATCATCGTCGTCGTTGGTGTACTTACTTGCCTGGCAGATGTTAAGGTTAGGGCTCACTGAAGTGTATAATGGTACCGATATTTCGAATATTTCCTCTTCGAACGTCCAAGGATATACTACCTACACAAACATGGTCTAACTTTTGAATTTGTCATTGTATTGCAATGCTACACAACTTGCATTTCTATAGCAGATGGCAGCACAACTAACATGGACAGTCACTTGTGATTTTAGGGACACGGTGTAATCCTTATCCAACATTTAAAGTAAATGTGAATGGATTGCTTTATTGCTGGATGCAGGATGTTTTGTTGAATTGTGCAAAACATTTTATAAAAAATTAACTATACAAGAGCTGATGTTGATGTTTATGCAGTTGACGTGTGTCTTTGTCACGCAGTAAAGTCGAAGTAAATAATAGTCTGACCCTGTGGTCTTTAAAAGTGGTTTCAGTCCTCTTGTTTTTTTTTGAGTCTTATTTATATTGAATTCCGCAGAACATGTTGCTCATACGCCACAGTGCTTAGGTGCATGGAATCGTTGCTTAATCCCATACTCTGGTGTACATGTCGGAGAAAAATAATAGCCTTTTTTGACAGATCACGTGTGAGTCGTGTCATGCTGTCATGTTATTTTTGTTTAGTATTGTTTGGCATTTCATAATGGAAAGACTTACGCGTGAACAACGTTTACAAATTGTTCAACTTTATTATGAAAATTCACGTTCTGTGAGGAATGTGTTTCTGCACTTCGCTCAACTTATGGTCAACATAATCGGCCTACTGAGCGTACTATTCGCAATACCATAACCCATTTTGAGACCCAGCATTCATTATTGGATAATATTCGACCGAATAGACCACGTCCAGCACGCTGTGAAGAAAATATAGCGGCCGTAGCTGAGAGTGTACACGAAGACCGTGGAGAGTCGATTCGGCGCCGTTCGCAGCAACTCGGACCATGATAACCGACTATTTGATGCCTGAAATTGAAGCTCGTGATCTCGGCGACATTTGGTTTCAGCAAGACGGCGCCACTTCCCACACATCGCATCAATCAATGGACTTATTGAGAGAACATTTCAGTGAGCACCTAATTTCACGTTTTGGGCCGGTCGATTGGCCACCAAGATCGTGTGATATCACACCGTTAGACTTTTTCCTGTGGGGATATGTAAAGTCAAAAGCTTATGCCGACAAACATCACGCGTGTCATTCGCCAGTTACCAGTCGAAATGCTCGAACGAGTGATCGAAAATTGGACTCAACGGATGGACCATCTGCGACGTAGCAACGGCCAACATTTGATAGTCATAATCTTCAAAAAATAAATGCCAAAGAATGTTCTTTCAAATGATAATAAACATTCTCCATTAAACTTGAATTTTCTGTGTTTTTTTCTTTAAAAAAGTAGGGTACCTCGAAATGGATCACACTTTACTTACCGACCACGCAGCGCGAAGAGAGTTCGTTGAATGGATTTGGGAACAACATAGATAAATAGCCTTTATGCATGTTAAAGGACATTCGGGTAGAAATGAGGTATGGAACCACATACCACATTAGACCCGCTCTAAAAAGCACACCAAATTACATATTTACATCGCTACGTTGACATTTACAACAACAAAACACATTTTTTTATCATATAGACGAGAATATACCGTCTGCGAAGCCCGCGGAAGCTGGAGACTCGCGACGGGCAGCTACAGAAAGGTCGTCGACCCCCAACACGATGATGACTGATCGTCCTCCCCGATCCCTGAAGCAAATCGATTGAAGGAAATCGTTTGCGCCACCGTATTATGGGGGTAAACGCAAAAGGTTCGACGTTCTCTTGTTTCACTCATGGTGGGAGGGAGTGATGAACAGCAGAGGCGTATGGCAGACTGCCCAAAAGACACCCCTCTAACAAAGCTGCAACTTAATAAGTTAGGTTCGATGGCCAAGAGAAGGCAGTCTCCTTCCACAAATGCTGGAGCAACAAGGGGCAACTGAACGGCCTAGCAAAAACAATCTCACAACACAAAAACAAACAAACATGGACACCAAAGATACGTGACATCATGTCTGGAACACGAAAGGCTGAAAACTGTCAATGTATCCAAAAGACAGCTGTCAAATCGGCAAACACCGAAGGGGACAAACCCAAGTGTCCTAAACACCACCAGAAATACCAAAAGCAAATACCACGAGTCCAACGTAAAAATAATTTAAAGATGGCGCCCAAATGAAAATACCTTACCCCAAAATCTGCAAGCGAAACCATGTCACCTTCTCCTTCTTCCTCAAAGCTCAATGCTTCTAAGTGAAGTGTGTTAAGATGCGCAGTAAGACCTGCCAGATATTAAAGGCTTGGGCGTTACATTTGATTCGAAATTATATTATGGCCCGTTAGTTTTGCAACAATCCTCTCATGAATGAGATTAAAGAAGGCAAGTGACAGTGCGTCCTAAATCCTTTTCTGGTATCGAATGTTTTGGCGATGTCATTTCCAACCCTGAGGGAGCAGCTGGAATTCTTCATGGCATCCCACAAACACGAACAAGTTTGGGAGGTAAAACAATGTTTCTGTATAGTTCGTCTTTATAAATTCTTTCGTATGCGGTTTTGAAAAGGATGAATAGGTGGTCGGTATCGATTTGGACTTTTTGGGTTTTTTTTTTTAGGATCTACCGAAGTATGACGATTTAATCTGTTTTAGACTTTTCTGGCCTAAAACCACACTAATAAGTGCCAGTGAGGTTGTTGGTAAGCTTTTCAGGCGTTCACATATTACGGCAGATAGGATCTTGTAGACGATGTTGAGAAGGCTTATGTTCTTGTAGTTGGCGCGGTTCAGCCTCCTTTTTGTGGATCGGGCAAACGATGCTGAGGTTCCATTCTTCAGGCTTACTTTCATCCGAAGAAATTTTAGTTATAAGTTGATAATTCGGCAGGAAGGCCGTCCTACCGGGCAGCCCTGTTAATCTCAAATTTAGATATTGATATCCTCACTTCACTTAGGCCAGGTGGTTGAATGGTTCTGTCTGAGAGCAGAAGATTGTTTGTCATCGTAGTTTAACAGGTTGCAGAAGTGGTTCTTCCATATTCTCAGCATCGACTGTGTCTCAACTGATCTAATTGCTTGTTGACATATTCGCCCTTGATCCTTGACATTAGTTGCGAGAGATTTAGGGAAAAATGTTCTGCAAAGGACTTGACGATCTCTTTCGATTGCAGTCTTTTGACATTATTTTTGTTGTCAATATTTTCTAATTTTCTTGACATGGTGGATATCCGCACTCCGGCTCGCTTCTTCGATTCCCTGCCAGACGTCGTACAGTGGGGCAGAAATGCCTGATTAACGGCGATAATTATAAAGCTTTTTGTTGCCTAGACCAAAAGATACTTTTCGAAAGGTTTTTTGTATGCTGAATTAGATTCCGAAGTCAAAAAAATCTCCACCACTTCAGGTTTCTGAGATAATCCCGTTAAAAAATCTTAAATACGCTTGTTTGGTATTTTTTGGTGTATATATTAGAGTGAGGAATTTGGAATTAACAGAATAAAAAGCCATTCGTGAATTTAATATTTTCCTTATTTTAAATTCAATTTTAAACATTCTTATATCATTTTTTAGTTCAATATTCTTATATTACATATAAGTTAAAATGTTTAAACATATCAACAGCTACATTTTGATTGAAGACAAATAAGTTAGATTTTGAAATATGTATATAATATCTGAAAAAAAAACAAACAAAAATATTTTGTGTACCTGGGAACATATATAAAAATATTCGTTTACCTTAGCTTGGTGTAGTTAACAAATTATTTGTGTAATAGTTACTATTTTGAGTCCATAAAAGTAGTCAATAATATCAGTCTGCGGTTGGTTGCTTAAATCGGGCTCTAAAATCATTTCGATAGCTTCAGAAACAAATGGAATTTTTTGGAAGGTTTTCGAACTCTCTGGTTGCTAATAAATGGATCCGAAGATATTAACATTCGGTTCATAATGTCTGTTAATGTGTCTTGTCTAGATGTTTTTCGACTAAAATATTCTCTGTACATTTTAAAATTCTTATTCCGGGCTTCTAAAGCTTCTTCACGCAATTCTCCAATGGGCAATATACTTTGAGAAATTATTTCATGTCCATGAATACGAATTTTATGAACTGAAGTGCTCATATAATACCAAGGATAGAGCATTACAAACAACTTTGCAGTCTCAAGACAATAAATTTTAAATTTTGGAGCATCAATACTAAATCCACTTGATAAGCACTGCAAAATTATATGAAATTTTAGTATCAGATTTTCATCAATACCGGCTATTTCGCTAAAACTATTTTTATAGTTTTTAAAAAAAACGCCTGGCTACATTTCCCGTATTTGTATTGCCATATCCTGGTTTGGGTCGGTCAACTTTAAATCCCAATTCCTTTTCAAATGCCTCTTGAATGCGTGACTTATTTTGAGAAACACAATCTTCAGGCGTTTTTGATTTACGCCATTCTTTCACAGGCAATTTGTAAGCAATGTGAAGCAGGCATTCAAACATTCGTATCCATGCATGAAGAACAGATATTCCAAATGATAAAAACTGTTGAGAAATTGGAAGTGATACCATATATTTAATATTATTAAAGTCTTTGGATGTTGCCTGGCAAAGATAACATCTCTGAGCAGAACGAAAACCACTCAGGCTATAGCATAACTTGCCATCAACCATTGAAACTATCAACTGGTGTTTGACTAAGTACTCTCTATCCTCAATAATTATTTTTGTTGGTTCCAGTTCATTATCTGCGATTGAATGGATTCGTTCTCTCTGTTGACCAATAAATCCGTTTCCTTCTCGAAAGTTATCTTTATAGGTCTACAGTACCTAGGAGATGAAGGAAATTGTTGGATAACTTTAATTGTACTAGACAAGGTAGAAATACAAATTTGTCATCTGCATCAGTTGTATTAAAACTCTTTGATGATATTCGCTGTGCCCAGAGCTACCATCAAAACCCACTATAAAGCGTAAGTTCATTGCTGCTCACTCTATTCAAAACATCTTTCTGTTATGCTGATATTCTTTCAACAGTGTGATCGAGCAGCTTCTGCATCGGAACTTCAGCTGAGAGAGAAAGATATTGTTTTCGTGAAAATTTTCGACCTCGAGATTTTGATTGATTCTAACATTACGATGATAGCGGAGCGTAAAAAAGTGTTTTTTGGAATTCCGTCCGTCGGTCCGTCTGGCCATTTTTTTAGTTTGCTTTTAGCCATGTTAATAACGGTAACTGCCATATAAAAATTACACATAACCTTAATTTTCTCGAAAACGGCTCTAACGATTTTGATTAAACTTTATATATACTATAACCATAGTTGTTCCAACAAAACTGCATACTCAGTTTTTTTCGATAAAATTCATATAACGTATTTTGTCATTTAGGCCATATAAATAAAATTGTTAATTTCTCGCAAACTATTATGTCAAATTGAATGAAATTTAATATATATACTACAATTACAGTTTGAAGCAATTCCACATAATTAGTTTTAGCCCAACTATCACTAACGGAATTTTCAGTTTTGGCCACTAACGGAAAATCATTATTATTCACATTGACATCGATTCCTTCAAAATTCGGAGAAAACATTCGTATAAATACATTTCGACATTATTTATATCATTTTAGCATCAATAATCAAAATGCTTATGATATGATCTAACGCCCAACTTGCTGTGAAAGAGAAAGTTGCGTACGACCAAGTCGTGCACCCACCACTCGTTTGGATAGCATTTGGTTTTTGCTTTTTGCACAATTTTGTAAGAAGGCAAAACATCGGTGATATATCTTCTTATTATCTAGTATTGATCTTGATCCCGCGACAGTTTTGCTTCTATGTATAATCATTGACAAGGTTTGACCAGGAGTTAGCATAACTGTCGAACTTTTTGATGTATCAGGAGGTGGAATTGACAAGTTTTTTTTAAATAAAACTGCAGTTTTTTATCTCCACAAGCTCGAAAATTCATTTGAGCAACGAAAAGAAGCTCTTCTGCAGATGTACTCTGCGCGTCATCAGGTTAGCACACCCCTGCTTTTAATAGTTTTCGCTCAATTCTAATAAAAGTAAGAAAGCTAAAATTCTAAAAATTCTAGCGATTATTAACAAATCAATTTTCAACTAAATAAAACAAAAATTAGTGTTTCTGTATTTGTCACTATTTTTTTATAATTTATTTTCGAAATCAACTGAAAAATTAAAAATTTAATTTAGGTCATCAGGTTAGCACACATCACTTTTTTTTTAAATTTTTTTAACTTTTTCAGGTAAGAACTTATTTTTAAACTTATAAATTAACAAATTTAAACATTTTTTTACAATTTTAATAATGAGTCGATCCTCCCTTGTTGAGAATCATCTCATAGATCCGATTGGGAAGCGATTCGTACAACTTTCCAATATAATTCAAGGAAATGGTTGACCAAGCGCTTTTAATGCCTTCAATTAATTCCTCTTTGGTAGAATATTGCCTGCCAGATTATTAAACTTTGCGAGCCAGCCATCCCCGTACGTTTTCTATTATATTGATGGCCGGTCAGTAAGGCGGCCACTTCAATAAATCGACGTTTTGTGCTTCAATCCAAGACCTAATCACCCGGGCAGTGTGAATCGGAGCATTGTCGTGTTGGAAACGCCATGGCACATTTCCAAATTAATTTTAAAAATGGGGAAAAGCAGTTTCCAGTACGTTTTTATAAGTGTTTGCATTCATATTTGTGTTCAAAAATTGCAGCTCGCACGTACCATAGTAGGAGATAGCTCCCCACACCATCACACCGCCCACACAACTATGAAGTCGATCCAACTGATATTCCGCCTTCCGAAGATCATGGAAATAATAGTTGTATCCATCGGGTCCTTCCAAATTAAATTTCTTTTCATCCGAAAAGACAACATAGTGCAAATCAGATTTCCAGGCCATGTGCTCTCGTGCGAAATTTAATCGCATTTTTTTCGAGCATCGTTAAGTGGTGGTTTTTTCTTTAGTTTTAATCTTTCCCTTATCACCCTTTGAACAGTAGATAAGCTCGCTTTAACACCAACATTTGCCCTGATCTTTGCGGTAGATTCATGAAAGTTGGATGCGTTTCTCAAAATTGCTCTCTTATCAGCATCGGAAATCACTTTGTTATTACCGCCTTTATTATTTCGACCATATCCCGACTTATTGCGTAAAAAATTGTATATCACTTTTCGACTTCTGCCAACTTTTTTTGATATTTCACTTATTGAGAGCCTGAGCTCTTAAAAGCTTCGATTTTTGCTTTCTCTTCAACCGATAGCATTTTTCCTTTACCCATATTAAAAAAAATAGATCACTTGAGCAGTAAATAAAATTTGGTGCCAATACGTGTCCAAATTCCGAAGATAAATGAAAGACAAGGTGCATGTGCTAACCTGGTGACGCAAAAATTAAGCTCATATTTCCATTAAAACTAAAAGAAAATAGCAAAAACCATATAACGGTATATTGTTATTGCATGTTCTCTTTGCCAATTATAGTACATACAAAGATGAGAAAAATAGAAAACAAAAAAGTAACTGCAAGTTAACAACAACAAAATCAGAAGCAATCGTATTAGGCTGATGAAGCTGTGCTAACCTGATGACGCGCAGTGTATCTCGAAGATCAGCTACTCTTTCGCGTTTTCTTCGCTTACTTAAAAGATCAAAACTAGACTGAGGGCGTCCAGAGGGTAGTAAATACATTTTAAATTTAACTTTTAACAAGATCAGTGTTTGATAAAAATGAATCAAATTTCATTTTTATCAAACACTGATCTTGTACGGTGGCTTTTCTTCCACTTAGATTTAAGTTCAAATTTAAACTGTATAAATTCTTTTCTTAGTTCTGACACATGATTTTCAGTACAGTTTGTTCTTGTTATTAAAAACGTCTCAATATCTTCAATTTTATTGTCAACAGTTCTAGATATACTGTTAAAAAAGATTTCGCAGATTCCTGCCTTTTGCAAGAGAAAAATTGCATGTTGATCCTTAAACATAATGAAAATGGTTTAATTATTTTAATTTGGAGAGGCATGTTGGTTGAGGCTCAAGTTCATCACGGACTGTAGCGCCACTTAAGTAAGTAAGTAAGATATCTTCGGAATGTTCGGACATCCAAAATATTGTCTACTGCAAACCTCACCTAAGAAAGGTGAATACAAAAAGCATACATCAGATATTTTGTTCTTAAGCGGACCTTGATATATTAGATACTCTTGACCACATGAATGAATAAAAACCGAATCACCTGTAGTTGTTATTTACACGTCTTTTTGTCATTCGTCTCATACGAACTTCCAAAGAAGCATACACAGGAAGATGCAAAAGTCTTGTATCGAATTTTTATTTTGTTGTGATTTTAGAAAGGGTCAAATCCCAAATCCACCGAAAAGCTGTGGAGAGAACATACATGTCAGCACCCTCCCAACGATAAGAACAATGCTTGCAACAAAAATGGCAACATCAACACTTTCGTCTCATACGAACCCCCAAAAAACTACTACCGAAGCACTTCATGATGAACCTTATTATTGCCCTACTGACTTAAAGCTTGTTTTAAACATTCAGATGTTTCTTTATCAGTCACGGGACAGTTCTCCAAAAACTGTATTTAAATTTTAATATGAGCTGAGAATACTTTCCAAACAGACTGTTATTCCATCCCACAATTTCAATAAACAAATTAATTGAGGCATATACGTAATATTTTGCCACAAGTTTGTTGAACATCTTGATAACAGCGGCATGCCCTTCACATAAATAGAACGTATTAATCAAAGCTTTACTTCTGTCTTCATTAAGACTCTCCGTACCACCAAGACCATTCAATCAGATTACCAAACATCTCTACTCCTTTGGCATTTCCACGAGTACCTTAAGTCTTACTGTCCATCAATTACAATTGATTTGGAATAAACTAACATTTTGCTTCTAATTTCATTAGTAACTCAAGCAAAGCCTTGCACTTCATTACCAGTGCACCCAGTCAGTGCCATACCCGCCGATAATAGAATCAACAATTCCATTGCTCAATCAAAACTGTTCCTTACTTTCGAAATCAATTGAGAACTTCGTTACCACGTTACCTATCCTTGAACGAAGGACGTAATTTAATTAATTAACTACCAACCTTGAAGTAGAAAATCTATTCGATCGACATGCAGTAGTTGTAGTTGTACTTGGTATTCGTCTTAGTGCATGAACAAAAATTCAACTCCTGGTCGGAAGTTATATTCTCCTTTGTGACTCCAGCTCTGGCTACGATTATTCAATTCCAATATTCAACGTGAGCATCAAATGGAATTAGTTTCACTACTTTGGTGCAAACAACGACCACCTCTGGGATAGCGACCGCACAAAGTTCATGCGGTACCAGCACACTTCCTTTACCAATGACCACATCATACAATACTCCCTGAATCTGTGACATCTGAAAAATTCAATAAAATCCTTCTCAACATTGTGGTCGTCATTAAGGATTCAAGTCATGAACTTCGTTAACAAAAGTTATCGGACAAAACATTCACTTCCACCTTGAAATCGTATTTTCTGCAAATGTGTTGTTGTTGTCAATAGGGCGGGGATGATGTATGAATCAGTGACCTTTAAAGGATTCAATAAATTTAGTATACCATGCAAAATAGTACCTACCAAGGCTAACTTAATGAAGTGGTCGACGAAACTTTCTACGTGCGGTATGCGTTCGAAAGTGCCCTAATGTACTCAGGTTGAGTTGTTCTTTGAAGAGGGTTATGGGATGCCAATGACGGGAAAGTTACTTGTAAGGATGAAAAATGAACCTTGTCTACGTGAAAGGGTTTCACGGTCGAAAACTGACTCGGAGAGTTTTAGATTAATGAGAAATTCTGATTGAAATAACTTTGTGGTTGAAGTTTTCTGATTTCAAGACAAAAAAAAAGTCCTTCGACTAGGTTTCCGACTTTTACGAGTCATTAGGTAAACTGGAAAGCAACCTTTTTGTCCCGTGAAAAGTGCTACTGATTTATATGTAATTACAGTAGAACAGACGTTTATGATGACATTTTTCAATAGTTTTTTAGGTGAACTTTGCAGGGGCTAGACAGCGGACACATCATTATTAAAAAAAAGACTGGGATGAGAAAAATCATCTGTCTTAATTTTAGAAATGCGGTTACTAAACTCTACAAAAATATCTAAGCTAACAATTATACTTTGATAATCCTCAGTCCTCAAGTGGCGGATAGAATACTTACTTACTTATCGAGCTCCCGAACCGTGAAGAGTCTCTGCCTGAGACACTGCAGCCTACCTCTACGATCCCAGGTTCGCTGCTTATAGTTGTCTAGACCAAGCGCGTATGCTAGACGCGATGGCTTGGTCTTTGAAATGGAGGTTCGGTCTTCCTTGCCTTCTCGAACCTTGGGGCTGGGATTCGAATATCCTTTTAGCAGGAGCATTATTGTCCATTCGGTCGATGTAGCCGAGCCAATGTAGTCGACGTATTTTGGCTTTTTGGACGATATCCACAATCTAGAGTTCGCGGTTGTATCTTCTCCTCGTACTGGAGCAGATATTCGCCCTTTTTCGAAGGAGCACAGTATCAGTTCTCCCTTCTTGCTTATCGTCCAGCATGCATCGCCATAAATCAGAACTGGCAGGATAAGGCTTTTGTAGAGCACAAAATTCGTACTTCGAGTTTTGAACCCAGTTGTTTCGCCAAACCGAAGTAGCAAGGTTTCATTGGCTAATCCTTCGACGGATCTTTACTGAGTGTCATTCGTGGTGTCTATGTTTACTTCGAGTTAGGTGAACTCCTTAAGATAGATAGATAGTTTATTTTGTATATAATTTTACAATAGGTTTGTTATCGCACATTTTACACAGAGATTTAATAACAAGTACTTTTCTTCTGAAATATTATATATTAGATTATTAGATAACTATGAGAGACAAATATAAGATTGTTTTTTGGAGCAAAATACAAACAAAAACTCCAAATATAAAGAGAAAAAAAAAATAAATAAAGAAATATAAAGGTTAAAAAAAGGTTAAAAAATCAAAATTAATTGAAAAAAACTAAAAATAAATAAATAAACAAAAAAAAAATAATAAATAAATAAATAAATAAACAAATAAATAACTACATAACTAAATAAATAAATAAACAACTTCAATAGTATTTAATATATAATAATAATAATAATAAAAAAAAAAAACAATTTAATAAATAGCAATTAACAAAAAAAATTAAATAAATAACAATTAAATAAAAAACAAATAAATAAATAACAATTAAATAAATAACAATTAAATAAATAACAATTAAATAAATAACAATTTAATAAATAACAATTTATTAGATAACAATTAAAACAAATGCCAATTAAATAAATTAAATTAAGTAAGTTAAACAATAACAACAATAGAAAAAGTTAAAAAAAGTTAAAAAAAAAAATTTTACATATAATTCTGTATTAATTTGTGTTCAAAGCATTTATTAAAGGATTTTCAGCAAAAGCGCAACGTTCAAAAAAAGTGCTTTTGAGTTTAGCAATTCTATTGAATATCAAATCAACATTTGCTTTATTATGCAGATCTCTGGTTGAGTGGTGCCAAGGTAAATTTAACATTAATTTCAAAATTTTATTTAGCGATATTTGCAGTTTTTTTATATGACACTTTGCACAGTCTCCCCATACTTGGCACCCATAAAGTAAAATCGCTTGAAAAATGACCTTAAAAATTATTATTTTATTTTCTTTTGAAAGCAATGAATTTTTATTGATGAATGGATAAAGAATTCTAGTAGCGATTGATATTTTCTTTAAAGTTCTGGTAATATGATCATTAAAGGTCAGTTTTGAGTCCAAGTATATACCTAAATATCTAACGCAATGCTCCCATTGAATGTATATTCCATTTACCTGAATTGGGTTATAAGGTAGGAAACAAGCTTTTCTTTTTCGCGTGAAAAAAATGGCTTGAATCTTACGCTCGTTCAGTTTTATTTTCCATTTTTTGTAATATTTTTCAATTATTTTCATCGCATTATTTAGATTACTCTCAATTGAAAGAGAAAACTCATGAGATGAAAATATGGCAGTATCATCTGCGAATATTGCAACATTACAATTAGGTAATTTTGGAAAGTCGGATGTAAAAATATTATACAATACTGGGCCAAGAACAGAACCTTGCGGAACACCAGAATAAAACGATACTAAATTAGATACACAACTGTTAACATGAACTTTAAAACATCGACAAGATAAGAAACTTTGGACTATTTTACAGATATACGAAGGAAAATTGAAACGTATCATCTTGTAAATAAGACCAGCATTCCAGACAGTATCAAAAGCCTTTTCTATATCAAGTAAGATAATACCAGTCGATCTTCTAACTGTACGATTTTCCTTAATATAGTTACAAATTCTAAGCATTTGGTGGGAAGTACTGTGATATTTCCTAAAACCAAATTGCTCCATTGGATAAATGTTATAATCACATATATATTTTGTTAATTTCTCCTTTAGTGTTTTTTCGTAAATTTTACTTAGGTTACTAAGTAAACTGATAGGCCTATAACTCTCAGGATTATCGCTGGGCTTACCAGCTTTTATAATTGGCACAACCTTTGCTAGTTTCCATCCATCAGGGAAATATTCTATTTTCAGACAAGCATTAATCAGGAATGCTATCTGCCTGATTCCAGCTTTTGGCAAATACTTAAGATATATATTTTTTATTTCATCGAGACCTTTAGCTTTTCGTGGTCGTAAAGAATTGATATAGAATTCGATGTCATCTTCTGTAACGTAAGTAACAGGTGAACTCCTTAACTATTACATAGAAATCGCTGCTATCAATAGTGACGTTTTGTCCTAGGCGGTGGACAGATGCTTGTTTGTTTGTTGATAGCATGTACCTGGTCTTCTGCTCATTTACTTCAAGGCCAACGGATTTCGCCTGTTCTTCAATCTCCGTGAACGCTTTTATCACGGCATGTTGGGAGCGACCGATGATGTCAATGCCGTGATCAAAGCAGCTGGACGGACCTATTGAAAATAGTGCCTTCCTCGTTGACACCTGCCCTACGCACTATCTGCTCCAGTATGAGATTGAAGAAGTCACTCGATAGCGTGTCTCCTTGCCGAAATCCGGTGCATGCTTGGAATAGTACGAAGGAGCTACTTCCAAACTGCACGTTGCATCGCGTGTTTTCCCGCGTCTCGCGACACAGCTGAATCAGTTTTGCCTGGATTCCGAATTCGGCCATCGCCATATAGAGCTTCTGACGATCATATCATACGCCGCTTTGAAGTCGATGAATAAGTGGTGAGTTTAGACTTGAAATTCATTGTTTTTTTCTAGGATTAGCCTCAGTGTGAAAATTTGGCCTATAGTCGATATGCCGGAAGCCACAATGGTACGTGATTAGTGTGTTGCAGAACAGTTTTAGCCGTTCACACAGTACGTTGGATAGGATCTTGTATGCGACGTTAAGCTGGGATATGCCCCGATAGTTCTTGCAAGACATAGGATCGCCTTTTTTGTAGATGGGGCATATGGAGCTGGTTGTCCAGTCATTGGTCATTTTTTCCTCCACTCATACTTGGTTGATTTGATGAGGAATGCCGACAGATGATCGCAGCCAAGAACGAGGCCTACAAGGCTAAGCTGCAGGTGAAGACGAGAGCTGCCATTGAGCTCTATAGGCAAAGAAGAAGGGAAGAACATCGGCTTTTCAGAAAGAAGAAAAAAGAGCAAGAAAAGCACGCGATCGAGGATATAGAGAGGTGCCACTCCAGGAACGATGTTCGCAAGTTTTACCAAAGTGTAAAACGTCAAAGCCAAGGCTACAAGGCTCGAACAGAATCCTGTCGAGATGAACAAGGAAATATCGTAGTTGAGACACAGTCGATGCTGAGGATATGGAAGAACCACTTTTGCAGACTGTTTAACGGCGATGACGAACAACATTCCGCTATCAGGCAGAACGATCCATTCAATATTGGCAACGACAGCGAAAACTGCCAACCACCCGACCTAAGTGAAGTGAGGACAGCTATATCTAAACTCAAGCTTAATAAGGCCGCCGGAAATGACGGCCTTCCCGCTGAGCTCTATAAGGCCGGCGGAGATGACTTGGTAAGTAACATCCACCAACTCATAAGCCAAATCTGGTCGGATGAAAATATGCCTAAAGAATGGAACCTCAGCATCGTTTGCCCGATCCAAAAAAAGGAGACCCTCTGAACTGCGCCAACTACAGAGGCATAAGTCTCCTCAACATCGCCTACAAGATCCTGTCTGCCGTAATATGTGAACGCTTGAAACCGTTTACCAATAACCTGATTGGCCCTTATCAGTGTGGTTTTAGGCCAGGAAAGTCCACAACCGATCGAATTTTCACACTTCGGCAGATCCTGGAAAAAACTCAAGAAGTCCAAATCGATACCCACCACCTATTCATCGATTTCAAAGCCGCATATGACAACATTTATAGAGACGAACTGTACAGAGCCATGTCTAGTTTTGGTATACCGCCCAAACTCGTCCGTTTGTGTAGGATGACGATAGAGAATTCTCGCTGCTCCATCAGGGTCGGAAACGACCTCACCGACACTTTCGATACCAAAAAAGGATTTAGGCAAGGCGATGCGCTGTCATGTGACTTCTTTAATCTGATTCTTGAGAGCATTGTGCAAAACTCCAAAGCCAACACCAGAGGCACAATTTTCCAAAATTCGGTGCAACTACTAGCATACGCTGACGATATTGACATCATTGGTAGGACTCAACGTGATGTCATAGCCACGTTTGCTTGTATAGAGAAGGAAGCGGCAAAAATGGGTTTAGCAGTAACTAAGGGTAAGACAAAGCATGTGCTGTCAACACTAAAGGACACACAACATCGGCGGATTGGACAGAACGTCACCGTTGACGGATATAACTTTGGCTACGCTATTAACTCTGACAACAACATCTCGTCAGAAATCAAATGAAGAATTACTCTTACCAATCGCTTTTTTTCGGGCTAAGAAGGCCATTTAGTAGTAAAGCCCTCACTCGAACTACTAAGGAGATCCTATATAAGACCCTGATCATCCCAGTCCTGCTCTACGTCGCTGAAGCATGGACCGTATCAAAAGCGGATGAAGAAATCCTTGGTAGATTCGAGAGGAAAATTCTTCGAAAAATCTTCGGTCCCGTTTGCGTTGACGGGCTATGGAGACGAAGATTCAACCAAGAACTATACGAGCTGTACAGCGACATGCCCCTGGTCAAAAAACTCCGCATTGGACGTTTAAGATGGCTAGGACATGTAGAACGAATGGACACCAATACTCCGGCTCGCAGGGTCTTCGATTCCCAGCCAGACGTCGGACGCAGTAGAGGAAGACCTCGCCTTAAGTGGCGCGCACAAGTGGAAACCGACCTCAACCAACTTGGAGTGCGCAACTGGAGGCAGTTAGCTAAGGACCGGGCTAATTGGAGAGGCATGTTGGTTGAGGCCCAGGTTCATTCCAGACTGTAGCGCCACTTAAGTAAGTAAGTAAGTAAGGTTCTTCGTAGCGTGCAAATAATCTCATGCAGATTTCAGATTTTTTTTTTTTTTGTCGTAAGGGAGGGTATTTGGTTTTATTTTGGGGACACTTTATTGGTTTTAATTTCAGCTCTTCTTTCAGTTAAAATTTTTTTCTCAAACTTTTCTGAAGTTGTTTGATTTTTTGGCATTTTACACTTGGGCGTTAAAATTCTTATAATATGGTCTCGTTGGACACTTTATTTCGCTGACTCGCACAAAAAAAATAAACTGGTTTTGACGGACGAAGTTAGCTACCACCACGAACTATCAGCAACTTTTCAACAAACAAAAATAAGAGAGTGTGCTTACGATCGTCAGGGTTTTTATAGCCTTTCTTTTTTTCGGTTGTCCAATTGAAACGTTACCTACAGACCGTTTTTCTTATGTTAGACGTGTAAATGAGACAGTACTATAAACAAAGTTGATAGCATGTACGATCTAGTAATTCGTCAAGCATGAAACTACACCAGTTGTTCCTGAACAGTGGTGGTAGTAAGTTTTTTTTTGATAATTGATTTGGGAACACATTTTACTCGTTCCCTACAAGATATTTAGTTGAAATATGCTTCAACGGGTTAAACGGGTACAAGTTAAACCTATTTTAAATAGAATCGTAGTGGCAAGCACTGGTTGCTATAAGCCCGAGCTGTCGCCATCCTAATTGAGCCTTTTGGTGATCGGCAAGCATGCATGCTACATCGTCAATATGGTGGACATGGTCCCCCAACAGGAAGGCTATCACTGGAAAGAATATTAAATTTATTAAATTGAGCTTACCCTACCATCAGATTCTTTAATTACTTTCAAGATGACTAGCATGCAATTATCTTTTTATGGGTCTCCACTCAATGCATATATTTAACATCAGTTCCGATGTCGATGTAGAACATTTAAACATTTTTGACTTAAATGTAGTCCACCTACACTATTCCCTATCCTCGCCTGCGTGTATATTTTTATACCCTATCCCATAGGGGGGTATATTAGTTTTGATACTTAGTTTGTAACATAGAGAAATAATTTTGCTACATATACCTCAAAGTATATGGATCGACTCAGAATCGCTAGCTGAGTCGAATTAGCCATGTCTGTCTGTCCGTCCGTCCGTCCGTCCGTCCGTCCGTCCGTCTGTCTGTTCGTCACCGATTTTTGGGCCTTAAATTTTGAGCTAGGATAATGAAATTTGGTATATAGGATCCTCGTCCGTGCCACCAGAACAAGTGTAAAAATTTTTGAAATCCGCCCACTGCCACGCCCCCTTTTTAGGAAAACTTATTTTTTGGCCAAACCGTAAGGAATTTCAAAAAAGTGTCTGAGCAGCATATTTAGACAATCCTAATATCTATATTTCGGTCATACAACGTTTTTTGCCACGCCCACTTTTTGGGGGCGTTTTTAGTAAAAAACGCTTTTTGTCCAAATTTTAAAACTTTCGAAAAAAATGTTGATGCAAATACTTCCGCAATGGTAATATAAACATTTTGTCCATAGATCATTTTCACCTACGCCCACATTTTGGGGGCGTTTTCTTACAAAAACCATTTGTATACCTCATCCCAAGGCATTAGCAATAGAAATACGTTGTTTTTTGTCTAACCACAAACGATTTTGAGAAACTGTCTGAGCAATATATTGTGAAAATGCCATTTTCTGTATTTCATCGCCATAAGGCCTATATTTTGAGGATATTTATTTAAAGGATGGGATGGGATAGGGTATTCAACGATCCGCATAGCGGATTGTAGCCTCTCATATGTTTTATTTATGTGTCCCAATTTGTTTGCCATCATCATGTCAACCATGATAGCAAATGTACTGCGGATTGCTAAAGCAATTCCCAGGTGCCATCTGTCAAATTCAGGACAACTTACGTTGCACATCTACTATATCAACCACCACCGTTAACCGACACAAATTACTTCCGAAGCAATTTCCACATTGCTCTAGTTAGTGTAACGCGGAAGGAAAATTTTTACCGCTGGCGCAATCCTCCAAACTCATCAGGACGAGCAGACTACCTCCAAACCTCCAAAAATGAATTGGAATATCCCAAATAAAGCAAAATAAACAAAAATCAACGAGAAGGGATGAACAACTTTTGGACATCTGCTTCCGAGAATGCCTTTGCATCTGACAAGCTTTTAATTTTCCTTCTCCGGAAATTTATGTTTCAGATTTGATTGCTTTTCCGCTCATGCGGGGCGTTTTTACCCGAACGCTGCCAATGAGTAGGACTATAATTATGATGGTAGCGCGGTGTGGTATTGGAATTTGTAGGGACATTCCATTTCGTCTGGTGCCACATGGAATTGTTCAAAACGCTACCTGTTTGAAGGATATGAGCTGTTTTATCATGTATACCTTTTGAAAAGTGAAATGTTGACATCTTTGATAGCCTTGATATTACAATAGTAAAGGTTCAATTCAATTCAATTCAATTATCTGAAGTTTATAACTTTTTTGCTCACGTTAATGGATGATGTGACGCTTGATGGAGGTCCCTTGTTGTTGCTTCACCATGCTTCTCTGGTTGTGATCTCCGTTGAGAATCTTTTGTCGAAGCATAGTGTCTTTGGTAAGCGGTCTGTAACCGCACAGATCATGTCAAGTTCTGGAAGTTCGGATAGAAGATCAATTAGTTTAAGGTGTTCACTAATGTTTAATTCTTCCGCTTGTGTCAAATTTGCTGAGCTGCGAATTGCCACTTTTTTTATATAAATGTGGAGGGGTGTTAGTCCTATTAAGGCTTATATAGCCGCTGTGGGACAGGTACGCATAGCTCCGGTAATGCCCAGACAGGCAAGCCGTTGTACCTTGTTTAATTTATTTATAGTTGTTTATACCCTATCCCATAGGGGGGTATATTAGTTTTGATACTTAGTTTGTAACATAGAGAAATAATTTTGCTACATATACCTCAAAGTATATGGATCGACTCAGAATCGCTAGCTGAGTCGAATTAGCCATGTCTGTCTGTCCGTCCGTCCGTCCGTCCGTCCGTCCGTCTGTCTGTTCGTCACCGATTTTTGGGCCTTAAATTTTGAGCTAGGATAATGAAATTTGGTATATAGGATCCTCGTCCGTGCCACCAGAACAAGTGTAAAAATTTTTGAAATCCGCCCACTGCCACGCCCCCTTTTTAGAAAAACTCATTTTTTGGCCAAACCGTAAGGAGTTTCAAAAAAGTGTCTGAGCAGGATATTTAGACAACCCTAATATCTATATTTCGTTCATACAAAGTTTTTTGCCACGCCCACTTTTTGGGGGCGTTTTTAGTAAAAAACGCTTTTTGTCCAAGTTTTAAAACTTTCGAAAAAATTTTTGATGCAAATACTTCCGCAATGGTAATATAAATATTTGGTCCATAGATCATTTTCACCTACGCCCACATTTTGGGGGCGTTTTCTTACAAAAACCATTTGTATACCCAATCCCAAGGCATTAGCAGTAGAAATACGTTGTTTTTTTGGCGAACCACAAAAGATTTTGATAAACTGTCTGAGCAATATATTGTGACAATGTCATTTTCTGTATTTCATCGCCATAAGGCCTATATTTTGAGGATATTTATAATAACGATGTGATGGGATAGGGTATCCAACGATCCGCACAGCGGATTGTAGCCTCTCATATGTTTTTTGGGTGACTTTGTTCCACCATACTATTGAAGCGTATGGGCCTCAGCGTTACCAGATAAATTTTTTTAAACCTGCTATAGGTAGGACGAAAAACTGCAAAACCTGCTAGACAGAAGTGTAAAAAAATGCTAAAAAAACTGCGATCGATTTTTCCTTGAGAAATAAGTTTATTTTTAGTTCCAAAAATACATAAACAGTTACATTTGTTATTTTATAAGATGTTAATTTATAAAAGATGATAATTTTTAAATTTAAATATGTAAAGTTATTAAATTACAACGTTCGGAATCTTTATAGAGAATCTTTGAATTTATTGAAGTTACCATTTTATTTGTTGGAACAAAGTTATAACAGCATTCACCTTAAGAAACCCGGCTTTACTTGCAAAGCAACATTTTCGTAACTGAAGCGATTACGGTTTTTAGTTTTTAACGAATTTACCTGCGAAAATATTGTTTCACAAGCAGTATTAGATGTCGGTATGCATAAATATTGCAAATTTAGTTATTGTTGGATACTTATTGTTGTTTACTGACATTTCCTTTTTTTTTATCAAAATAGTGAATATTGGCATAATCACTTAGAAATATAACGTTGAATTTGTTTACCATAGGTAAAATGTAATCCTTAGCATAAAAAGTAGTATTATACTGCCATTCAAACTATTCAAAATAAATTCGTTTGGGACAGAATTTGTTGTTAAATATTCAACTTGGAAATACAGTTTTAATGCACTCCATTGTCCTATAATTTGATTGACGCAAGCATGTAGCGATAGCCATCTAATGTCTTAGTGGCGCAAAATCCTATGCTTTTCTGTTTCAAAAAACTCTTGGAATTCTAAAAATTCTCGTTGTCTTTTACTACTTTGAGAAAAGTATGATTAGACATCTTTGACCAATTGCTCAATGGATCTTGGCAATTTCTTACTCTCATGACTGACAGCTAGAGCAACCGAGTGACATACGCATTTAATAAATACACAATTTGGATTGAGTGTCGTTGTCCAAACAATGTCTATGTAAATAATATAATAACTATCTGCACCCTTTCCTTTTGGAAATGCTACGCAGTTACATCAAAAGGTATTCACCACACCGACACTACCCATAAACAGCTGTGTTTGCTTTCTGACCCTTACTCTGCGTATTTGCATTTCTTCTTTGGGATCATTTTCTTGAAGATGATCGTGTATTCGTGTTATCTGTCGCCCAAACAATTAAAAACATGTATAAAGTTTTTTTGTTTGAAAACTGCTGAAAACTGCTAAAATTTAGGAAAATGCTAAAAAAACTGCTGCAGGTCATTTTCATGATCAAAAACTGCTAAAATCGCAGGAAACTGCTAAATCTGGTAACGCTGATGGGCCTGACCATGTGTAGATCCAGTGTGTGGTCTTTGGAGAGATTCCCCAGGTTTTACCATACATGCTTCGGCAAGCCCAGAAAGCTTTGGTTGCTTTTTGAATTTTGTTGTTGATGTGGGAGTTCCAGCTTAGTTTTTTATCGAGGATCACTCCAACATATTTAACTTTGTTGGAATACTGAATGTATGTACCATTAATTGAAATTTGGGTAAGATTTAATTTCCTCCTTTTTGTAAATGGGACGATGATAGCCTTCCTGGGGTTTATAGAAAGACCTTCTTTATTACACCAGTCTATGACTATCTTAAGGGCGTTTTACAAACGTGTTGTAACCTCGTTTGGTTTGGCTACGACACAGATCTGATAGTGTTACAAAAAAAAGTGTTAAAAATAAAAAAGGATTCGGCACATTAACGGCATAGAACCTCAATTATGCCTCAGTGTCATCGAAAAATTAAACCATCGGATGGAGGTGTGCCGTCGAGGTCGCGGCGACCATTTGGTCGATATTTTTTTCCATACATAATTGAACCATACCAATATATTATCATAATAAAAAGAAATGACAATAATTTTCTAAATAATTTGTGTTTTATTCAAAATCAATATCGGCCCTTAAAATTTAACCACCCTTTAGTTGCACCGATTTTTGATAAATTTTCCCTCTGGTGTGCGCTCGGGAGTTTTGCACAATCCTCTCAAGAATCAGATTGACAGCGCATTGCCTTGCCTAAATCCTTTTTTGGTATCGAATGTGTCGGTGAGGTCGTTTCCAACAATGATGGAGCAGCGAGAATTCTCCATCGTCATTCTACAAAAACAGACGAGTTTGGGCGGTATACAAAAACTAGACATGGCTCTGTATGCGGCTTTGAAATCGATAAATTTTTTTTTTATATAATTAGCACGCGCTAAAGGGCTAATGAATACCCTTATAGTGCACAGCACAGCACAGCGCGGGCATTAAGGAAATCGGGGATAAGAAAAGAGGAGATACCGATATGCGGTTTAGGAATGAATCTCTTTATTTCTTGGTACGTCCGAAGCTAGTTTGAGGATGAATTGATTAGCATTCATGGCATGGCGAGTATTACGGTTGAATGTTTGAAGGGGCGGAATGCAGCTGGCTATTTCGATTGAACATTTCCTGTTAAAATAGCAGTAAAAAGTGTTAGGCAAGAGATATTCCTACGATGTTCAAGCGAGACTATAGAGTTCGCTACGGTTGGATCTCCTATCAGTTTTATCGCACGCTTTTTTATCCTATCCAATAGGTGCAATGATGTTTTTGCTGCACCTGACCAGATGTGGGCGTTGAACTCAAGTTTGGGGCGTATATACGCTTTTTATATTGAGGCCAGATCAGAATGGGTGAAAGATTTTTGGCATCGATTGAGGAAACCTATACATTTCGCTGCGTTTTTAGCGATTTCGAATATGTGGTCGTTCCGTCGACCTTATACCTTTATGCATATGGATAGACTCAGAATCGCTAGCTAAGTTGATTTAGCCATGCTTGTTTGTCCGTCCGTACGTCACCAGTTTCTGGGCCTTAAATTTTGAGCTATAATGTTGAAATTTAGTACACTTGGTCTTTGTTGTTCCCAGCAGAACAAATGCAAACATTTTGAAATCTAATCTAATCTAATGCCACTCTCCCTTTTAGAAAAACGTAGTTGTGGACAAACCGTAATAAATTTTTAAAATCTGGCCCTTGCCAATGTAGCCTCCTTATATTGGTAATAGATCATTTTAACCTACTTTTTGGGGGCGTTTTTCTACAAAACGATTTATATACCGTACCCCATAGCATATGAAGGAGAAAAACGTTGTTTTATTGTTGAACCATAAAATATTTTGATAAACTGTTTGAAGAATTTGTTGGGACAATGCCATTTTATATATTTCAACCCAATAAGTTATTTGCCACGCCCAACTTCTTAATTTGTTCTTTAATTTTTCATATGAGATTTTTGAAGGTGTCATGGTGAGGCAGCATGTAGTCAGAGGATACAGCTGAGCCCAGATATCTGTGTAGAATTTGGGCATGTCCTCCTGAGTTCGATTTTCAGCAGTTGAGCTGGCTGATTCTCAGAGCACTTTTGGCTGCAGATATTTGCATGTAAAGGTCTAGCGGTAGCAGGTTAAGGATGGTTTCCAGTCCCGCTGTTGGTGTGGTTCTCATTGCGCCAGTAGCACCCACACATGCTAACCTTTGTACCTTTATCATATTTTTCAGATGGGTGACTTTATTTGTGGATTGCCACCAGACAAGCCCCCCATATGTTAATATAGGTTTCACAATGGCCGCGTACATCCATAGGATGATCTTGGGGTTCGGACCCCAGTTTTTTCCGAATATTCGGTTACACGTATAGAAAGCGACTGTGGCCTTTTTAATGCGCTCGCGCACATTTAGGTTCCAGTTGAGTTTTCTATCAAGAATGACACCCAGATATTTTGCACTATCGGCTAGTTTGAGGGTAGTCCCATCGATAGCCGGTAGGTCAAATATTGGTATCTTCCTCTTATTCGTAAAGAGAACGAGTTCCGTTTTCTGGGGGTTGATGCCAAGCCCACATTGTTTTGTCCAATCATTGAGAGTTTTCAATACCTGCTCGAGTAGCTCACTAATAGTGGGTAGGAATTTCCCTTAAACTAGTATCGCTACATCGTCTGCGTAGGCTATGACTTTTACCCCATTTCGCTGTAGCTTGATGAGTATCTCATTGATGACTATGTTCCACAACAGAGGTGAGATAACGCCTCCTTGTGGTGTGCCTCTTGATGCTTGATGCTATGCTGGGAGACACCCATCTCAAAGTGGGTGTCTCCCAGATTCGGATTTATATTTCTGTGGTTGAGCATACTTCCAATAATATGTATTAGAGGTTGGTCCACGATGTTCTTCGCGAGGTTTCTTTCGACTGCGTTTGTGTTCAGATTTTTGAAGGCTCCTTCAATGTCGAGAAATGCAGCGAGTGTATATTCCTCCTCGTGAAGAGGTTTTTCTTTTGTACTAACGATATCATGTAGGGCAGTTTCGACTCCCTTACCTTTCGTGTAGGCATGCTGTGCCGAGGATATGTATTGGGGGTCGAGTTTGTCACGAATGTAGATATCCATTAGTAAGACTTATTGGTCTAAAGTCCTTCGCGGGCTTGCCGGCTTTTGGGATAAAGACTACCTTTACTTCCCGCCAGCACCTAGGGATGTAACCGCATTTTAGACTACCAACAAACAATTTTTGTAGGAATGTATACTATATAGATATACCTTAAAGTATACGGATCGACACAGAATCGTTGGCTGAGTCGATCTAGCCAATGTTTGGGCCTTAAATTTTGAGCTCGAGTGTTGTTTGGTATTTGACGAAGCAGAACAAATGTACAAATTTTCAAAATCCGCCCAATGCCACGACCACTTTTAATAAACGTCTTTTCTGATCAATAGAAATATTAATTCATTTTTTTTAAATTTAATTTAAAGTATCTGAGCAAGATGTTTAGACTATGTCATTGTCAATATTTCATACATATGTAATTTTTAGCCACGCCCATTATTTGTGTTTTGACTGAAGTTCAGTAGAATTCGAAAAAGTTTTGATGCAAATACTTCGAAAACAATGTAAAATGCTTTTCGTCGTGGGTAGTTAACTCAAAGCACAACCCCCAACCTGAAGGGTCAATTAGTAGTAGATACCCCTAGGACACGGGGATGCCAGTATCCACTAGGAGATTGAGTGCTGCCGTTAGCCTTCCGCTAATCTGCTACCATCTATGTTCAAGGGGCCTGACTTACCATTGACAGGCCTGTAGTCCGAATATGTAGAAGCAGCTCATCTATGTTAGTCACTTTATCCATCCTTACTGGGATTGTAGACGCTAACGTTGACTCCATCTTTGAAGTTCTTCCGCTTCCGCCTGCATATAGAATATATGCATTAGTGTCGTCCCCCGCTCTAGATTAGATTAGATTAGATTAGATTTATTATTCAGTTAATTCATGATACAAAAAAGATAAATCTTATATAAAATTGTACATGCTTTGTTTTGTATTAATATTCATGATAAATATTATTATATAATTCAATTAAATTTACAAACTATAATTAGTAAAAAAAAGAATGAAAGAAAATGAAAAGAAAAATGTATTGGGGAAAAAGGAAAAAGGAAAGGTCCGTCAATGCACTAAAACGTCTCTGCGAAGTATTGAAAGATATTTTTAGGGAATGTGTTGGCACTATATGTTCGCCTAATATTGAGGGGCAAAGAATTCCAAAGCTGAACAGCATGTACAAAAAATTGTCGTGATGTTACCAAATATTTATGACTTGGTGGTATTAATTGTAACACTCTTTGGGTTCTACCCATTCTAATTTTGTCATATAAATATTCTGGCGTTCTGGTAGTAATTATTTTATGTAGATATAGAATGGTTCGGTATTTTAGAAGGGCTGTAAGGGAACAGCCCATAATCTGTTTGGCATAGCCGGATATATGATCGTGTCTGTTTATACCAAAAATATATCTAGCGCAACTGTTGTAAGCTACATTTAGCTTTTGTTTTGATTCAGAATCCATATTAGAAAAAATCTCGCATCCATACAAAACGATAGGCAGAATAAAGGTCTTTACTAGTTTAAGTTTTACATCTGTCGGAAGATATTTTCTAGTTGGACTAAGGCCACGGAGCGCTCCATAGACCTTTGCTACTACCTTATTTATATGGAATTTCCATGTGAGGTTTTGGGTAATATGAACTCCTAAATTTTTTATGTTGTCAACGCATTCAATTGGTGAGTTGTTGAGGTATAGTTGATGCATATCAGAAATTTGATTGGTTCTGCTTATTATCATGGCTCTCGATTTGGTTGGGTTTAGTTGAAGTTTGTTGAGTTTGGACCAAGAATAAACTTTATCGAGCTCGTGATTTACTTTTTCTATGGAACTATATTTTTGGGACTCAGGAAACATCAAATATAATTGAACGTCGTCCGCATATATATGATGATTGCATATGGTAAAACTGCCTGCAATATCGTTAATAAAACATGTGAATAAAAGCGGCCCTAGGACAGAGCCTTGGGGAACACCAGAGTAAACGGGGAGAAATGAGGAACATTCATTTTTATGTATTACGTACTGATTTCGATTGGAAAGATATGATGCCAGTAACTTGCACAGAGTATCCTCAAAACCAAATTGTACCTTAAGTTTATCCAACAAAATACTGTGATCCACGCAATCAAAAGCTTTAGAGAAATCTAAAAAAACAATACAACCCACCATGTTTTTGTCCAAACCCTCGCGGATATCTTCGGTTATCTTTAGCAAAGCTGTGGTGCAGTTATGTTTTGCACGGAAGCCCGATTGAAAATTCGTAATGAGTTTTTTCTCAGTCAGGTAAGTCTTAATTTGTCGACTAATAACAGCCTCGAAGGCTTTGCTGAGGAAGGGAAGGATAGCAATTGGACGAAAATCTCTTCTATTGGCTTTTGGCAGTGGAATAATTTTGGCAGTCTTCCAGCCATCAGGGTACTTGGATGTAGTTAATACTGTATTAAAAATATGCGTGATTTGCGGCAAGATGAAAGGAAGTAATATTTTTATAAAATCTGGGTGAATTTTATCATAGCCTATGGCTTTAGATTTTATTTTTAAAATTGCTACACCTACACATGTTTCATCAACACCTGACAAAGAAAAAATACTATCTATATTTCTAATAGGGACACTAATAACAGGCGTGGCGTTAATTGGTTGAACGAATTGTGCATTTAGTTCATTAAGGTTTATATCATCTGGGGGAACATGTTTTTCTTTATTTATGCCTATTTGGCGAATATTTTTCCAAAATTGAGAGCTTGAAACACTATATTTGAATTTGTTTTCATAAAAAGTCTTTTTGTTTCTCCGAATTAAGGCATTTACCATGTTGCGGGTGCGTTTAAACTCATCGTATATGCTTGCACACTTATACCTTCTCCATCTGCAAAATAACAGATTTCTAGATCTGATAAGTTCGCAGACTTCTTGAGTAAACCATGGCAGATTTCTTTTGCGTATCATTTTTGTTTTGCGGGGAACATACTTATCTCATCTGCTGCCGCCAAAACTTTACACAGGAGTTGAGACCCTATCTATAATCATGGTACTAGGCACTCAGTGGTCACCACGTGAAGGCTGAGAGTCGGAGTTGGTAGGCATCAGCTAGGTGAAAACTCAAAGTTTCATATAATCGTATTGCCTACCATTTAGCCACCGTATCGCCCTTAATTTCAGAGGAAACGTTTTTCTGCTTCAGACGGCTTACTTAATTTTTACTTTTTTTTAAATGTCAATAACGTACAAAATATATTTAATTTCGAAAAAAAAGAATATTCGGACACTTCAAATATGCTTACTGTTTGTAAACCATGGTCCACCTAGATGTAGCTGCATGACAATCCACTCTCACTCATGGCTATATGCTATCTTTTGTTATGTAATCTGTAACCCATTATTCCATTGTACGAAACGAAAACTTTTCCAGGACACTTGCATACATGGTATGTGTATTTGGCCACCATTGTATGCTAAGTGTTTGTCGCAATTATATAAAAGAAAAAAGCCTGCACACAAGGGAAATTAATTATGACACTTAGTATTGTGTCAGTGTAATTTTTTAAATCCTTTTTTTATTCCTCCCTGGACAGGACAGCCTCTGGCACTGGTGTGAATTACAATGACTTTGTGTGTGTGTCGAAAACGCTTTTAGCTGTTAATGTAAATGAAATGTTTTAGTCGTTAATCTTGCATTACGGAGATTTGTTTTATGCAAAAGATGAATTTTCGAAAGCATGACTTAAATTAATGGAAGTACGATGTCGTTAACAAATGAGTGTGGTAATACTTGCTCTCACAACTACATATAATGAGCATCATGCAGGAAAAAACTACATTTTATGAAGTTAACTAAGGGCGAAGGATGCTTTTAAAGAGGAACATGTACTGGACGGTCATTGTGTGTTTTCTATACATAGTATAAAATTAAGTCCCAAAACGTGTATGAATACGATAATCTCGAGAACTGCTGAACGGATTTCGATGTGGTCACTGTTATGATCTGCATTTTCCTGGGAATGCTACAGTGTATTTCAAATTCCTCTATCAGTTACAGGGTCTGAGCATTCGAGGAGCATTCGAGGTTTAAGTGGCAGAAATTACATTTTTCGTTGCTAGTTCCAAAATAAATGGAATATTCTATTTTTAAGAAATTGTAAAGAGTTTTTCAAATAATTTTTTATTAATATTTGCATACAAACACACCACTTTATTTGTTTATGAACAGTCAGTATCAAAACGCCAGTCAAGGTTTACATTTTTATCGTGGTGAAGTTAACGAGCAAACGTTTGGACCATATTAGTAATTACTGTCGAATTTCTGAATCAGTGTTCGCAATTGTAAGAGCGCTTAGGTACTCCAATGTTCGGTAGCAGCCGTAACCGTAAGTGCTTCAGTAAAAAATCAGAAAAAAATCTGTCGATTCTTTGCCACGTCGTTCCCATAATATATGAATCTTTTCATACTTCACTCATTGGGCTCTACAGTTTGAAGTTAGAAAAATGGTCATGTGTTGTGGATTTCATGCTCGAGGATTGATTGCCAGTAATTCCTCCTCAACAAAAAGTATTCCCATGTTACGGTCAATGAAGTTCACTAAAGTTCCATTCTGGAAGATTATTTCTGGACAGAATTGAATGGACTTGACATCAGTAGGTAATATGTGATATGGTTCCACATGGCATACAGCCTTCCAAATAATCCATCTATTAAAGGGGACGTTCGATTAATTACTTACTTACTTAAGTGGCGCTACAGTCCGGGATGAACCTGGGCCTCAACCAACATGCCTCTCCAATTAGCCCGGTCTTTAGCTCACTGCCTCCAGTTGCGCACTCCAAGTTGGTTGAGGTCGATTTCTACTTGTGCGCGCCACTCAAGGCGAGTTCTTCCTCTACTGCTTCCGACGTCTGGCTGGGAATCGAAGACTCTGTGAGCCGGAGTATTGGTGTCCATTCGTTCTACATGTCCTAGCCATCTTAAAGGTCCAATGCGGAGTTTTTTGACTAGGGGTATGTCGCTGCACAGCTTGTATAGTTCGTGGTTGAATCTTCGTCTCCATAGCCCGTCAACGCAAACGGACCAAGGATTTCTTCATCCGCTTTTGATAGGGGCTTCAGCGCCGTAGAGCAGGACTGGGATGATCAGGGTCTTATATAGGATCTCCTTAGTAGTTCGAGTGAGGGCTTTACTACTAAATTGCCTTCTTAGCAGAAACAGCGATTGGCAAAGATGTTGTCAGAGTTAAAAGTGGAGTCGAGGTAGACAAAGTCCCGTACTACCTCAAAGTTATATCCGTCTATGGTGACGTTCTGTCCAATTCGTCGATGTTGTTTGTCCTTTCATGTTGACAGCATATACCTAGTCTTACCCTCATTTACTGCTAAACCCATTTTTGCCGCTTCCTTCTCTATACTAGCAAACGTGGCTATGACATCACGTTGAGTCCTACCAATGATGTCAATATCGTCGGCGTATGCTAGTAGTTGCACCGATTGTGCCTCTGGTGTTGGCCCGGGAGTTTTGCACAATCCTCTCAAGAATCAAAACAAAAAAATCACATGACAGCGCATCGCCTTGCCTAAATCCTTTTTTGGACTATCGAATGTGTCGGTGAGGTCGTTTCCGACCCTGATGGTGCAGCGAGAATTCTTCATCTTTATCCTACACAAACGGACGAGTTTGGACGGTATACCAAAACTAGACATGGCTCTGTATAGTTCTTCTCTATAAATGCTGTCGTATGCGGCTTTGAAATCGATAAATAGGTGATGGGTATCGATTTGGACTTCTTGGGTTTTTTCCAGGATCTGCCGAAGTGTGAAAATTTGATCGATTGTGGACTTTCCTGGCCTAAAACCACACTGATAAGGGCCGATCAGGTTGTTGGTAAACGGTTACAGGCGTTCACATATTACGGCAGATAGGATCTTGTAGGCGATGTTAAGTAGACTTATGCCTCTTTAGTTGGCGCAGCTCAGAGTGTCTCCTTTTTTGTGGTTCCTTTGCTGAGGTTCCATTCTTCAGGCATGCTTTCAACCGACCAGATTTGGCTTATGAGTTGGTGGACGTTGCATACCAAATCATCTCCGCCAGCTTTATAAAGCTCAGCGGGAAGGCCGTCATTCCCGGCGGCCTTATTAAGTTTAGATATTGCTATCCTCACTTCACTTAGGTCGGGTGGTTGGCAGTTTTCGATGCCGTTGGCAATATTAAATGGTTCGTTCTGCCTGACAGCGGAATGTTGTTCGTCATCGCCGTTTAACAGTAGGCAGAAGTGATTCTTCCATATCCTCAGCATCGACTGTGTCTCAACTACGATATTTCCTTATTCATCTCTACAGGATTCTGTTCGGTCATTGTATCCTTGGTTTTGACGTTTTACACTTTGGTAAGACTTGCGAATATCGTTCCTGGAGTGGCACCTCTCTATATCCTCGATCGCTGGCTTTTCTTTCTCATTTTTCTTCTTTCTGAAAAGCCGGTGTTCTTCCCTTCTTCTTTGCCTATAAAACTCAATGGCAGCTTAGCCTTGTAGGCCTCGTTCTTGGCTGCGAGCATCTGTCGGCATTCCTCATCAAACCAGGGGTTTCTTGCTGGTGGCCGCGAGAAACCTAGCACATCAGTTGCGGCTGATCTACTGGCTTGGCATCGTTGCCATTATTCTTCGACATTAATTTTTTTCACAGTACTTGTGGTTTGTTGTGGCGTGGTGGATATCCGTATCCTTACTTTGGCTACAACAAGGTAGTGGTCCGAGTCGATGTTGGCCCCTCGGAATGTTCGGACATCCAAAATACTGGATGCGTGCCTCTTGTCTATCGCAATGTGATCAATTTGGTTGACTGTCCGTTGATCTGGAGATTGCCATGTCCCCTTGTGGATATCGAGGTGAGGAAACCGTGTACTGGCTATAGTGGCATTTCGTTCCGTAGCGAAGTCAATTAGCCTAAGTCAGTTACTATACGTGTTTTCGTGTAGGCTATATTTTCCGACAGTACTGCTAAAGATGTCTTCTCTTCCTACCTTTGCGTTAAAATCTCCCAGCACGATTTGAACATCGTACTTTGGTAGTCGCTCATAGTTTTTGTCAAGGACTCGAAGAAGCAGTCCTTAGTTGTATCATCTTTTTCCTCCGTCGGAGCATGAGCGCATATAAGGCTTATGTTGGCGAATTTGGCCTTGATGCGGATTGTTACAATGCGTTCGCTAATGTCTTGGAAACATAAGACTTCTTGCCTAAGTCTGGCACTTATAACAAATCCGCATCCGTATAGTCGCTGTTTCTGCTGACTATAACACGGTCCATAGTAGATGTCACAGTTTTTCATCCTTTCGTTGCAGCAGATCGTCAACAGTAATATCAGTCCTTTCCGAGACTATTAGTTGCTTCCTAACAATGGTTTTTTCCATTGGTGGGTAGTTAACTCAAAGCACAACCCCCAACCTGGAGGGCCAGCTCCAAATTATTAGATACCCCTATAGGACATGAGGCCATCAGTATCCACTACGGGATTGAGTGCTGCCGTTGACCTTTCGGTTCATCCGCCACCAACTCTGTTCAAGGGACATGACTGTCCGAATATGTCGAAGCTTATCTAGGTTCGCCTGGGACGGCAGACCGGGTATTCATTCCGCGCCATTCTGACCAGGGTGATTAAAGTGTTGCTGTTTTACGGCTTGCTATCAACACTCGCACTTATCATTTAGCAAGTCAAATCCGGTTGGATAAGACAAGTACGCGATGGTTACCACTTGGAGGTAAAAAATAAGCACATTTGAAGTATAGTCAGAGTTGCGAGCACTAGGCATTGACAAGTAAAAGCCAATCAGAGTCTGGTCAAGTCACATTAGTCTTCATACAAAATATGCGTAGGTCTGGCCAGACCCAGATGTTCCGAATAATTTTTTCTTGATTTTTTTCATAAATCGATTAGTGATGAAATTTTACGAAGATACCCGAATTTTAAAGACTAAACCTAAGTTATCAAGGTATTTAAATTACAATTAGAATCGAAAAAGGTCTGGTCATACCCAAGTGAAATTCCGTGGGATATGGGATATAAATTTGTTTTTTTTTTTTTACAAACTAAAATAGTGACTATTTCTACACTATTAGGGGTACTCTCTACACATCAATGACGTCCAAGTATCTACATTAGATCCCATCCATATGATTTACAGAAAATCACTATTCCACACGAATTGTTTGAGTCAAGAATTTAATCAGCCAACAAAGCAGCTTAGCAATTACGAACAAATACATTTCGAACCAAATAGTCCTAAACAAGCATCCGTTAGAAGTTCGATTACATAGATTGTTCATTTCCATAAGCAGGAGCCACAAACACATCAAATTTGCATCCACAAATACGATTAGGGAACTCGCTAACCATTCGTAAGCTCCGCAGGGAACAGTCCATTGCGCTCAATTGGCGAACTAACAATGCCGTGGTTTTCAATACACTTGTTGTAATTGTAATGTTATATCGGATAATTGAAGGTTGCTGCAGACTTGATAAAGGCGGTTAAATTGTGTTACTAACACAATTATATACATTGCTCAACTGTGGCTTCAAACCAATAAGCCCCTTAAATAACGAATGCTATTCTGTTTGTTTTAACGGCTGCAAGAATAGTCTCTAATGTGTTAACCAAGCTTAATAAAAATTCCATAGGGGCATATTAGTTTAGATACATAGTTTGTAACATAGAGAAATAATTTAGCTAGATATACCTTCAAGTATATGGATCGATTCAGAATCGCTAGCTGAGTCGATCTAGCCATGTACGTATGTCTGTCCGTCCATCCGTATGTGTGTCGTCGATTTTAGGGTCGTGAATTTTGATCATTTGAACTCACGCCGTATCGTTATATTATCAAAGAGGTATATACCTATAGAGTACGCATTACAGCTAAAAATGTTGTAGCTGTTTCAGACGCGGGCGGTAAGTGCGAAGGGGAATTTTCGTCGTTCGTAAGCTGCAGGTGAAGACGAGAGCTGCCATTGAGCTCTATAGGCAAAGAAGAAGGGAAGAACATCGGCTTTTCAGCAAGAAGAAAAAAGAGCAAGAAAAGCGCGCGATCGAGGATATAGAGAGGTGCCACTCCAGGAACGATGTTCGCAAATTTTACCAATGTGTAAAACGTCAAAGCCAAGGAAACAAGGCTCGAAAAGAATCCTGTCGAGATGAACAAGGAAATATCGTAGTTGAGACACAGTCGATGCTGAGGATATGGACGAACCACTTCTGCAGACTGTTAAACGGCGATGACGAACAACATTCCGCTGTCAGGCAGAAAGAACCATTTAATATTGTCAACGACAGCGAAAACTGCCAACCACCAGACCTAAGTGAAGTGAGGATAGCAATATCTAAACTCAAACTTAATAAGGCAGCCGGAAATGACGGCCTTCCCGCTGAGCTTTATAAGGCCGGCGGAGATGACTTGGTTAGTAACATCCACCAACTCATAAGCCAAATCTGGTCGGATGAAAATACGCCTGAAGAATGGAACCTCAGCATCGTTTGCCCGATCCACAAAAAAGGAGACCCTCTGAACTGCGCCAACTACAGAGGCATAAGTCTCCTCAACATCGCCTACAAGATCCTATCTGCCGTAATATGTGAACGCCTGAAACCGTTTACCAACAACCTGATTGGCCCTTATCAGTATGGTTTTAGGCCAGGAAAGTCCACAACCGATAAAATTTTCACACTTCGGCAGATCCTGGAAAAAACTCAAGAAGTCCAAATCGATACCCACCACCTCCTCATCTATTTCAAAGCCGCATATGACAGCATTTAAAGAGACGAACTATACAGAGCCATGTCTAGTTTTGGTATACCGCCCAAACTCGTCTGTTTGTGTAGGATGACGATAGAGAATTCTCGCTGCTCCATCAGGGTCGGAAACGACCTCACCGACACATTCGATATCAAAAAAGGATTTAGGCAAGGCGATGCGCTGTCATGTGACTACTTTAATTTGATTCTTGAGAGGATTGTGCAAAACTCCCGAGCCAACATCAGAGACACAATTTTCCAAAAATCGGTGCAACCACTAGCATACCCCGACGATATTGACATCATTGGTAGGAATCAACGTGATGTCAAAAATGGGTTTAGCAGTAAATGAGGGTAAGACTAAGTATATGCTGTCATCACGAAAGGACTCACAACATCGAAGAATTGGACAGAACGTCACCATTGACAGATATAACTTTGAGGTAGTACGGGACTTTGACTACCTCGGCTCCGCTTAACTCTGACAACAACATCTCGTCAGAAATTAAACGAAGAATTACTCTTGCCAACCACTGTTTCTTCATGCTAAGAAGCCCTTCCTCGAACTACTAAGGTGATCCCATATAAGACCCTGATCATCCAGTCCTCCTCTACGGCGCTGAAGCATTGACCGTATTAAAAATGGATGAAGAAATCCTTGGTCGATTCAAGAGGAAAATTCTTCGAAAAATCTTCGGTCCCGTTTGCATTAACGGGCTATGGAGACTAAAATTCAACCAAGAACTATACGAGCTGTATAGTGACATGACCCTAGTCAAAAAAAAAACTCCGCTTTGGACGTTTTAGATGGCTGGGACGTGTAGCGCGAATGAACAAAAAAAAGTCCGGCTCGCAGAGTCTTCGATTCCCAACCAGAAGTCGGAAGCAATAGAGGAAGAACTCGCATTAAGTGTAGCGCACAATTAGAAGCCGACCTCAACTTGCAGTTATTCTAAAAAAAACATCCTCAAGCCTAGACATGTTGCTACCTTCAAGACACGCAGATGTACCTCATAGGCACATCATCCATCTAACAACTTCATGAACAAAGCAATACCAAAAGACTTTTTTGTTACAGAAAAGTCAAACAATGGAATGAACTTTCAGAAGACGTATTCCCACCAATCCAAGGGCATATTCAATAAACTTCAGCAAGCATTATCTCATGGCGCCCCATGAGCGTAATAATTTCGCCTCATCTGCGAAAAGTTAGTATAGAGTAGAAGAAGGTATGCGTTAGTTCAAATCCGTACTTTGCATGATCTCAGGCCACCCATTTGATCAAAGAAGTTTTCCTAAGTATTAAGAAATAAAAAAGTTATGCTAGCTAGGAAAAAGTCTTTCGAAGAGTAAAATCGAGGAAAGAGTCGAATGTTGTCCTACTAAATTGAACATAATCTATCCTTTGCCCAATGGAAAAACACGCTGTTTGTCAAATCTTTAAGATCCTTGATGTGAATTCACTAGTCTGTTGTTTCAAAGAAAGTAAATATTACATATAGTTAGCAAAACCAAGCTAAATCGGAGATCGAAATTGGGCTATAGCAATTACCATATGAAAGCTGCCTGGTCACTCAAGGGGTGGTGTCTCAATGGCGCTATAAAATCATATACAGCGGAAAAGCAAAGGCCGTAATAGATAGATAGATAAATAGATAGATTGTTTTATTCATTTGATATAATATTTTACATTTGTGTTTTCTAAAGTGAATAAAGTTGTGCATGGCATTTCTGCCGTCTGCCCGAGTGGCTGGTATCATATTTACAGTTTATAAATGCATAAACTGTGAAATGAATGAATTTCAACTGAAGCGTTTAGTTTAGTTAAAACAAAGATTTCAAATTGTAACATTTAGTTTAGTCAAAACAAACATTTTTTAAATATTGACTTTTAGTTTATTTAAAACAAGGATTTCAAAATGTAACTTTTAGTTTAGTTGAAACAAAAATAATTCAATGACTGCCTTTTAGTTTGGCTAAAACGGAATAAAAATGTAAAAAATACATAATTGTGAAATGAATGAATTTCAAATTGTAACTTTTAATTTAGTTAAAACAAGGATTTCAAATTGTGACTTTTAGTTTAGTTAAAACAAAAATGATTTCAAGACTGACTTTTAGTTTATTTAAAAACGGAATAAAATCGTAATTAATAGATTTAATAGAGCTCCAAATTATTTTATTTAAAAATGTTCATTAATGATTCTGCTTCTGTATGACATCGCTTCTGTAATGAATTCATATAGCCGAATCCAGTCATCTCCATTTAGAATACCATTGATGTCTTCTTCTTGCAGGTAATTCTTTTCGAAGTAAACCCTCCTTAGCTCCCATGACATTGGACATATTCCTATGAAATGGTAAATGTCCTCTCTTACCCGCATATTGCATAAAGAGAAAATTTCATCCAAATCGTTCCTGTGCGGCCTATAGTTGAGTTTAAGCAGTTCTCCCCTTGCTTTAAAAATTCAGCTTATCAATTTTCTAGAATGATTTTGTGTAAAATAATTTTTAACATTTAAGCTATAGTTTATTTTTGCGTATATAGTTCTTGCACTCGATGACCTTGCTTGTTCTATGAATGAATATATCTCATTTTCGTCGATATTTTGTATAACTTCATAAAGTTCCTTTTTCCATTCAAGAGGATTCGCATCTACTAGGTTGAGATTCCATCCACAGTTAGCTGCGTGATCAACCCAATCCTTGTAAAATAGCGACTTTCGACGTACCGCATTCATAAACACTATCTTCGGCAATCTGGTGTCCTCCATTTTTTCTACCCTTACCAGGTAATCTGCATTTAGCTTCAGTGTGGATACGAAAAGCGTAGGAAGTCCTGTTTCCAATTAGGACATGTATTTTGGAGAGTTTAGCGGCAACAAAAAAATCTATCTTTAAAAAAAACCTCAATAAGCACTCCACTATCTCGAATTTCTTAATACCCCAGGTTTGTGCTCCGTAAAAAAGAATAGCTTTTGCCGTGGCATTAAAAACAAATACTAAGTCGTCGAAATATACTTATTGTTGAATATTTTTTTTCCAATTTGGACAAATAGCTTTTTTCACTACATCCGCCTTGGCTTGGAGGTGTTTTTCCATATTTAAATTGAAGGAAATCGTCATTCCAAGGTAATTGTATTTCCAACTTTGTTTCGCCATAACTCCAGTGTTCTTCTAGAGATGTTCTTCCTGCTCCATTTTGGAATATCATCACTTTTGTCTTTTCAGTATTGACTTCTAAGCCCCATCTTTTACAGTAGTCCAAAAGTCTGTTTATATTCAATTGTAGGGAGGTTGGAGATTCAGCCAAAATGAGTAAATCATCCGCATACATTATAACTTTTATCTTAAAGTTACCATACTCCACACCACATGGTAGGCATTCGACGATGTCATCCAGAAAAAGGGTAAACAATAAGGGACTGAGGTTGCACCCCTGGCGTACTCCACGATTCATTTTTATGTTTTCCGATGTTTCTGTCCATTTTTTCCAATGCTCTGCCGAATTTAGTTGATACACCAAGATTATAAAGTTTGTAAAACAGTGTTCTTCTGTCCACCATATCGAATGCAGCTTTAAAGTCAACAAATAAACCATATAGCTTTTTATTTTGGTTAAGCTTTGAGCGAGCAAGACATCCTAGGACAAAAATATTATCAATCGTCGAATAGCCTTTTCGGAATCCTGACTGAAATTCGCTTAATTTATCATTGGTGCTTACCCAATTAGTAAGCCTTCTATTTAAAAGCGATGTATATATTTTTAAACTTGTGTTCAAAAAAGATATTCCTCTATAATTTTTGGGATCACATGGATCACCTTTTTTATGGATTGGCCAAATGAGCGCTTGATCAAAGCAATCAGGATACACCGCAAATTTAAATATCACATTCAATGCCTGGGTAAGTTTTTCTTTCAATAATATTGTTGAGTGCTTAAAAAATTCTGATGGTATACCATTTGATCCTGCTATTTTGCCATCTTTAAGTGTTTCCAGTATTGTTTCGATTTCTGATACAGGGTGGCGCACGAATCGTGCTACAAGTGTGAGTAATCGGCTTATTTTTTTTATTTTGTAGGTTACTATTTAGATTTATAAAAATGGATGCTTGGGATACGGAGAAAAGAATTTGGATAGTGCAACGGTACCATGCTTTGCAGTCCGTCATTTCCGTCCAAAGGGAATTTAGGCGGGAGTTTGGCGGTAATCCCCCGAGTAGATGGACCATTATGAGGTTTGTAAACATGTTTGCCGAATCTGGAAGCATCGCACGAAGGCCGTACCATCGAGATGCCAATGTTCGGGTTCAGGATACAATCGCAGCAGTAGCATCTGCAATACAGGCCAATCCGAGCGTTTCGACCCGAAACTTATCGGGGCAAATTGGAGTTAGTAGACGGTCATTACAACGAATACTTCATAACGATTTAAACTTGTTTCCGTACAAAGTCCAAATTACTAGCAAGTTAAACCCTCAGGATTTGCCTGTTCGCCTGGAATTTTGCCAAAAAATGATATCAATGGCCGAAGAAGACAACACATTGATCAATTGTTTGTTCATGTCTGATGAGGCCCATTTTGATCTTAACGGCAATGTAAACAAGCAAAATTGCCGTATATGGAAAGAGTCTAATCCAGAAATGCTCCATGAGACGGAACTGCACCCAGAACGAGTCACTGTGTGGTGCGCAGTTTCATCAAGTTGTATTGTCGGGCCGTACTTCTTTGAAGAAAACGGTGTAACCGTTACTGTCAATGGGGACCGTTATTTAAAGATGTTGAAGGAGTTTTTTTTACCCAGAACTGCGCCGAAGACGTATACCATCCAACAGCGTTTGGTTTCAGCAAGATGGAGCAACTGCACATATAGCCAGACCAGTTATGGAGGAGCTAAACAAAAAATTCGCAAACAAATTAATTTCTAGGAACTCCACTCTTCGCTGGCCCCCAAGGTCACCTGACCTGACTGCACCAGACTTCTTTTTATGGGGTTATGTCAAGCAAGAGGTGTATAAAACGAAGCCCAGGAATTTAACTGAATTAAAGCAGTCCATAACGACAATAATTGAGGCGATCCCAACTTCAACTCTTCAGGCTGCAATGAATAATTTTTTGATCAGGTGCCGCATATGCGTGGGAGAGCGTGGAGGTCACATGCGATCTATAATCTTTAAAAACAACTAACTATTTAAAATAAAATTTAATTTTCTAACCAATAAAAAAAAAAATGAAATACATTGATTAAAAAAAAAGTTATTTGAATTTCTTATTGTAGCACAATTGGTACGCCACCCTGTATTTCAATTTCCGCATCTAAAAAGCTATCCATGATGGCTGGTCTTGCATAATTCCATGACAACTGGTCATTGGTTGAGCCTAGCAATGAATGGAAGTGTTCCCTTAAATTTCGAATTGAAATTTGTGTTGATTTCGGGGCCGCTCCGGCTCCATTTAATTTCCTCGTTAGTTTCCAAAATTCAGCTGAGTCTCTGCATTGACTTAATTTATTTGCTAAGTTTTCTTCATATTTTTTTCTTTTTTCTTTACATACTCGCTTATATTGCTTTGTTGTATTCACATATTCTACTCGAGTTGCGTTTAAATTGTGTTTTCTTAGTGATTTAAGTAAACTCATCAATTTTCTTCTTAACTTTTGACATGAATAGTCATACCATTCTTCTTTTCTTCGCAAGTTATTTGTGTTTTGCATAATTATTGCCGCTTCCTTGATAATTATTTCTAGTTCGATCAATGGCAAATAGGGAACTTTACTATTGAGTGCTTTTTGCTGTAATAAGATGTTCAAACTTACTTTATAGCTGTTTTCGAAACGTGTCACCCATTTCAATTTTTGTATACCAGGCGATATATTTTTTCGGGGATTACCTTGGATGCTGTCTATTCCAACTTTTACCTTAATTGGAAGATGATCCGAGTAGGTAGTATTTCCCACCTCAAAATCTTTTACAATGGAAAGCCAGTTTCCACTGATAAGACAAAGATCTATCGTTGAGCTTCTCTGTTTACCAATAAATGTAAATTCTCCATTAATATCTCCGTCAATGCTTCCATTTACAATGCATGAGCCAAAATCGTTGCAAAAATCAATTATTTGTTTGCCTTCTACATTTATGATTTGATCATTAGAACATCGTTTCCTATATCCCAGATTTAAAACTGATTCTTTATCTGCAGTTCTTGCATTTAGATCGCCAATCACCATTAGATTTTCTTTTTTTGCTTCACTCAGCACATCATACAATATCTCAAAGTCGTTTTGCCAGTTATTGCAGTTGAAGTAGACTGGCACAATGAGATAACTTTTACCGTAATATTAATGCCAAGTATTCCGGTAAGAGAAAAATAATTTCATACACCAGAGGTTGACTGCTCTGGAGGTATTAGGTCTGTTCCCGTACAAAATAATATTTACTGATTCTTACTGATTTTTACTGATTTTTACTTATTGCCGTTGTACGCAAAAATAAGTAAAAGAGAGAGCTCACGAGAGAGCAAAAAACTACCCCTCCATAAAAATCAGTAAAAATATGTACTGCAGGAATTTCTGTTGGTAAAAAACAGTAAACTGTCAGTTGGTATCTATTATTTTACTGTTTTTTACTTAAACGCGTTCCCATACTTTTTGGTAATTTTGTCACTTTCTGAGATAATTTACCCCCACTCCAAGAAATTTGAGAATTTACTAATTTTTACTGCAAAAGTACGGGAACAGACCTATTAAAACATGATTTAGTACAATCATACCATCATGTATTATAGCCAACACTGTAGGTCAATGTCAAATCCTATTCTATCCTAGCTTAAGAATTTTCTCTTTGTTGCACCGGAATGTGCGATCCAAAAATAAACTTCAAGCTATAACATACTTCAAAATAATATAGAACGACAAAGGATTAAATTGGAAACCTATTACCGCACAGTGAACAACTAGATGGTTCATTACCTCAACCCAACTAAGGATGCGCTACTGCATCAAAATACCTTCACTTCAGCACATCCAACTCATACTTTGCTGCTTTTGTCGCTCCTAATATCTGCTTCCAAATTGGCAGTCACAGACGTGACATTTTTTTCTCATTGGAGGGAGTCCTTTAACCAAGAGTGGTTATACCTCCTTTTGTGTACTCACTCCCGTTTTTTTCTTTTTTTGTGGCAAATAAGGATTTTGTTGTTAACACGATTTCGCATTTTGCTTGGTCACTGGTTGTTGCATCGTCAGGACATGTTGTCAGTTGCATTACCTGCAGTCACAAGGTAGAACATAATTTCTATAGTGCTGACCTCTTTATTGTGTACGGCAGGACGTCTGCCCATATGTTTGCTTTCGAATCTAAAGAGCAGACAATTGGACAAACCGAATCGAAATCCCACAACATTTACCCTAACCAGGGAAATTCTTGGTTCACATCCGTGCTGACCGCAAAATGAACTCAAATGGCAGGAAAACATGATTTTAACTCTGTTGCACACTGTCGGGACGAGTCATTTCTCATCTGATGTAATATTTGTGGGTTCTACGGTAAAAAAAGGAATTTCCAGAGAAATTGGTGTGGATTTGTTGCGCTCATTGTGGAGAAGTCCAAGTCACTAGAAAGAATTAATATCCTTTGTGTTTCGTGAATTGTTAAATCAGGCTACATGTGAGTATGTGACATGTGAGATTTGAGATATTAGTTTTGCAAGGCCGACTGGAAATTCAATTTTGATTTAACAGAAGGGGTTTTGAAACATTCGGTCCTAGCGAGGTATCCGTCGGAGCGGAAAATTCTCCGATTTTGTACGATTCCGATGATTTTTGCTTCGAGGTATTCTTGCGAAAAGCTGTTCGGAATATTTCTCCGACATTTTGTGACGCATCCCAGCGAAATGCGTTGAAGTGCGTTCAGGTGCATCAATTCTTTTTCTGATTTTCTTCGACACAAATTCTTCGCGGAATTTATTTACGAAGTGAAGTGGAGTAAGAGAAAAATGTAAGTGATTATATAAAACTATATATTTAAGCAATTTTTGTACTTACTTACTTATGTGGCACTACAGTCCGGGATGAACCTGGGCCTCAACCAACATGCCTCTCCAATTAGCCCGGTCCTTAGCTAACTGCCTCCAGTTGCGGACTCCAAGTTGGTTGAGGTCGGTTTCTACGGTTTTGATTGGCAAGAGTAGTTCTTCGTTTGATTTCTGACGAGATGTTGTTGTCAGAGTTAATAGCGGAGCCGAGGTAGACAAAGTCCCGTACTACCTCAAAGTTATATCTGTCAATGGTGACGTTCTGTCCAATTTGTTTTTGCCGCTTTATTCTCTATACTAGCAAACGTGGCTATGACATCACGTTGAGTCCTTCCAATGATGTCAATATCATCGGCGTATGCTAGTAGCTAGTTGCACCGATTTTTGGAAAATTGTTCCTCTGTTGTTGGTTCGGGAGTTTTGCACAATCCTCTCAAGAATCAAATTGAAAAAGTCAAATGACAGCGCATGGCCTTGCCTAAATCATTTTGTGGTGTCGAATGTGTCGGTGAGGTCGTTTCCGACCCTGATGGTGCAGCGAGAACTCTCCATCGTCATCCTACATTCCTACACAAACGGACGAGTTTGGGCGGTATACCAAAACTAGACATGGCTCTGTATAGTTCGTCTCTATAAATGCTGTCGTATGCGGCATTGAAATCGATAAATAGGTGGTGGGTATCGATTTGGACTTTTTTCCAGGATCTGCCGAAGTGTGAAAATTTGATCGATTGTGGACTTTCCTGGCCTAAAACCACACTGATAAGGGCCGACCAGGTTGTTGGTAAACCGTTTCAGACGTTCACATATTACCGCAGATAGGATCTTGTAGGCGATGTTGAGTAGACTTATGCCTCTGTAGTTGGCGCAGTTCAGAAGGTCTCCTTTGCTGAGGTTCCATTCTTCAGGCATACTTTCATCCGACCAGATTTGGCTTATGAGTTGGTGGATGTTACTTACCAAGTCATCTCCGCCAGCTTTATAAAGCTCAGCGGGAAGGCCGTCATTTCCGGCGCCTTATTAAGCTTGAGTTTAGATATTGCTATCCTCACTTCACTTAGGTCGGATGGTTGGCAGTTTTCGCTGTCGTTGCCAATATTAAATGGTTAGTTCTGCCTGACAGCGGAATGTTGTTCATCATCGCCGTTTAACAGAAATGGTTCTTCCATATCGACAGCATCGACTGTGTCTCAACTACGATATTTCCTTGTTCATCTAGACAGGATTCTGTTCGAGCCTTGTATCCTTGGCTTTGACGTTTTACACTTTGGTAAAACTTGCGAACATCGTTCTGGAGTGGGACCTCTCAATATCCTCGATCGCGCGCTTTTCTTGCTCTTTTTTCTTCTTTCTGAAAAGTCGGTGTTCTTCCATTCTTCTTTGCCTATAGAGCTCAATGGCAGCTCTCGTCTTCACCTGCAGCTTAGCCTTGTAGGCCTCGTTCTTGGCTGCGAGCATCTGTCGGCATTCCTCATTAAACCAGTGGTTTAATGAGGAATCATCAGTTGCACATCAGTTGCGGCTGATCTAATGGCTTGTTGGCATCGTTGCCATTTTTCTTCGACATTAGATGCTGGTGGTGTGTTGTGAGTCGAGAGGTTAAGGGATACGCGTTGCGCGAAGGTCTTGGCGGTCTCAGGCGATTGCAGTCTTTCGACATTTAATTTTTTCACAGTATTTCTGGTTTTTTGTAGCGTGGTGGATATTCGCATCCTTACCTTGGCTACAACAAGGTAGTGGTCCGAGTCGATGTTAGCCTCTCGGAATGTTCGGACATCCAAAATACTGGATGCGTGCCTCTTTTCTATCGCAATGTGATCAATTGACTGTTCGTGAACACTCAGCCAGTCAAATTCGTAGGATGAGCTTAGTTTCCGATGGTAACTACTCGGGAGTAAAATAAGAGCAACTGATGTGAAGTCAAAGTCAACGCTGGGCATTGCCAAGTTACCGTGTCGCTCAGTGTTAGTCTTCGTTCTACAACATCCAAAACAGCTATGCTTGACAGGTGGTTGCAAAATAAATTGACGAATACTCAGGTCGAATGAGAAAACGTTTTACTTTGATGAAATATTGATGAAAGGAAACACCCTGTGGTTGGTCTTCAAAATAATCTTAAAAACTCATTCCAGCGGACAATGTGTTAAATGAATTTGCCTGATCCTTTGTGTTCGAACAACGAAATACTCCTCTGAAAAAATCTAAACTTGGTAATTTATTTTGATCCAGGCAAAGTTTATTCTTCCCTCCACCATCCCGTGAGGCTATATAACATACAAAAGATCCAAAATGAATCCCCAAAGTTTATTGCATTATACTTAAATTCCTCAGTAAACTAGTCTCTTCTAAAGGAAGACGAAAAAAGCGATTTTAATCCTTGCAAAGCTTAAATAAATTACCATATGCTTGGTACAAACATTCAAATTTACTTACAACTGCTGAAAGCACAAGAAACTCCAAAAAACGTCCTTGCGATCTAAAAAAAAAATTATAGCCTTTAGATGAAGAGGCCTTCTTTATGTAGAACGGAAATCATGATAATCCCATTGGTATTTAATCTCATTTTAGAATTTTAACAAATCCTATTGCGTCCTCCTTTTGGTTAGGTCTTCGTTTGCTTTTGAACTTTTTCCTCCTTAATCGATGTCTTCGAGTCCTTATGTATCGCACACGTCTGCTTGTCTCCGTGCTGTGGGGAATTCAATGAAATTTATTTCTTATGCTGTCGACAAAACGGTACCGAAGACACAACACAATTGGATTATTTAATCTGAGGGAAACAAACGTTACATTAATGGACACTCGTAAGACCAATCGAATGCAATTAGTCTTTTTATTAGTAAGAGTTTGGGATGAACAAGTTGCGAAACCCCCGGCAAGGATTCAAAGTTGTAACGAAGTTTTGATGAGGGGGCTTAAGTCTTTAGCTGCAGAATATTAAATTATTTATGCTTTGGCTGGAATACGTTTGTGTTCTCTTTTTATTGGCTTTGGTTGGGCTTTTAGGAACGTGTCTGTTAGGGTTTTGTAGAAAAGATCGATTTTTATTCTGCATGTTATATGTGCATTTGTTTTCGTGTTTAAATGAATTTATGACATTTATTTTAGTACTGTTACTTTATTGTAGATTTTATCAGGGAACATGATTTTGCACGACATTGGAGGTGCCTGATAGTTTGATTCGTTTGTTACTTCATTTTTAGAAGGAATAGCTTATTTTTATTTCCGGAACGAAAGAACGAAGATACTTTTGCATAAATAGATATGCAGATGAGCTTATTTGCACGAAAGAACTGTGCCGTGCATACATATAGAATTTGAGGTTGAGGTGCTAGGTTATTTGAAGTTTAATACGTGTTTTCTTCTCAGGATGCACATTTTTTTATATAAACGCGTGAGATAGATACAAGTGTGAGCCAATCTCAATGGCCAAGTCTTTTTCATTTTTGCATTTGATGCTATAATGGCGGTACAGTTTCATCGCATACACTCCTGTCCACAAGATGAACGCTTATTATAACGGGTCCGCCATCTAACTTTTTTTTTCATCTAGTGCTTATTTCGTGAATGGTAACACTTAGCTCATGTCTGATTTGACAGATAATTAGTTTGATCCATAGAATATGCATATGCAAATTGTCATACGGGCATAACACCTATGACAAATTGTTATTGGAATCCAAACGTTACATTTTCACTTCACGGCTTTGCTTAGTTGGCGTCGGAGTTGTGTTTTATATATTTTTGATAAGTGTAATGGATAGGAATTTTATAGTAGACGTTAGCAATATTCGTGGGTTAAGGTCGAATCTCTTTTCGGCTTACGTCCACATTTCGAAATATAAACCAGCTGTTTTGGCGCTTTGTGAAACACAGGTGGGCGAAAACTCTGATACTTCAGATCTTAGTCTACCTGGATATAACTTAGTGCCATTATTCTTTTCTCATCGCGGCCTTGCCATTTATATACGTAGTGATGTAGCCTACCAATTTCAACAGCAATACGGCCAATGTTCCAATCCGGAATTTAATTTTATATGGCTGAAATTCCATGTCCGTAGACAATTAATTCACTACTGTTTCATTTATAGAAGCCCAAACCTGGATAGCAAATCTACCTTTAACGAGTTTGATGCGCTATCTGACTCCATCTCAAGAATTGTATCCCTACACCTCGCACTGAAATCGTCATTACGGGTGATTCTTCGTGGCTTCGAAATTCTGGACAGTCAACACCCGAAGGAAGGTAAGTCGAGTTGCTGACATAAACAACTTAACTCAGCTTGTAAATGAGCCAACGCGCATTCCGGATATTGATAGTCAAGCCGCCAACACCCTGGACTTGTTTTTAACATCTCACCCCGACAAATACACCATAAATGTATTATCGCCTCTAGGCACGTCAGACCACTGTATCGTATCAGCTAATTTCTCGTACTCCATCCACATAGTTAAAGAACAAATTCCTAAAAGAACTGTATGGAATTACGAGAAAGCCAACTGGGAAGCTCTAAACGGTTTCTTTAAGAATTTTAACTGGTCATTATGCTTCCTCGATAATGACGTGGATGCTACGGCTGATGCGATAACTAACACCATTCTCCTGGGTAAGAAATCCCGTATTACTCACCGGATAAAGAGTATCAAACCGAAGGTAAACGGGTGGTATGACTCGAGCTGTAAAGAGGTTGTTAGGGTGAAAGAGTTATGTTTTCGGTCATACAAAGCCAACCCAACTGAGGAAAACCGTTTAAAATTCAAACGAGCCAGAAATGACAGCAATGCCCACATTAAGCGTGTCAAATTCTTCCACGACCAAAAGTTGAGGCAAAAAATTCTACTATGTCCCAAAGGTAGTAAAAACTTTTGGTCGTTTGTAAAAAACATTAAGAATTCGACCTCATCTTCCATCCCAACGCTCATTTAAAATGGCATTCCAGCTGTCACCTCTCTAGACAAAGCCAATCTGCTCGCTGCTCATTTTGCAGCCAATTCAACGCTGTCAGATTGTGCCCAGTCTCCCCCTGTACTAGAGAACGTAGAACATTCTATGGGACCAATCCACTTACGTAGTCGTACAGTCGCAAGAGTATTAATCGATCTTGACATACACAAATCGTCTGGTCCAGATGGTATCTCCCCCATAATTCTGAAGAGGTGTTCTTCAACGCTGGCAAAACCACTGCGTAAGCTTTTCCATCTTTCCTATTCATCAGGACTCTTTCCGAGTCGATGGAAAACTGCATTTGTACAGCCCGTCCCCAAAAAAGGCGAATCTTCTTCTCTCTCCAACTACCGACCAATTGCACTTACCTCCCTTCTTTCTAAGGTCATGGAAACGCTGATAAACCGTCAGCTTATGAAATATCTTGAATCTGGTGATTTGATGTCATATCTCACCGAAATGTGGAACCAATCAATCCACCTTGGTGGCGAAAACAAGATCGTTGCACTTGATATTTCAAAGGCATTTGACAGGGTTTGGCATCAAGCCCTTTTGTCGAAAATGCGTGCTTTTGGTATCGATGATACTCTTCTTCAATGGATTAGAAACTACCTCTCGAAACGTTCAATTCAAGTAGTTTTGGACGGTTTCAAGTCAGCTTTTCATATTCGTTCTCGAATTCACGCCCCTCACCTTCGGATGTGGAAGAAAAACGACAAAATATGTTAAGCTCATTAGATTCCGACCTTGACAGCATAATTAAATGGGGTAAATCTAATAGAGTGGAATTTAATGCTTCCAAAACGTAATGCTGTCTTCTGTCATCCAAGCGAAACCAAACTTTACAGCCACTATCCATGAGTGGCACTTGCATCGTCGAAACCGAAAAACTTTCCATGCTCGGTATGAGTGTTAGTAACGACCTTCGTTGGAACGACCACATATTCGAAATCGCCAAAAATGCAGCAAAATGTCTAGGTTTCCTCAATCGATGTAAGAAATACTTCACCCCTTTTGATCTGGCCTCAATATATAAAGCGTACATACGCCCCAAACTTGAGTTCAACGCCCACATATGGTCAGGTGCAGCCAAAACATCATTGCACCTACTAGATAGGATACAAAAGCGTGCGATAAAATTGATAGGAGATCCAACCATAGCGAACTCCATAGTTTCGCTCGAACATCGTAGGAATGTCTCCTGCCTCACACTCCTTTACCGCTATTACAACAACAAATGCTCTAACGAAATAGCCAGCTGCAACAATTCAACCGTAATACTCGCCGTACCACGAATGCCCTAAAGCCTATCTTCGGACGTACTATGAAATATAGAGATTCTTTCCTTAACCGAACAACACGAATGTTGAATGCTTTACCAAACTCAGTTTTTCCTCTCCATTACAATTTACAGAAATTCAAAACCAACGCGCATCGGTGTATCCTCTTTTCTACTCCTCTATTTCCTTAATGCCCACGCTGTGCTTAAACACCATAAGGGTATTAATAATCCCTTTAGCGCGCTCCAATTATAAAAAAAAAGTATTCGCTTGAACAACGCTGGGAAATATTGCGACATTACTTTGAAAATCATGGTAATGTTGCAGAATGCGTGCGAAAATTGCGTACGGATTTTGGAAGAAGAGAAGCACCGTCAGCTCCGTATGTTCGTTATCTTGTGAAAAAAGTGAAAGAAACTGGCATCCTCATCGATAAACCAAAGCGTGAAAAGCCAAAAACAGTGCGTACACCCGAGAATATTGCTGCTGTGGCAGAAAGTGTGCGTGAAGCGCCATCAACATCAATTCACCGTCGTTCTCAACAATTGAACATTTCGGAGACATCATTGAGACGAATTTTGCTTAAAGACGTTGGTATGACGCCATACAAAGTCCAATTGTTTCCGGAGTTGAAGCCAACTGACCATCCAATGCGTTTTCGCTTCGCTAAGTGGGCCTGCGATCGACTTAGAGAAGATGCGATTTTGCCAAAAAAAAATCATCTTTTCAGATGAAGCTCATTTTGATCTTGGCGGGTATGTAAACAAGCAAAATTGTTGCATTTGGAGCACAGAAAACCCGAACGCATACATTGAAAAGCCGATACACCCAAAACGAGTCACTGTTTGGTGCGGATTTTGGTCCAGAGGCATAATTGGGCCATTTTTCTTCGAAAATGAGTAAGGAGTGGCCGTTACAGATAATGGCGATCGTTATCGGTCCATGTTGAACGAATTTTTGTTCACAAAAATTGAAGAGGAGGATATTGGCAACATATGGTTTCAACAGGACGGCGCTACGTGCCACACAGCCGAAGCTGCACTAGATTTTTTGCGCCCTGTTTTTGAAGATCACATTATCAGCCGCAGAGTTGATGTCGATTGGCCACCTCGGAGCTGCGATTTGACACCGTTGGACTATTATTTGTGGGGTGCCGTAAAGATAAGTATTACGCCGACAAGCCAGAGACAATTGACGCTTTAAAGGACAATATTCGTGAAGCCATTGGTGAAATACAGCTGCAAACAATCGATAATGTGCTTAAAAATTGGACCGATCGTGTAGGCTACTGCATGGCCAGCCGAGGTAGCCATTTGAATGAAATTATTTTCCATTATTAACCGGAAGGATTGTACTTTCAAATAATAAAAGAAATTTGAGAAAATATTAAGTAGTTTTTTTTATATCATTTTCAAAAAAAAAAGTTAATTGGCGGACCCTTTATAAATGCCAAATCAGTGGGGATTAATGGCCTTTAGGTTAGGTTAGGCTAGAGTGGCTGCTTGCGTTCGCCAGCACACTTTGTCCATTTTGGTCCATTGTGATACCACGTGGATTTTGTCCATTCTCTTTACTATCCGTAAGAAAACCCTTCTTCTTCCATGCAGCTCCGACAGAAGTAGTTTGAGAAGTGGCCTAGTCTTTCTGCGTGCCTACCTATTAAGTAGTGACCCGTAATGACACCTATTGTGGAGCAAATATACGGACTATCAAGCGAAATTAGTCCTTTTTATCTTCTCAAATCTAGCATTGGCCAAATTTGTTTGACGTCGTGCCAAGACTCCATCTGAGGTTTGATTTGCTGTTAGCATGTTCCGCTAATAAGCTTTTGCATGTATAGCGATAGGAATAACTACTGCACCCGTGTCGAGTACAACTGGTAATTTGGTTCCATTTCTGCCGAGTTCATCAGCCTTACAATTCCCTGGAATGTCACTATGCCCAGGCACCCAGTATAGGAAGCCTTACTCGAACTAATAACGAGATCCTATATAAGACCTTGATCATCTCAGTTTTGAACTACGCCGAAGCATGGACCGAATCAAAAGCAGATGAAGAAATCCTTGGCCGTTTTGAGCGAAAAACATCGATCCCGTTTGGGTTGACGAGAGACCAAGATGCAACTTCTTTACTTACTTACTTTAGTGGCACTACAGTCCGGAATGAACCTGGACCCCCAAAAACCTGCCTCGCCAATTAGCCCGGTCCTTAGTTAACTGACTCCAGTTGCGCACTCCATATTGGATAAGGTCAGTTTCCACTTGTGCGCTCCACTTAAGGCGAGGTCTTCCTCTACTACGTTGGAATCTGACTGGAAATCGAAGACTCCAGAGTATTGGTCTCCATTCGTTTAAGCCAACTTAAACGTCCTATGCGTAATTTTTTGACTGTGGCCTGTCGCAGTGCATCTCGTGTAGCTATGGCTGATGGGTAGGCTAGTAGTTGCACCGGTTTATGGACGATTGTGCCTCTGGTGTTGGCTCGAGAATCCTCTCAAGAATCAGTGACATGCCTTGCCTAAATCAAATGTGGCGGTCGAATATGAGGACGTTTCCGACCGTGATGGAGCAGCGAGAATTCTCCATTGCACAGGCGGACAAGCTTGGGTGGTATACGAAAACTAGACATGGCTCTGTATAGTTCGTCTCTATAAATGCTGTCGTATGCGGCTTTGAAATCGATGAATGGGTGGTGGGCATTGATTTTTACTTCATTTGTTAATTGCGGGATCTGTCGAAGTGTGAAGATTTGATCAGTTATGTGGCCAAAGACCACACTGATAAGGGCCGATCAGGTTGTTATTAAACGGTTTCAGGCTTCACATATTACGGCAGATAGGATCTTGTAGGCGATGTTGAGGAGATTTATGCCTCTGTAGTTGGCGCTATCGATGTTGAGGTTCCATTCTTCAGGCATAATTTCATCTGGTCAAATTTGGTTTATAAGTTGGTGGATGTTACTTACCAAGTCATCTCTACCGGCTTTATAACCCTCAATAAGCTTTAGCTTAATTATTGCTTCAATTAGGTCGGATGGTTGGTAGTTTTCGCTGTCGTCGCCAGAATTGAATGATTCTTTCTACCTGACAGCGGAATATTGTTCGTCATTGCCGTTAACCAGTCTGCATAAGTGGTTCTTCCATATCCTAAGCATCAACTGTCTCCCATCTACGATATTTCCTTGTTTACCTTGACGGGACTCTGTTCGAGACTTTTACGATTTACACTTTGGTAGAACTTGCGAACATCATTCCTGGAGTGGCACCTCTCTATATCCTCTATCTGGCGCTTTTCTTGCTCTTTTTCCTTCAATATGAAACTGCGGTGTTCTTCCCTTCTTCTTTGTCTATACAGCTCAATGCAGCTATCTTCTTCACCTCCAGCTTAGCCTTTTAGGCCCCGTTCTTGGCTGTGACAATCTGTCGAAATTGCCCATCAAACCAAGTATTTCTTGCTGGTGGGCGAGAGAAACCTAGCACATCAGTTGCAGGTGATCTAAGTGCTTGTTGGCATTGTTTCCAATGTTCTTCGACATTAGATGCTGGTGGTATAATGGTTAAGGGATACCCGTTATGCGAAAGACTTATAGGTCTCTTGCGATTGCAGTCTTTCGACATTAAATTTTTTCACAGTATTTCTGGTTTGTTATAGCGTTTCGCATATCCGCATTCTTAATTTGTCTGCAACAAGGTAGTGCTCCGAGTCGATGTTAGGCCCTCGGAATGTTCGGACTTCCAAAATACTGAATGCGTGTCTCTTGTTTATCGCCATGTGCTCAATTTTGTTATCATTTCGTTGATCTGGATACCTCCTTCGGGGCGCGAGCTCATTTTAGGCCTATGCTAGCGAGTTTGGGATTGATGAGAATTGTTTCAATGCGTACACGAATGCTTTGAAAACATAAGACTTGTTGCCTAAGGCTGGCACTTATTACAAATCCACACCCATATATTTGATTTTTCTGCTCACTATAATATGGTCCATAGTAGATGTTGCAGTATTTCATCCTCTTTTTACCCGGCCTATTCCGTCGTATTTCCTGGGTGGCAGTAATATCTGCTTTTAGCAAGATAGTTCTTCCGCTAGTTGTATGGCTGCATGTCTCTTATTAAATGGTCTCACATTCCAGGTGCAGATACGAACGAACGTCGTTGTCAGTTTTTAGTCAAGCATGGTCGTCAACAATAAAATTAGTCCTTTCCGAGGGTATTGGTTGCTTCGTAATAACAATTTTTTTCAATTAGTGGGAGTTAAACCATAGCACAACCCACAACCTGGAAGGCCAGATCCAATTTATTAAATAAACCTAGGACACGGGGCTATCGGTGTGCACTAATGGAGTAAGGGCTACCGTTGGCCTCTCAGCACTTCCGCCACCATATGAGTTCAAAGAACTTGACTAACCCCTGAGATTTCTAGATGTCCGAATATATCAGAGCAGCTCAAATGGGTTATTTACTTTGTCCAACCTATCTGGGACTGTAGACGCCACCGTTGACTCCATCTTGGGAATGCTTCCGTTGGTCTATGTAGGTTTCTTGATAATGGACCTTATCTCTAGTTTTGGTCAACGAGTGGTATTTTATTTCTCACCTATCCCGCATATCTGCAGAAGATTCCTTCATCCGCCACACGAAGAAGCGTCCGGTGGGAGACTAGAAACTGCACACGGAGTAATATCAACTGTCACGAAAAGACAATCTTAACTCAATCGTTCAGATTCAGCATAAAACTGAAGGTTCCATTATCCTACAATAAACACATACGCATACATAAAATAATTTATATTGCATTAACAACTTATGCAGGGCCTCATACCTTACTTCCCCCTTCATTTCAAATCCGAACGGCAAATTTGAGAAGCTTCTCATGACAGTTTTTTTTTAATTTTGGAGGTTTGTCAGACTTTCGCAAGATGTGGAATATTTTCGGGCTTTGTCCCAGGGCCTCCGCAAACCGTTAGATAGAAATCTCATTCCCAATTCCCCCAAGCATATGTATACCCCAGCGCATTATTTAACAAACCCCTGAAAATGGGTTCTCACACTCATCTTCCTTAAGTAACATCGCATGTATTGGTTCCCAAGTTCCCTTGCGACTCACATGCCTCTTACTGTCGACTTAGTATGTGGGTGCACTTTTCGCTTCCTCATCACAAACTCGAACAAACTCCTTTCGCAAAACTTCAGCCAATCGAACGGAATTTCCCCGAAAATGTTCATCAAGCTCTTTTAATGATTATCAAGCAAAGTTCGATGGTTGCTTATCCCTGAAAGCCTTTGTCCTTTGACTAGCCACTGCAATCATTTGAAAACTATTCGAATTCAGCTTAACCTTCGTGCCGGCCCAACTTTTCTCGTTGAAAAGTTTAGCGTATGCGTTGGCCAAGTGCTCTAAAATACACCAAACTACGTTCTAATATCCTTGCAGTCTGTTTTTCTTGTGCAGTTCAGCCGACTACAATCCTAATCATGAGAAATATTTTCCAAATGCAATACATCCCTAGTGGGCATTGTCCACCACATGGCAAGTAAGCGGATGTGGAAAATGTGATACCCTGTTCAGCTGTGATTAAATCGGAATCGACCAACACACACACATCATTAACACATTGCCGCCTCGTAGCACGAAATTGGCCACACAAGGATATCACTCACGGGGAGTGATTACATTGGCACGCAAAGTCATCATGTTTCGTTGATTATTGTGATTAGAAAATTTGCTGGAAATGGTTTGTTTGATAAAGTTGCGTGTGTGTTTTGGTCCTACCAGGGGCAATCACCTTTAACTGCGATAACACTTAGGGAAGTTGTGTCACGTAATAATAATTTTGCTTCCTGCTCAGAGGCTTTCCATTCCTTGGTAATTGAAATGCGACAGAGAAGAGGAATTTATTGTTGTTAGTGCGGTTGTGGTTTGCTTCAAATGGACTGTGGTTAACATGGAATGACTTGTTCTAATCGATTTAATTAAGGTTTACACATAGGACAGGAGGTTTTTGTTAGAAAGTTCATAAAATTTGTTTATTTTTCTTAGATAGTGTAGGTGAATCTACTTAAACTAATTCCGAAAACCCATTTTAAGCTTGTTGAGATAGTTCAAGGTTTTCCGTAGGTGAGGAAATGATTCTCCAAGACATATCATACCATAACATGTACTGCAATATACATATACATATCCGCCTGGCAAGGCTCTTATGGTACAAGGTTACGACCTCTGCTGCTCTGGTTTTCTGTTCCCAAAGCGGTGATTAAGGATAGTGATGCGATTACATGAGGACACAAGCGTTCTCACTCTAACCTTTCACTATCAACTCCTACTCTCACCTCCACGCTGGTGACTGGTGGGTGCCTAGTACCTCGACTGGAGACGGGGTATTAAACCCCTGTGGAAGGTCGTTGGTGGCAGCAAACGAGAGAGGGGGGATGACTGTCCCCTCATTAAGGCACTCACTCTCAAGCGGCAGCGGACGAATTCCGTAGATGGAGTCAACGGTGGCGCCTACAGCTTCAGTTTGATCGAACTGGTAGTGAAATCCCTATATGAGCTGCTTCGACATATTTGAACACCAGGTCTATAGGAATTTTCAATACTGAGCCAGTGTATTGGAAAAGAGTTGGTGTCGGAGGAGCCCTCAATGGGCCAACGGCAGTGCTCATGTCCCAAAATGGGCAACTGACATCGGTATTTTTTTCGGCCCGCTGTCCTAGGGTCAAAACAAGGGCCTGGCCCTCCAGGTTGGGGGTTGTGCTTTGGGTTAACTACCCATCCACGAAAAAAGCTTATGTTACGAAGCAACAAATAGCCTCGGAAAGACTGATATTATTGTTGACGACCATGCTAAGGACAACGACGTTCGTATCTGCACCTGGAATGTGAGAACATTAAACAGTAGAGGTGCAGGCGAACAACTAGCGGAAGCCCTAAACTGCTACAAAGCAGACAGTACAGCGATCCAGGAAATACGATGGGATGGGCCGGGCAAAAAGAGGATGAAAAACTGTGACATCTACTATGGACCGTGTTATAGTTAGCAGAAATAGCGACTATTTGGATGCGGATTTGTTATAAGTGCCAGACTTAGGCATGAAGTCTTATGTTTCCAAAAGATTAGCGAACGCATTGTAACAATCCGCATCAAGGCCAAATTTGCCAACATAAGCCTTATATGCTCTCATGCTTCGACGGAGGAAAAGGATGATATAACTAAGGATTGCTTCTACGAGCTCCTCGACAAAACCTATGAGCGATTACCAAAGTACGATGTTAAAATTGTGATGGGAGATTTTAACGCAAAGGTAGAAAGAGAAGACATATTCAGCAGTATTGTCGAAAAAACACAACCTACACGACAATACTACTGGCAAAAGATATAGGCTTATCAACCTTGATACGGGACGAAATAACACTTTAGCCCGGATTCATCCCTCGATATCCAAACAAGGAAATAGTGGTCTCCAAATCAACGAAAAGACAACCAAACTGATCACATTGCGATAGACAAGAGGCACGCATCCAGTATTTTGGATGACCGAACATTCCGAGGGGCTAACATCGACTCGGACCACTACCTTGTTGTAGCCAAGGTAAGGATGCGGATATGCACCACGCCACAAAATAACAGAAATACTGTGAAAAAATTTAATGTCTAAAGACTGCAATCGCCAGACCCCGCCAAGACCTTCGCGCAACGCGTATCCCTTAACCTCTCGACTCACAACACACCACCAGCATCTAATATCGAAGAACCTACAAGGCTAAGCTGTAGGTGAAGACGATAGCTGCCATTGAGCTCTTTAGGCAAAGAAGAAGGGAAGAACATCGGCTTTTCAGAAAGAGAAAAGAGCAAGAAAAGCGCGCGATTGAGGATATAGAGAGGTGCTACTCCAAGAACGATGTTCGCAAGTTTCACCAAAGTGTAAAACGTCAAAACCAAGAAACCAAAGCTCGAACAGAATCCTGTCGAGATGAACAAGGAAATATTAGTTGAGACACAGTTCATGCTGAGGATATGGAAGAACCACTTCTACAGACTGTAAAACGACGATGACGAACAACATTCCGCTGTCAGGCAGAACGAACCATTCAATATTGGCAACGACAGCGAAAACTGCCAACCACCCGACCTGAGTGAAGTGAGGATAGCAATATCTAAACTCAAGCTTAATAAGGCTGCCGGAAATGACGGCCTTGCCGCTGAGCTTTATAAGGCCGGCGGAGATGACTTGGTAAGTGACATCCACCAACTCATAAGCCAAATCTGGTCGGTTGAAAGCATGCCTGAAGAATGGAACCTCAGCATCGTTTGCTCGATCCACAAAAAAGGAGACCCTCTGAACTGCGCCAACTAAAGAGGCATAAGTCTACTTAACATCGCCTACAAGATCCTATCTGCCGTAATATGTGAACGCTTAAAACCGTTTACCAACAACCTGATTGGCCCTTATCAGTGTGGTTATAGGCCAGGAAAGTCCACAACCGATAAAATTTTCATACTTCGGCAGATCCCCGAAAAAACCCAAGAAGTCCAAACCGATACCCAACACCTATTTATCGATTTCAATTCCGCAAACGACAGCATTTATAGAGACGAAATATACAGAGCCATGTCCAGTTTCGGTATACCGCCCAAACTCGTCCGTCTATGTAGGATGACGATGGAGTATTCTCGCTGATCTATCAGGGTCGGAAACGACCTCACCGTCACATTCGATACCAAAAAGGGATTTAGGCAAGGCGATGCGATGTCATGTGACTTTTTTAATTTGATTCTTGAGAGGATTGAGCAAAACTTCCGAGCCAACACCAGAGGCAACCAGCAATTTTCCAAAAATTGTTGCAACTACTAGCATACGCCGACGATATTGACATCATTGGTAGGACTTAACGTGATGTCATAGCCACGAAGCGGCAAAAATGGGTTTAGCAGTAAATAAGGGTAAGACTACGTATATGGTGACATATATACTTTAAATGAGTACGGGACTTTGTCTGCCTCCGCTTCGCTTTTAGCTCTGACAACCTCAAAAATTAAACGAAGAATTACTCCTGCCAACCGCTATTTCTTTGTGCCACGACGGCAATTTTGTATTAAAGCCCTCACTCGAACTGCTGAGGAGATCTTATTTAAGACCCTGACCATCCCAGTCCTGCTCTATGGTGCTGAAGCATGGATCATATCAAAAGCGGATGAAGAAATCCTTGGTAGATTAGAGAGGAAAGTCCTGTTTGCACTGACGGGCTATGGAGACGAAGATTCAACCAAGAACTATACGAGCTATACAGCGACATATCACATACCCCTGGTCAAAAAACTCCGCATTGGACGTTTAAGATGGCTAGGAAAATAAGAACGAATGGACACCAATACTCCGGCTTTCATAGTCTTCGATTTCCAGCCAGACGTCGGACGCAGTAGAGTAAGACTTCGCCTTAAGTGGCGCGCATAAGTTAAAACCGACCTCAACCAACTTGGAGTGCGTAACTGGAGGCAATTTGCTAATGACCGAGCTGATTGTAGAGGCATGTTGGTTGAGGCCCAGGTATATTCAGGACTGTAGCACCACTTAAGTATGTAAGTATGTTATGAAACATATAAAGCAATAGTTTAGTTTGGCTATTTTCCATTACATATCAGAGACTAGTCTGCAGGTAGCATTAGAGTATCATGTCCCGCCTTGAAACCAAACTGGGTCTCGGGTATTATCTTATTGTCCTCAGCCCACTTGAACAGAGCCCGGTAGAGAATCTTTTCAAAAACCTTGCCGATACTCAGAAGGAGACTTATCGACCTCAAAATTGCCGGATTTTAATTGTCCTTTCACTTGTTTGGGAGTGGATGAACCACCGCAGTCTTTCGATGCATCATGCATTATTCAGCGCGTTGTTGAACAGCGTGGCGTAAGTGTCCGCAGCTCCAGGGTGTAAATGTCGCAGTACAATGTGGGTTATACCATCGACTACCGCAGAATTTTTTTTTCTTTATGGACCGCGGTTCTTAGGTCGCCATTGCGTTATGTCAGTCATCATATAAATGATGGAACAGGACATTGTTTTTCAATACGCTGTTCGGACTTAATTCGCCCTATAAACTTCCTGACTTTCACCTTTTCCTCAGTATCTTCAATTTAAAAAATCGTCGTTGAAGACTGCTTCCCCTCTATCGATTCCTGCTGCCAATACACGGAAACTCCTTTTGACCTCTCCTCCTAAAGATCTAATTTTGAGGAAACATACTCGGGGCGCTGGAATTTACGCCAGAATTCTGTTATTCCAAATCAAATTAATGGACAACCGATGGTTGTCGATAGTGAATTTACATTCACAAGCAGGATCATTAAGGATCTCTCGGCCATTACGATCTTTGTAGCATTAAGCTCGGCAACAGACATTGAGTACTCCAACGAAGTAAAATATCTTGGAGTGATGCTCTACAAAAACTAAGCTTGAACTCCCACATAAACAGCAAAATTCAAAAAGCAACCAAAGCATTCTGGGATTGCCGAAGCATGTATGGTCAAACCTGGGGAATCCCTCCAAAGACCACAAACTGGATCTACACGATCATACCATAAATAAATTAAACAAGGTACAACGGCTTGCCTGTCTGGGCTCTACAGGAGCCCTGCGTACCTGTTCCATTGCAGCTACAGAAGCCGTAATAGGATTAAGGCCCCTCCACTTCTATATAAAAAAGTGGCAATTCGCAGCTCAGCAAGTTTGACACAAGCGGAAGTGTTAAACATTAGCGAACATCCAGAACTAATTGAACTCCTATCCAAACTTCCAGAACTTGACATGATCTGTGCGGTTACAGATCGCTTACCAATCTGGAGATCACAACCAGAGAATCATGGGCTAGCAATAACCCACCAAATTGCCAAAAAGGCCTAAAGTGGTATACGGATGGTTCTTAAATGGACTCAGGTGTAGGAGCTGGTACCTATGAACCAAATCGGAACGTTTCAATACCGAAGGGAGCTCCATGCCATCAAAGAATGTGCAAACCCAATACACAATTCAGGTATTCAAGGCGCTAACATCCATATATTCACGGACAGTCAAGCAGCTATAAAATCCCTTAGCTCACACTTTATTGACTCCAAATCAGTGCTACACTGCTTCAATTCCATCCAAACACTTAGCTCCAGGAACAAAACCAGATTATGGTGGGTCCAACGACATAAGGGGATTGAAGGTAACGAAAAAGCTGATGAACTAGCCAGAAAAGGTTCGGAAACCCCTTTCATTGAACCCGAACCCTTCTGTGCAATCCCCAAATCACCCACAAATCTGGCTATAAAAAGCTGGGAACAAACCAAATGTAATTCATACCGCGAGAACATCCCAGGCCTAAGACAGGCCAATAGAGCTACACAGCCCTTCTAAGCAGATGCCAACAAGATACTAAATCTTCACAGGCACGATATCAAAATCATAGTAGGCTACCTAATGGGTCACCACGTTCTGCGATATCACCTAAATTAAATGCATTTAGTCGATTCACCGGAGTGCAGACTATGTCTAGAAGAAGACGAAACAGCCGAACACATCATATGTGAATGTCCGGCCCTTTACGGTATAAGAAGGGAATCTTGCTTCAGGGAAATATTAACTACCGAAGAACTATCGAAATCCTCTGCTGAATTATCAGCTACATTAGGAAAGTAGAAGCGCTACTTACCTAAACAGACATCTGACGTCAAGGACAATTGATCTCTAATTTAAAGAATTTAAAAAAAAGCTCGATAATAAGGAGTAGATACATATAATCTACCAAATAAAGATTACCTATCCGCACGATAGATGATCGGTTGTTGTGTGATTAGTCCATCAATGTAAGAGTTTAAAAAAAAAACCATTCAGCCCGTATCTCGCAAAAGCATTCTAAGCACGTTGCTGTTCCAAATTATTTTACAGATTCTCTTGACCCAATCAACATCTGCAGAAGAATTCTCCTGCTCACACAAGTTTCTCATATTTCACGCTCCATTTTCATTCTCATCGCATCAAGGACTATAACGAATCGCCAACAAATTGAATTGCTCTGCTGCTGGTAGGACGATGCACTACTCTGTTGAAAAGGAAATCAACTTACATTTTTAAATTTTTATATGTATCTCAGAAGTTAACTATTGCTATCCAAACCTACAAGGGATTCTCAGGGGACGAAAGTCAGCTCATGTACCAGCTGCATAATTTCATTTCCCAAATATACATAATAACTATATGTTCATATTTCTATCCTGCCGCTCCCTCAACGTAAAATACCATCCTTCCGCCTTCCAAGACGGGTGTTGAAATTGGGAGTTGCACAATACCATGGTCGTATCTTACACGTTTTATCGTGTACCGTAGCCACCGCGCTTTTGATAAGATGCGGTAAAAAAAAGTAAACTTCGCTCGTAATATTTATTTAATATCCTTCGCTTTGCTTCCTGTTTTTGTTGCCATCGTTCGTTTTCATCACTCACCTGTTTATAGAAAAAAAATATGTCAAGTCCTCTTAGCTTCTCACAGACTCATCTGTATGTCGTTTAGATTGCTTACGAAGGACCAAACACCAAACTTGAACAAAACAAAAACAACATCAACTTGTCATTTACTTGATAAATATTTATCTCTTGGTTTGACAGTGTCCTGTGCTATTGTGATGGTAATGGTAATGGAGATGAAGATGCGTTGAGTCCTTGGATAGAATGTGTGTAGTCGATTTGTTGGGTCTAGAAACACATGTCTTAGCAGACGACGTTGTTTATTTTTTTTTTTTTTTTGTTTTCCAAAAGTTCGTGACTTTTATTCAGCCTATTAGGACAACACAATGTCAACATGTTTCTAAATACAAATTACGTTCATCTATTCATTGGATATATGATGATAATGGAAGGCATCGTAAGGAGCTACTTCGTTCCTATGGCGAAGGCAGGGTGGTTTGTCAAGCGATAAGCTGATTTAATTTAGAATAAGTGACTTAGTGAGCAAAAGAGATGACTTGCAAGACAGTTTTGTTTTCACAAGGCTCAAGAACACACAACTTATTAAGTACACACAATGCTTAATTAATTAAGGAAAGTAAAGTTTTATATTTTGATATTGGGGAAAATCATCACTGGATATAATATGTTTATAATTTTTATCAGGCCCAGATTTGGCTTCTCATGGTTAATGCTTTTGAAATTATCGTCATTGCAAGTGATTTCAATGTACACAATTCTAGGTGGCTTAAAAATTCAGACAACACCCGAAGGAAGAAATGTTGAGATCTTTTATGACGTAAATAAATAAACCCATATTTTTTTTTTTACTGTAAACGCCCCAAATAAATGGGCTTGGCAAAAACATTTCTATGGACAAAATATATTTTCTAAATATCTTATTCAGACACTTTTCCAAAATCCTTACCGTTGGACCAAAAACAACGTTTTTCTGAATAGTGGGCGTGGCAGTTGGTGGATTTTGAAATTTTTACATATGTTCTGCTGGAAGGAACAAAGAGTTCGTTTAAAAAATTCATAGTTATAGCTAAAAATTTAAAGCCCAAAATTAGTGACACATAGACGGACGGACAAACATGTTTAGCTAGAATTTTGTGGAGCACGGGGCTGTGGGAGTGTTATAAGTTTATTTAATTTTTTTCCGATTAACATATCAATCATATCAAGTCCGAAATTTGTTGTTTTCATTCTTATATCAATAAAAAAATAACTTTTCATATATTTATCTGTGTGGTATGTAAATTTGCAAGCGAAAATAATAATTTTTGTTTAAGTAGAAATGAAAGACGGAAAACAAGACGGACAACAAACTATCTCCTAAGAGTTGTTCTGCGAAAGCTCAACAATTTAAATATTTGGATTTTGATAAAAAAATATAACATTTTGTGTTTGATATTATATGGTCATCAAATGTAATCAAATGGGTGTACCATATGTTATTATATGAACAAAACAGATAGAGCCAATGCTGACAATGATTATCCTTCTTGGCCAAAGTCTTCTGTGAACTTTTGCAATCGCTTAAGGTCATCTTCATTGACGGTTGGTTTCGCACGATATAAAGATTTTAGCATGTCACGCATTGTGACGGGAGGTTCATACAATATATCACTCGCAACGTCCATGCAACCCATTTAAAAGGCACCAGAGTCTCCTGGCGAGCATGGTGTTAGCAGCAAGTCATCAACAATAGGGTTTTTATCAAGTGGTGATGGACCTGTTACTTTTATGAAATGAGTAGCTTGTTGAACTTTTCGAACAGGTTCCATCAAAGCATCACGTACAACAATCGATATATCAGCTCCGGACCATCATTAAATTTTTTTTTTTTCAAATCATCTGCCGACAGAACTTTTGAATTGTTGCCCAAATGAATTTTAAACATAACCATGCATGCTATTCGGGAAGCGGAATGTAGATACGCTTCTCGAAACGTCTCCGAATAGCCGAATCCAAAACCCACGGAATATTTGTGGCTCCCAGTACTAAAATGCCATCAGTGTTATTGCCAACGCCTTGCATTTGAACCAGAAATTCTGTTTTAATCCTCCTCACACTGTCGTTTTCGTTGTCCGAATGTGCCGAACACATCTAATCGACTTCATCAATAAAAATGATACTCGGCTTGTGTTGACGCGCGAGCTCAAAAAGATTCTTGACCAACTTTTCAGATTCGCTCAGCCACTTGGACATTAAATCTGACCTCGAAACTGAGAAGAACGTGGAATTGTTCTCCTCGGTGGCTACTGCCTTGGCAAGGTATGATTTACCAGTACCGGGTGGTCCGAAGAGTAGGATACCCTTCCACGGTATTCTTTTACCAGTGAACAAGTGTGGACATTTTAAAGGCAGAATAACAGCTTCTTTTAGAGCCTCCTTGGCAGCCAGCCACATCTGACCACATTACATGAGGTTTTTCAATAACAATGGCGCCTTCTTCTCAGGATTTTCGCCTTCAGAATCACTATCGCTTTTTTTGTCCTTATAGTCCTTTGACCCGGTTTCTCCTTCTTTAATTGGCTTCTTTTTGCCCTTCTTCAGGTATTCCTTGAGCTTCTCGGCACGATCCAAATACTGCAGACACTTGGCTCGAATGGAGTCCTTAGCCTTCTCACCCTGAGCTTCATATATTATCGCATGTTAAAAGTACTCCACACCGAGTTTGTCGACAACTGGTTGAAGCGGTATGAGAGATTGTTGCAGACATGAGTTGTATCATCAGTCGCTCAACAATTTGGTGTCAGTGGCACCAACTTGCATCTTATTCCGTATAAATAAAGCTCAACTGCCTCAAAGAATATAGTCGACAGATCGTTCACGTCGCTTGGAATACGGACAAACAGTCGACCGAATGGATGTCAGTGAACCTGATTTTCGGACCGACACGTTCAATTTCACACTACCTAAGGTGGATAACTAGCAAAATTGTAGCATTTGGGGAAAGTAGAATCCCTACGAGATCCTTGAAACATCTTTGCATGACCAAAAGGCTGTTTGGCCCGAAGTTTAGCCCGAAAACATCATTGGACCATTTTTCAAAACAGTCGTAGTCATCGATATCGGTGGAGGTTGGCTCATTATATCTCTCCACAAATGTGTGTAAAAGGCCTGGACCGTTATTGCTTTCAACAAGAAGGTGCGTCTTGAAAGCCAAACAGTGCAATTTCTGCAATGGAAATTCCCTGGACGTTTGCTGTCAAAAAATGGCGACATTTTGTGTCTGGTAGATCTGCATTAACTAATTTGACGCTTTTTACTACGGGATATTAAGTTGATGTTTTTTTAAGTGATTTTAGGAAAGCTTTTGACACATTGTATCACAGCATTCTCCAAAATAAATAATGATCATTAGGTATCCATTCGGTGCTTCTAAGGTGAAATCTGAAGCGAACGTGGTGTAAATTTTTAAACCCATATGTTCTCAAATCTGTTTATACAAGGTGGGCCAAATGAAGCCATCCGATGTTGTTTGGCCCTTCAGAACATCGATTATGGCTAGCGCAGTGTGTGCCGTTGCTCCGTCCTGCTGGAATCACATGTCCTCCGAGTACTAAAAACTCGGTTAACATGGCCCTATAGCGCGCACCATCCACTGTTGGCGTTTGACCAGCGGCGTTCTCGAAAAAAATGAACCGATGGCTCCTCCAGCGTGAACAGCGCACCATGCAGTAACTTTGAGCGGGTGTAGAGGCTCCTCATGCATTACTCGTGGATTTTTTGGTGCCCCAGAAGCAATAGTTTTGCTTGTTCACATACCCGCTGGGTCGGAAATGAGCCTCATCGCTCATTATAATTTTGGTCGAAAAATCGTCCACTTCGTCTTCGAGATTGAGGATTGCTTGGGCGTAGGTTACACGCGTTTGGCGGTCGACAGCCAGCAGCTGATGCACAGACTGGATTTTGTACGGGAACGTGAGCAAGTCGTTGACCAAAATTCGCTTTGGGACCACCGGCTGATGGCTGATTGCGAGGCACGACGGCGTCTGGTCGATGTTTCCGGAGACAGCTCGACATCCTCGGCAACAGCGGCGATATTCTCTGCACAACGGGCGCTCCGGGACCGGCCACTCGTGGCAACATCTCATGTGGTCCCATACTCTTCAAGGTTGTTGGCCAAATGGATCATTGTAACGCAAAAAAATGGACACGATTATTCCTCGTTCTTGGGGAGTATAGTAAAGTATTGTATTCTACATCTGTCTAGTCCACAAATGTCAAAACAGATTTGACATTGGCGCCCATTTACAAAAATAAGAGCAACTTCCAATAGGGTGATCTCTTTTGGCCCACCTTGTATGTCTTCAGTATGACCTCTCTTAATATCCTAAATACAAATGTCCCCAAAAAGTGTTCAAACGGTGTATCTAAATCGTTATGGTTGGACAGAAATGGAACGATGGGATAGGCTTTACAAATTGTTTTTTTTTTATAAATAATGTCCCCAAATGGTTGGGTGTTGTAGAACGAGGGTAGACTCTGATTGGCGTTAACTTGGCAATGCCCAGTGTTGCAACTCTGACTACACATCAAATGTGCTTATCTTTACCTCCAAGTGGTAACCATCGGATACTGGTCTCATCCAACCGGATTTGACTTGCTAAACGATAAGTGCGAGTGTTGATAACACGACGAAAAACAGCAACACTATAAACACCCTGGTGAGAATGGCACGGATGAATACCCGGCCTGCTGTCCCAGGCGAACCTAGATGAGCTGCTCTGACATATTCGGACAACAGGTTGTCCAGGAATTTCAAGGGTTAGTCAGGCCCCTTGAACAGAGATGGTGGCGGATAAACCGAAAGGCCAACGGCAGCGCTCAATCCCGTAGTGGATACTGATGGCCCCGTGTCCTAGGGGTATCTAATAAATTGGAACTGGCCCTCCAGGTTGGGGGTTGTGCTTTGGGTTAACTACCCACCCACAGAAAAAAATCATGGTTACGAAGCAACCAATAGCCTCGGAAAGGACTGATTTTATTGTTGACGACCCTGCTAAACGAAAAAAGGACAACGACGTTCGTATCTGCACCTGGAATGTGAGAACATTAAACAGGAGAGGTGCAGGCGAACAACTAGCGGAAGCCCTAAACTGCTACAAAGCAGACATTACTGCCATCCAGGAAATACGATGGGATGGGCCGGGCAAAAAGAGGATGAAAAACTGTGACATATACAACGGACCGTGTTATAGTGAGCAGAAACAGCGACTATTCGGATGCGGATTTGTTATAAGTGCCAGACTTAGGCAAGAAGTCTTATGTTTCCAAGACATTTGCGAACGCATAGTAACAATCCGCATCAAGGCCAAATTCGCCAACATAAGCCTTATATGATGATATAGCTAAGGATTGCTTCTACGAGCTCCTCGACAAAACCTATGAGCGACTACCGAAGTACGATGTTAAAATCGTGCGGGGAGAAGGTAGGAAGAGAAGACATCTTTAGAAGTATTGTCGGAAAACATATCCTACACGACAACACGTCTGCTAACGGACTTAGGCTAATTGATTTCGCTACGGAACGAAATACCACTATAGCCAGCACACGGTTTCCTCACCTCGATATCCATAAGGGGACATGGCGGTCTCCAGATCAACGAACGGTCAACCAAATTGATCACATTGCGATAGATAAGAGGCACGCATCCAGTATTTTGGATGTCCGAACATTCCGAGGAGCTAACATCGACTCGGATCACTACCTTGTAGCAGCCAAGGTAAGAATGCGGATATCCACCACGCCACAACAATCCAGAAATACTGTGAAAAAATTTAATGTCGGAAGACTGCAATCGCAAAAGACCGCCAAGACCTTCGCACAACGCGTATCCCTTAACCTCTCGATCAACACCATACCACCAGCATCGAATGTCGAAGAGCAATGGCAACGATGCCAACAGGCCATTAGATCAGCCGCAACTGATGTGCTAGGTTTCTCGCGCCCACCAGCAAGAAACCCCTGGTTTGATGAGGAATGCCGACAGATGCTCGCAGCCAAGAACGAGGCCTACAAGGCTAAGCTGCAGGTGAAGACGAGAGCTGCCATTGAGCTCTATAGGCAAAGAAGAAGGGAAGAGCATCGGCTTTTCAGCAGGAAGAAAAAAGAGCAAGAAAAGCGCGCGATCGAGGATATAGAGAGGTGCCACTTCAGGAACGATGTTCGCAAGTTTTACCAAAGTGTAAAACGTCAAAGCCAAGGATACAAGGCTCGAACAGAATCCTGTTGGGATGAACAAGGAAATATCGTAGTTGAGACACAGTCGATGCTGAGGATATGGAAGAACCACTTCTGCAGACAGTTAAACGGCGATGACGAACAACATTCCGCTGTCAGGCAGAACGAACCATTCAATGTTGGCAACGACAGCGAAAACTGCCAACCACCCGACCTAAGTGAAGTGAGGATAGCAATATCTAAACTCAAGCTTAATAAGGGCGCTGGAAATGACGGCCTTCCTGCTGAGCTTTATAAAGCTGGCGGAGATGACTTGGTAAGTAACATCCACCAACTCATAAGCCAAATCTGGTCGGATGAAAATATGCCTGAAGAATGGAACCTCAGCATCGTTTGCCCGATCCACAAAAAAGGAGACCCTCTAAACTGCGCCAACTACAGAGGCATAAGTCTCCTCAACATCGCCTACAAGATCCTATATGCCGTAATATGTGAACGCCTGAAACCGTTTACCAACAACCTGATTGGCCCTTATCAGTGTGGTTTTAGGCCAGGAAAGTCCACAACCGATCAAATTTTCACACTTCGGCAGATCCTGGAAAAAACTCAAGAAGTCCAAATCGATACCCACCACCTATTCATCGATTTCAAAGCCGCATATGACAGCATTTATAGAGACGAACTGTACAGAGCCATGTCTAGTTTTGGTATACCGCCCAAACTCGTCCGTTTGTGTAGGATGACGATAGATAATTCTCGCTGCTCCATCAGGGTCGGAAACGACCTCACCGACACATTCGATACCAAAAAAGGATTTAGGCAAGGCGATGCGCTGTCATGTGACTTCTTTAATCTGATTCTTGAGAGAATTGTGCAAAACTCCAAAGCCAACACCAGAGGCACAATTTTCCAAAAGTCGGTGCAACTACTAGCATACGCTGACGATATTGACATCATTGGTAGGACTCAACGTGATGTCATAGCCACGTTTGCTAGTATAGAGAAGGAAGCGGCGAAAATGGGTTTAGCAGTAAATGAGGGTAAGACTAAGTATATGCTGTCATCACGAAAGGACTCACAAAATCGACGAATTGGACAGAACGTCACCATTGACAGATATAACTTTGAGGTAGTACGGGACTTTGTCTACCTCGGCTCCGCTATTAGCTCTGACAACAACATCTCGTCAGAAATTAAACGAAGAATTACTCTTGCCAACCGCTGTTTCTTCGGGCTAAGAAGGCAATTAAGTAGTAAAGCCCTCACTCGAACTACTAAGGAGACCCTATATAAGACCCTGATCATCCCAGTCCTGCTCTACGGCGCTGAAGCATGGACCGTATAAAAAGCGGATGAAGAAATCCTTGGTAGATTCGAAAAATCTTCGGACCCGTTTGCGTTGACGGGCTATGGAGACGAAGATTCAACCAAGAACTATACGAGCTGTACAGCGACATGCCCCTGGTCAAAAACTCCGCATTGGACGTTTAAGATGGCTAGGACATGTAGAACGAATGGACACCAATACTCCGGCTCGCAGAGTCTTCGATTCCCAGCCAGACGTCGGACGCAGTAGAGGAAGACCTCACCTTAAGTGGCGCGCACAAGTGGAAACCGACCTCAACCAACTTGGAGTGCGCAACTGGAGGCAGTTAGCTAAGGACCGGGCTAATTGGAGAGGCATGTTGGTTGAGGCCCAGGTTCATTCCGGACTGTAGTGCCACTTAAGTAAGTAGTAATGTCCCCAAAAGTTTTTTCTAGTTTTCTTAAAATTATACCAAAAAGTGTTTTTTTTAAGAAAACGTCCACAAATAGTGGGTGTGTCAAAAAACTTCATATGTATGAAATATAAGTATTGATATGATATTCAGATAATTTTTCAAAATCTCTACCGTTTGGACAAAAACAATATTTTACTGAAAAGTGGGCGTGGAAGTGTGCGGATTTAAAATTTTTAAAATTTTTTAAATATTTAATTTGGGAAAAGGATAAACAGTTTACATCCCTTCCACTAAAAGCAACTTCCATATAAATCTTTCGTCTGTCCATGGCTCTAACTAATCGACCAGACTTCTCCTAAAATTAATTTCCTAATCAACTGCGAAGAAGAACCCAACGAAATTCGATCAATTCATCTATTATGGATTAAAGCAACGCAGGAAGCAGGATTTCCAACTGAAAATAGCTTTGCTATTTTCAATATGATTATCGCAAACAAAATCGATAGGGACATCATTTTTACACAAAACAACAAAAAATAACACAACAAGCACTAAAATAGAAAACCGAAGGTAGGATTCGCATGTCTTTTTTTTTTTTTTAATCATAAATCAATAACCAATTCGCGTGTATACTTTTACTCATAGAAATTCCGTTCACCGCCGACAAGGATAAAGGATATTCTATGTAGAATCTTTATAGCCCATCGATTAGGTTAAATACAAAAACAACAAACGGGTGATAGTAAGAGTGTATAATTTTGATGCGAAAATAACTTGGGTGCTCCTTTGCGAATCCTTCACAAGGATAACATAGGAATGTCATGACTATATGTATCTCAGTATGACAATGTGAAAGTAATCTGCTTAGTTGCCATAACAGAAAAATATTTTATCACACAGCAGAGCCATGCATATGTCAGTGTCAGCAGATACAATTGATTTGTTTTAAGGCGTTCCGACTTCCCATCCGGTTGGGATTTGGGGCAACTGTGACGTTTCCATTTAACCTTGCCAAGGGAAATAAAAATTTAAAAAAAAATTATGAATCGGAGAGAGATGAGGGACTACTCGTAGAATTATTGCAAATGAGGGATTTTCATGAGGAAAATATTTTTAGAATTCTCAGTATTCCCACCAATATTCGTTAGCAATGGGAAAGGTACACAGATCTGAATTCTAAACACCCATCGACAGACACATTGACAATGTTCGTTTTGCAAATTAAAAGAGGATATATCTAGTCCTGACGGGCGTATCATGGCATAAAAAATGCTAAAATATCACAAATTCCGTAACTACGTACGGTACGCATCACTTTTAAAGGACATGTACAATTTTTAAGGGGAAAACACTTTTTAGAGAATGAAAAAATAATATATAGGCATCACGTTGCAAAAGTAATTGTTGGTTTAACTTGGATAGTTATGATATACAGATTCAAGAAAAATTTGGTTCATTTTATGCTATCTAGAAAAAAATATTTTCCAAAATTATTAAAAAAAAATAAAATCAACGCATTTACCGATTTTTACCAAACTTTTACACATCTTTGGTATTGGTGTATATCTAAATATTTGTGAAGTTTGGTTGAAATCGAAAAATGTATGCGTGTGTGCGTTCGTGAAAAAAACACTTGAACTCGGTATATTTTGGTTTTTTTCAACTTTTTACTTTTAAATTCATTTTTTATTCCCTTAAAATATTAACTTAATACTAGACAAAAATATTTAAATCTGACTTATCATTAACTTGTTTGGTTAATCTAACTTATTGACTCTAGGCGGGCACTCTGCGCTTATCTCTTAGATTTTGTTTATTTTTGTCTTCCGGCTTAAATTTATATATAGTTTTTTTTTTTAAATATATGTTTTATATAAAAACATTGGGTATATCATTGTTATTTTTGGTTTTATATAAAAACTTAATCGAGATTAAAAACTAACTCAAAACACTTAAGACTACTTAACTACAAGGTGGCGCAAAATTAACCTTCCGATGTTTTTTGGCTGTAATTTAAAAAAAATGAAAAACTTTGATTCTTCTTGTGGATTATTTTTATTTGGTCTTTTTATTTTTTTACATCAAGTCGAGAATATGATGTCATGTAAATGGCCGCCGCCACAGTTGATTGTCATTTGAGCCCTTTTTATGGCATTTTCCATCACTTTGGCCAAAACTTCCGGCGATAGGTCCTCACATTCTTGACGGATATTGTCTTTAAGAGCTGCAAGAGTCTGAGGCTTGTTGACATAAACCCGCGACTTCAAAAAGCCCCACAAAAAGAAGTCTGGAGCGGTCAAATCAGGCGATCTTGCTGGCCAGTGCAAATCGCCAAAACGGGAGATTAGGCGCCCGGGAAATGCATCCTTCAGCATATCGGTTGTGGCACGTGCAGTATGTGCCGTTGCACCGTCCTGTTGGAGCGTTTGTTAGACGCGATTGGCGGTCACCAGCTAACAGCTGATGCACCGTCTGGACTTTGTACGGAAACATCTTCAAATCTTGTACCAAATTTCGCTGTAAAGACCGTCGACTGATACCCATTTGCGTGGCACGTCGCGTCGTCTGGTCGATGTCGACGGCGCTTCCATGACATCTTCGGCTACAGCAGCAATATTCTCTGCAAAACGGCTACTCCGGGGTCTGCCACGCCTGGCAGCATCTCGTGTTGTGCCAGTCTCTTCGAGGCGAGCGGCTAAACGTCGCAGTATTTCACCAGTAAGCGTTGGACGGCTAGGAAATCTGCGACGAAATTCACGTTGTGCCAAAGTCACCGACCGATTATTGCTCAAATAAATAGTCACCAATATTCCGCGTTCTGGAGCAGTGTAGCGTAACATTGTTTATTAACGTGTATTTGGCATGTGTTTACTACACAAATGTCCAAACAGAACTGACATTAGGGGCCAATCGCAAAATTTATAGCATTTTCTGATAGGAGGATTACTTTTGCGCCACCTTGTACTTAAACTTAACTTAATTATAATCGGGATGGCAAGCACTCGTTGCATATGCCCCGAGTGGTCGCCATCCTAATTGAGTCTTTGTGTACCAGGCCAGCATGTATGGAACCATATTTTCAGCCAATATGGTTTACAAGCCTACATCAAATCTTGTAACTAATTTAAAAATTCTTACAACTAAGGAGTGGACTAAAAGTCCGCAATGTCCTGAGGAAGTGCAGAAACGGTGGCGGTGGTATAGTACCGGGATACCCTAACGAATCGATATAAACGAATGCTTCTGGTGGAATAAAACCTGAATAATCGAGCTCTCCATGTATATGTCATTGGGATAGTAAGCCCGTTTTTTCCACATATCTATATAAAGGGTCCGCCAAATAACTTTTTTTTTGAAAATGCTATAAAAAAACTACTGAATATTTTCTCAAATTTCTTTTTTTATTTGAAAGAACAATCCTTCCGGTTAATAATGCAAAATAATTTTATTCAAATGGCTGCCTCGGCTGGCCATGCAGTAGCCAACACGATCGGTCCAATTTTTAAGCACATTATCAATTGTGTGCAGCTGTATTTCACCAATGGCTTCACCAATATTGTCCTTTAAAGCGTCAATTGTCTCTGGCTTGTCGGCGTAACACTTATCTTTCACGGCACCCCACAAATAATAGTCCAACGGTGTCAAATCGCAGGTCCGAGGTGGCCAAACGACATCAGCTCTGCGGCTGATAATGCGATCTTCAAAAACAGGGCGCAAAACATCGAGTGTAGCTTTGGCTCTGTGGCACGTAGCGCCGTCTTCTTGAAACCAAATGTTGCCAATATCCTCCTCTTAAATTTTTGTTAACAAAAATTCGTTCAACATGGCCCGATACCGATCGCCATTGACTGTAACGGCCACTCATTGCTCATTTTCGAAGAAAAATGGCCCAATTATGCCTCTGGGCCAAAATCCGCACCAAACAGTGACTCGTTTTGGGTGTATCGGCTTTTCAATGTATGCGTGTGTATACCCCAAATGCGACAATTTTGATTGTTAACATACCCGCCAAGATCAAAATGAGCTTCATCTGAAAAGATAATTTTTTTGGCAAAATCGGCATCTTCTCTAAGTCGATCACAGGCCCACTTAGCGAAGCGAAAACGCATTGGATGGTCAGTTGGCTTCAACTCCTGAACCAATTGGACTTTGTATGGCGTCATACCAAGGTCTTTATGCAAAATTCGTCTCAATGATGTCTCCGAAATGTTCAATTGTTGAGAACGACGGTGAATTGATGTTGATGGCGCTTCACGCACACTTTCTGCCACAGCAGCAATATTCTCGGGTGTACGCGTGTATTTTCCAGCGTTCTTCAAGCGTATACACAACCATATTCGTTCAGCGGAAGGATAAAACTAATTATATGTCAAATCAGACAAGAGCTAAGTGTTACCATTCACGAAATAAGCACTAGTTTGAAAAAAAAAAACGTTAGATGGCGGACCCGTTATATAAAACTAAGTTGATATTTTATAACTATTCAGAAAAACGATGAAAAGGACATCGGCCCCATTTTTTAAAGTCCGCAAACTGCCACGCCTACTTTGTCCTTGGTTAAGCCGTAAGGAACTTTGAAAAAGTATCTGACCAAAATTAACATTTTGAATACCTATATTTCGTCAACACAAAGTTTGTTACCACGCCCGCTTTTTGAGGACGTTCTGTCTGTTTTCGTCAGAAGTTTACGTTAATTCAAAAAAAAAACTATCGTTGATAATATTTCGAGAATAGTTAAATATAATACATTTTTTGGGGCGTTTTTCCTAAAAAAAGCGACGCACTATGCGGGCAGTTTCGACTGGACCAGGTGGATTCTTTTTTTTTTTTTGGTGCACCGGGTGGAACTGTCAACCCATTTCTCATTTCACTAATTCTCGGCGAATCACGATAAAATAATGGCATCGCATTGGCCTTTGCATCTATTTATTGGATGGAGCAAGAACATCTCATTCAACATTTAAGCTGCCTCTGAATGTTCGAAGTTACCCAGAAAAAGCAAGGAATATTAAAAAAAAGTGCTGAAACAATGTAAAATTATCATCTGGGATTTATGCACACTGGCACAATAACATTCTCTTGAGGCGTTGTACAGAACACTCAATAATATAAACAAAACAAATGAGAAGGCTACTATCCGCTGTGCGAATCGTTGAATAACACATCTCATCCCATCTGTAAAACTCAAAAAATGGACATGGCAAGGTTTTTCGCCTGCATATGCTATGGGGTAGGGTATACAAATGGTTTTTGTAGGAAAACACCCTCAAAAATGGGCGTAAGTTTAAATCATCTAAGAACGAAATGTTCATATAATCATAACCCGTGATTACTAAATTTCAATACACTAGTTCAAAATTTAGGGCCCAAAAATCGGTGACACACAGACGGACGGACACGGCTAGATAGACTCAGCTAGCAATTCTGAATCGATCCATATACTTTGAGGTATATTAATGTTAAAAGGAATACACCCCTATTGGATAAGGTATAAACATGAAAATTGTATATAATTGTATACATAGGCCTTATATGCGCTCATGCTCCGACGGAGGAAAAAGATGATAGATACAACTAAGGACTGCTTCTACGAACCGAATCGTGCTGGTAGATTTTAACGGAAAGGTAAAAAGAGAAGACATCTTTAGCAGTATTGTCGGAAAATATATCCAACAAGACAACACGTCTGGTAACGGACTTAGGCTAATTGACTTCGCTACGGAACGAAATGCCACTAATGCACACGGTTTCCTCACCTCGATATCCATAAGGGGACATGGCGGTCTACAGATCAACGAACAGTCAACCAAATTGATCACATTGCGATAGACAAGAGGCACGCATCCAGTATTTTGGATGTCCGAACATTCCGAGGGGCTAACATCGACTCGGACCACTACCTTGTTGTAGCCAAGTTAAGGATGCGGATATCCAATACGCCACAACAAATCAGAAATACTGCGAAAAAATTTAATGTCGAAACACTGCAATCTCAAGAGACCGCCAAGGCCTTCGCGCAACGCGTATCCCTTGACCTCTTGACTCACAAAACACCACCAGCATCTAATGTCGAAGAACAATGGCAACGATGCCAACAAGCCATTAGATCAGCCGCAACTGATGTGTAAGGTTTCTCGCGGCCACCAACAAGCCCTGGTTTGATGAGGAATGCCGACAGATGCTCGCAGCCAAGAACGAGGCCTACAAGGCTAAGCTGCAGGTGAAGACGAGAGCTGCCATTGAGCTCTATAGGCAAAGAAGAAGGGAAGAACATTGGCTTTTCAGAAAAAAGAAAATAGAGCAAGAAAAGCGCGCGATCCAGGAACGATGTTCGCAAGTTTTACCAAAGTGTTAAACATCAAAGCCAAGGCTACAAGGCTCGAACAGAATCCTGTCGAGATGAACAAGGAAATATCGTAGTTGAGACACAGTCAATGCCGAGGATATGGAAGAACCACTTCTGTAGACTGTTAAACGGCGATGACGAACAACATCCCGCTGTCAGGCAGAACGAACCATTTAATATTGGCAACGACAGCGAAAACTGCCAACCACCCGAACTAAGTGAAGTGAGGATAGCTATATCTAAACTCAAGCTTTATAAGGCTTAATAAGGCTTTATAAAGCTGGCGGCGATAAGCCAAATCTGGTCGGATGAAAGTATGCCTGAAGAATGGAACCTCAGCATCGTTTGCCCGATCCACAAAAAATGAGAACTGCGCCAACGACAGAGGCATAAGTCTCCTCAACATCGCCTACTAGACCCTATCTGCCGTAATATGTGAACACCTGAAACCGTTTACCAACAACCTGATCGGCCCATATCAGTGTGGTTTTAGGCCAGAAAAGTCCATAACCGATCAAATTTTCACACTTCGTCAGATCCTGGAAAAAACCTTAGAAGTCTAATTCGATACCCACCACCTATTTATCGATTTCAAAGCTGCATAGGACATCATTTATAGAGACGAACTATACAGAGCCATGTCTAGTTTTGGCATACCGCTCAAACTCGTCCGTTTGTGTAGGATGGCGATGGAGAATTCTCGCTGCACCGTCAAGGTCGGAAACGACCTCACCGACACATTCGATACCAAAAATGATTTAGGCAATCCTTTCAATTTGATTCTTGAGAGGATTGTGCAAAACCCCCGAGCCAACACCAGATGCACAATTTCCCAAAAATCGATGCAACTACTACCATACGCCGACGATATTGACACCGTTGACAGGAGTCAACGTGATGTCATAGCCACGTTTGCTAGTATAGAGAAGGAAGCGTCAAAAATGGGTTTAGCAGTAAATGAGGGTAAGACTAAGTATATGCTATCATCACGAAAGGACTCACAACATCGACGAATTGGACAGAACGTCACCATTGACAGATTCAACTTTGAGGAAGTACGGGACTTTGTCTACCTCGGCTCCGCTATTAACTCTGATAACAACATCTCGTCAGAAATCAAACGAAGAATTACTCTTACCAACCGCTGTTTCTTCGGGCTAAGAAGGCAATTTAGTATTAAAGCCCTCACTCAAACTACTAAGGAGATCCTACATAAGACCCTGATCATCCCAGTCCTGCTCTACGGCGCTCAAGCAAGGACCGTATCAAAAGCAGATGAAGAAATATTTGGTCGATTCGAGAGAAAAATTCTTCGAAATATCTTCGGTCCCGTTTGCGTTGACGGGCTATGGAGACGAAGATTCAACCAAGAACTATACGAGCTGTTCAGCGTCATATCCCTGGTCAAAAAACTCCGCATTGGACGTTTAAGATGGCTAGGACATGTAGAACGAAATGACACTAATACTCCGGCTCGCAGAGTCTTCGATTCCCAGCCAGACGTCGGATGCAGTAGAGGAAGACCTCGCCTTAAATGGCGCGCACAAGTAGAAACCGACCTCAATCAACTTGGAGAGCGCAACTGGAGGCAGTTAGCTAAGGACAGAGCTAATTGGAGAGGCATGTTTGTTGAGGCCCAGGTTCATCCCGGACAGTAGCGCCACTTAAGTAAGTAAGTAAGTGAATATTTGATCACTTTTAGACTTTCTGGACTGACGCAGTTCAGAATGACTCCCTTTTTATGGATCTGGCATACTTCCATGCGACCATATTTTGAAAGGAGTTGATGTAGTATGTTTGCTATTGCGATAAACTGCCTCGAGAAGATCTGGGTTCGATTGCCAGCCGTAGCGACACATAAATGATTTTTAACTGACTTTGACGGGTTCATCATTATTATCGGGGATTGGTTCTGACTTAATGTATGGTTCCAACTCGCCGGCGAGTAATTTTTCCGCAAATGTCTTCAAGATTTCGACGGAGAATTCTTAATGCAAAGTGTTTGTTAGTTAGTTAGATTGGCTGTTCGAATTCTTAATTCAAAGTGTTAGTTAGTTAGTTAGATTGGCTGTTCGTACAAGACGAAACACAATTAGCGCTGGAGTGCGCCGTTTTGATGCCAAATACTCGTGCGGTTAAATGTTATATCTTGTTGTAAGTTGGCGTATACTAAATCCAACCAGTGCAATTCAAAGTGTACTCCAAGCCTTTATCGTCGCGGGCTAGGATGACTAGTTTATCACCGACAAAGTCATAACCGAACTCAATTAGTTCGTGTTGGAATTCATCCATAACGGCAATGGCGAAGTTTAGTTTACCAGCGAATTCCTTGGTAACCTTGAGAACGCGGTTTCTCCAGTAATTAGTGGTTTGACATACTAAGCAGTGAGAATCGGGTTCTTGAAATCAGCAGCAACATCCTGTGTCTTATGACCAACCAAACCGTGGAAATTTTCTTTATAAAATGTGGTCAACTCAGACTCAGACGATCCCTTGAACTTGACAGTCGATGATTCAAATTTGTTGCACAAATGTGAGGCCCGGAACAGTACAATAGAATCTGTTTGACCTTGTTTGTCTAATACGGGGTAGCACTAGAATGTCCAAAACGATACTTTTCCCTCATTATGTTAGCGAATTTGTTTGGATTCCTTTTCGAAGAATCAAACAATGGAAGTTTCCTTGGTGGCCAAGAACTTGTGGAGTTCCTCGACAGTCAAGATATCCTTTGATGCGGGACCAACTTGAGCTCGCATAAATTTAGCAATACCAGCTGCTTCGCGTGGCCCATTGTAATCTTGTGATAATTCTTCATTACGAAAGATCTTCAATGTGGGGTATCCACTGACAGAGAATTTATTATAAGATTCCTTGCCACCTTCGCACCTTCATTACAATCAACTTTAGCAAAAGCAATTGGTGGATCGTCATCGCGAAGAAGTTATGCAGCTTTGGCATATTAGGGTTTCAGTCTTTCACAGTGCCCACACCATGGTGCAAAGAACATGACCAATGTTGTCTCATGTTGTCCCAATGTAGATGCAAACTTATCGTCGGTTAGATCCAGAACATCTTCTTCGACACAGTTCACCGATGAAACAAAGCAATGCAACAGCGATTTTAATTTATTCACCTTGAACTGAACAGAACTATAAAATAGAACAGAATTATAAAATATTAATTGCGTTTGTGTACTTCTGTGGCATTCGAACCAACGACTTCACTAGTTTAACCGACTGTCATCTTATCGAATAACAACTCGAAAAACGACGAATAAAATATCTAGGTCTAACGAATACATCTGTTAATTATATTGAGTATAATTGAGAAATAGCTTGTTAGACCAGTTTGTTGAAGTTACATAAATGTTTGCAGTAAAGTGGCCTACGGCCACTCGTAAATAGTCACGCTGATTTGTGTTGATGGTGGTGAATGATAAGTGAATGATTTTAGCTAAAAATTCTCTGTCGCATATATACATAGAATATACTTGGATCAGATGAAACCCCTACCTTAGTGCGCCCTATTGTAAGTTATCCTATCTGACACATTTTGGGGCTTAGGTCAAATTCGTAAATGATAGCAAGATATCAGCCTTTCCTTTCATGCCGAGTATTCTTCAATAAGCTACAATTTGTATTCACAAATAAACACACACAATACATTCTCCTTACTCAAAACTATTGCGAATATTATGCATCCATCTTCACAAAAAAAAAAATAAACCCACACAATAGCTTAAATTATTTCCTTCCAATGAACTGTAAGTCGAGACGAAGGAAATGAAATTCTTCAGTATCCCCATTGCAAATTCTTCCAACAAAAGAGTGCGAGTATTTCCTTAAATTAAATTTTTGTCTGCATCTATACATAAAGTTTCGACAAAATATTCGGATGCTTGTGCATAGATAAGAAGACGAAAAGGACCTTTTTGTTTGTTGTTTCAGATAACTGTGTTGTGCTTGTTAGTCGTGCTGGCGCACAATAGTTTTTGGGAATCTTTCAAAGAACCAAGAACAGAGTAGTGCCGTATGAGATGTACAGATACACAAATCGGGGATTCATAGGGATCATGCTTCTACACGCACATAAAATGTTTGCCGAGAAGGCATCTTTATTTCGATATGAAGTGGTTTTACCTATTGTGTCCATTTTGGTAGTCGGTTTGCTGGAACAATCAAGGGTTATTGTTTACTGTGGATATAAACACCTTTCGTGTAAGAGTGTTCCTTGCAAATTTACTTCGAAAACAAAACAGGACTTGGAAAATTCACTTACAGTTGGCATGTTGGGAAACACATTCCTAAACGGATGGCAAAATTTTACAAGAAACATATTCTCAAAAGTGTCCTATTTATATAGCAAGCAGCTTGCGGAGATAGGTATAACTTTGACTTAACTTTGACTTTTTCTTACCCACCATGGTCGCCTTATTTAGGTTTAGTTTCAATTGGGGCTACATACCACAAACCTGGAGGGAGGTAAACGTGGTATTTATCTCCAAACCAGGCAAACCAATAGAACTACCTAAATCATACCGTCCAATAAGCTTAACATCGTTTTTCTTAAAAACAATGGAAAGAATACTAGACGAACACATTAGAGAGTGTTTTAATGAAAGCACTCCTCTGCACCCCTGTCAATTTGCCTACCAAAAAGGTAAATCTACGGAAGGAGCACTTCTAAGTTTAACACCACAAATAAAAAGTGCATTCCTTGACATAGAGGGTGCTTTTGACAACACTGGATATGACTCCATATCATATGCTTTGACTCATAGAAGAATAGATCACCCCACCATCACAATAGATCAAAGCGATGTTTGAAAGTCGGAAAATAACTGCATCATCAGCACTGACCTCAGTATCAGTAACAGCCGTTAAAGGCTGCCCTCAGGGAGGAGTACTCTCACCCCTACTATGGTCTCTGGTTATCGATAACCTACTTCAAGACCTATGCAGGTCCAATTAGTCATCATAATAGGGGGCAAAGAACCGTCACAACATGTTTGCAAAACGCCCTTAAGATAGTCATAGACTGGTGAAGTAAAGAAAGTCTTTCTATAAACCCCAGCAAGGCTATCATCGTCCCTTTTACAAAAAGGAGAAAATTAAGTCTTACCCAAATTTCAATCAATGATGCATACATTGAGTATTCCAACGAAGTTAAATATCTTGGAGTGTGGTCTTCAAATGGTTGGGTGTTGTAGAACGAGGGTAGACTCTGATTGGCGTCAACTTGGAAATGCCCAGTGCTCGCAACTCTGACTACACATCAAATGTGCTTATTTTTACCTCCAAGTGGTAACCATCGGGTACTGGTCTCATCCAACCGGATTTGACTTGCTAAACGATAAGTGCGAGTGTTGATAACACGACGAAAAACAGCAACACTATAAACACCCTGGTGAGAATGGCACGGATGAATACCCGGCCTGCTGTCCCAGGCGAACCTAGATGAGCTGCTCTGACATATTCGGACAACAGGTTGTCTAGGAAATTCAAGGGTTTGTCAGGCCCCTTGAACAGAGATGGTGGCGGATGAACCGAAAGAACAACGGCAGCGCTCAATCCCGTAGTGGATACTGATGGCCCCGTGTCCTAGGGGTATCTAATAAATTGGAACTGGCCCTCCAGGTTGGGGGTTGTGCTTTGGGTTAACTACCCACCCACAGAAAAAAAAATATTGTTACGAAGCAACCAATAGCCTCGGAAAGGACTGATTTTATTGTTGACGACCCTGCTAAACGAAAAAAGGACAACGACGTTCGTATCTGCACCTGGAATGTGAGAACATTAAGCAGGAGAGGTGCAGGCGAACAACTAGCGGAAGCCCTAAACTGCTACAAAGCAGACATTACTGCCATCCTTGCCAGACGTAGGCAAGAAGTCTTATGTTTCCAAGACATTAGCGAACGCATAGCAACAATCCGCATCAAGGCCAAATTCGCCAACATAAGCCTTATATGCGCTCACGCTCCGACGGAAGAAAAAGATGATATAGCTAAGGATTGTTCTACGAGCTCCTTGACAAAACCTATGAGCGACTACCGAAGTACGATGTTAAAATCGTGCTGGGAGATTTTAACGCAAAGGTAGGAAGAGAAGACATCTTTAGAAGTATTGTCGGAAAACATAGCCTACACGACAACACGTCTGGTAACGGACTTAGGCTAATTGATTTCGCTACGGAACGAAATGCCACTATAGCCAGCACACGGTTTCCTCACCTCGATATCTATAAGGGGACATGGCGGTCTCCTGATCAACGAACGGTCAACCAAATTGATCACATTGCGATAGATAAGAGGCACGCATCCAGTATCCACATCCACAACAATCCAGAAATACTGTGAAAACATTTAATGTCGGAAGACTGCAATCGCAAGAGACCGCAAAGACCTTCGCACAACGCGTATCCCTTAACCTCTCGACTCACAACACACCACCAGCATCTAATGTCGAAGAACAATGGCAACGATGCCAACAAGCCATTAGATCAGCCGCAACTGATGTGCTAGGTTTCTCGCGCCTACCAGTAAGAAACCCCTGGTTTGATGAGGAATGCCGACAGATGCTCGCAGCCAAGAACGAGGCCTACAAGGCTAAGCTGCAGGTGAAGACGAGAGCTGACATTGAGCTCTATAGGCAAAGAAGAAGGGAAGAACATCGGCTTTTCAGCAAGAAGAAAAAGGAGCAAGAAAAGCGCGCGATCGAGGATATAGAGAGGTGCCACTCCAGGAACGATGTTCGCAAGTTTTACCAAAGTGTAAAACGTCAAAGCCAAGGATACAAGGCTCGAACAGAATCCTGTCGAGATGACCAAGGAAATATTGTAGTTGAGACACAGTCGATGCTGAGGATATGGAAGAACCACTTCTGCAGACTGTTAAACGGCGATGACGAACAACATTCCGCTGTCAGGCAGAACGAACCATTCAATATTGGGAACGACAGCGAAAACTGCCAACCACCCGACCTGAGTGAAGTGAGGATAGCAATATCTAAACTCAAGCTTAATAAGGGCGCTGGAAATGAAGGCCTTTCAGCTGCGCTTTATAAAGCTGGCGGAGATGGGTTGGTAAATAATATCTACCAACTCATAAGCCAAATCTGGTCGGTTGAAAGCATGCCTGAAGAATGGAACCTCAGCATCGTTTGCCCGATCCACAAAAAAGGAGACCCTCTGAACTGCGCCAACTACAGAGGCATAAGTCTGCTCAACATCGCCTACAAGATCCTATCTGACGTAATATGTGAACGCCTGAAACCGTTTACCAACAACCTGATCGGCCCTTATCAGTGTGGTTTTAGGCCAGGAAAGTCCACAATCGATCAAATTTTCACACTTCGGCAGATCCTGGAAAAAACCCAAGAAGTCCAAATCGATACCCATCACCTATTTATCGATTTCAAAGCCGCATACGACAGCATTTATAGAGACGAACTTTACGGAGCCATGTGTAGTTTTGGTATACCGCCCAAACTCGTCCGTTTGTGTAGGATGACGATGGAGAATTCTGGCTGCTCCTTCAGGGTCGGAAACGACCTCACCGATACATTCGATACCAAAAAAGGATTTTGGCAAGGCGATGCAATGTCATGTGACTTCTTTAATCTGATTCTTGAGAGGATTGTGCAAAACTCCAAAGCCAACACCAGAGGCACAATTTTCCAAAATTCGGTGCAACTACTAGCATAAGCTGACGATATTGACATCATTGGTAGGACTCAACGTGATGTCATAGCCACGTTTGCTCGTATAGAGAAGGAAGCAGTAAAAGGGGTTTAGCAATGTCACCATTGACAGATATAACTTTGAGGTAGTAAGGGACATTTTCTACCTTTGTCTATGAACCAAGAACTACTCCTGTCAACCGCTGTTTCTGCTGGCCAAGAATGTTATTTAGAATTACACCCCTTAACCGATCATCCCAGTCCTGCTTTGACCGTGTCAAAAGTGGATGAAGAAATCATTGGTCCTTTTTAGGGAAAAATGCCTGGAAAAGGTTTCTTTACTTTTGCGTTGGATATGATGATTTAACCAAGAACTATACGTGCTGTACGGTTACATAACCCTAGTCAAACAACTCGCATTGGACGTTTACGATGGCTATGACATATAAACTGTGCAACTGAAGGCAGTTATCTATGGAAAAGGCTAAAAGATAGAGGCTGCAATTATTTGACACCCAGTTTTACATGGACCTATACCGGCATTTTAAAAAAATTGGCTATTTAAAGTTAATAATGTTAGTTGATTGCTCATATGCCTCTGACTATACCTCCAGTTATGCTCCTGGCCAAACTTCTCCAGCCTGGACACTGCTTAAACAGATCCTTGGACCTCTGGTCAGACAATCCTCTTAATGTGTCCCTGATAGAGACCTAGGTCGGGCAAGTGGGCGCAGAGCCGGGATGTTCCCGAAGGATTTGGAGGAAGCTGGAGGCGGGCTTCACCTCTACCTTCCTCCATTTTTCCGATGTTATGCGGTGAATGCGGTCAATTACCGCAAATTCCAGATGTCCTTTCAACATCTAGCTGAACGTCCTATCAAGGGTTCTGTGAGGCGGGGGATTAGCTGTTTTCTGTTTTTTTGGCACTCCCCGTGTTGATATCCACCGGAGCTGTCAAAACGTTGAAGTTGTTCCTTCGCCCAGTTCAGAGACGAGTTCTGCCTTTTAGTCCGCTCTGCAGGCGGATTGTTTTATGGATTCGTGCAATCATTTTGTGAAGTGCCCATTTATCCTTGTATGTGGATGTAGAGTGAGAATGGTGGAATGGTGGAATGGTTCCACATGTCCTTTCAAAATCTGGCTGAACGTCCTATCAAGGGTTCTGGGAGGCGGGGGATTAGCCGTTTTCTGTTTTTTTGGGCACTCCTCGTGGTGTCATCCACCGGAGCTGTCGGATCGTTGATGTTGTTCCTTCGCCCAGCTCAGAGACGAGTTCTGCCTTGTAGTCCGCTCTGCAGACGGGGTTTTATGGATTCGTGCAATCATTTTGTGAAGTGCCCGTTTATCCTTGTATGTGGATGTAGAGTGAGAATGGTGGAATGGTTCCAGATGTCCTTTCCCTGGTACATCCTTCCACTACGTTTGGACCAGTTTTTCCCAGAGTCTTTACGTTAGCGGGAAGAAACCAGTATGCTGTTCCAAGGTGTGGGTCAGAAAAGTGGGTGGATCATTCTCGGTCGGTGCGTGGTCTCAACGCGGTGCGAGCTCGAAGCTGAACAGCCGGTTGAACCTTTAAGGTTTGGGTTGATTTGGAGAGAGTCCCCTTGCAACACCTGTCCAAGGTTTGGGTTCGGACCAGGTTTTAGAACCAATGTCTTCACCGTCTCCCACCCACGCAGCAGCCTTTGGGGTTCCTTCCTTTTCACTGTTGATGCTAGGCTAATACCAGGTTCTCCCAAAGCCTTGACTGCGGCAGTGTCACTTCCAGGTTTCACTCCCGAGGTGCTGGAAAAGGTTTTTTTTTTAGGACCGACATCCGTTTTTTGTTGTCTGTTTTTTTATGTTATGTGTTTTGTTTTTTCTTGGTGTATTCATGTTAGGTCCCTAGAGTAGCGGAGAAAGTCGGTACACCTTCACATAGATCCGCAATATGTAGGCACGGCAGGGTAATTCGGAGGTTGCGTGGTATCCGGATACTCCGTTAGCTACTGAGCATTTGGTAGGGCCCCTCAGCCTGGTCGATTTTCGGCACGGGTCATATAACACCTCAATCCAGCCTTTTAGTTGTTATTGGTCCGCGAGTGGTATTCAGTATTTCCACCAGCCCTGCGAGTATGTCGGCCATAAGGCTTACATATCACAGGGGCACCCTATCCGCCACCCGGGAACGCGCGCCGATAGGATAACAACTATACTCCCACTAATTGGATAGGTAAATAAATAAATTATTGCAAACCACCATCAATCCTATAACTTTATCTCTAAGATCAATGGTTAAACCATAGACACTAATGAACAGATCACGAGAACCCGTCTAGACCGATAGCTTCCATGCCGATTGTATGTGCTATCGTTTTTTCATCAAATTCTCAAAAGCCTGAAATAGTTTTATAAATACTCAAATGACTCCAAAATATGTCTAAGATGCTTGTCTATTAAATAATAACGTCATCCGATTTGTTAAAGTACTCCCAGTGAAAGCTCCACTGTACCTATATATACATCCACCAAACCTTACCTCCAACACTCCTCAATAGAAATACAATTCTCGAAGAAAATTCATAAAAATAAATCTACAAACAGAATCGAATGCTTCAAACAAAATCTCTTTGCTCATTTCATGGTCCTTTATACAAAATCGAACAACAACACTTCGCTTTTGAGTAATGGATCCAGGATAAGAAAATCCGATGATATCCTCCGAATGAAATCAATTTTTCCATTACAGCCTAGACCCACAATTAAAGTGATGAGCGTCTGTTCATCATCATAAATAGCCAGAGGGCGGTCTATGGAACAATGCAATTCAATCCCCACTGCTAAATCGTTATTGTAAGATATCAGGTATGAAAATCCCCCCCTATTTCTCACACGAACGAACAACATTTTCGATGCTCATAGATACCCCCTGAGGGCGTTCCTTTTTTCCCGGATTTCCATCCATTTAATTGTGCGGAATGTCCCCGGGAATTCGACACAGTTCGATGGACGCACGTTTGAATTGTATCCCACATGGACAATAGCCCAGCACGAAATGAATGTCCTTTAATACGGATGTGTGTATGTCGCATGTATTGTGAATATTCTTTATTGAAATAGAGTCCAACGGGAGAAAAGAATGGGATGTGAGGGCTAACCAGTGTCCTTTGTCGTAAGGCTTACGATACTATGTTAGCATTGCTCAACAAGTTTCCGCTGAGATTTCTATGTGGGAAGACACCAGTAGGTACTTTGCACAGTCTATGTTAAGTAGGGATGTTCGAAGACCATCCTCCCTGGTTATGGAAAATGTGAAAATGCCATTAACGAAGGAAGTGGTCGGAATATGAGATGGGTAATAATGAGATATATGCGTATAGCCAGCACAGCTACGATAGGATTTTCTCAATCCCCCATGCATTGACTGTGCGGGGAGCCAGTCTGAGGTTTTCTGAAGAGCCTATTTGTGTTTTTCGGAACGAGAGTTGTGTCGTTGTAGGAGTTAATAAAGTGGCACAAGTGAACATTAAAGATGATGGTATTTTGCTAAAAAAAAATTGAATAGGGAATGCATATATACACACAGGCGGTATTGTTTGGAGCCTTATAGCTTAAAGTGCGATTGCTGTAATTTTAACAATTTGTACTATTTCTGTTCTACCCACACGAATAAATGTTTTACTTTTTTATAAACATCCTGAAAATTCATTTAAATATGAAATGGGGGGATAAATTAATGGTCGGCCGATAACTGGGTCACACGGACTTGTTTCCTGCATCCTCGATTCGTTGAGTTGCTCTTTTATTAGCAATCAGTAAGTCACTAATTGCAATTAAGTAACGGGAGATTATTAATCTAAAGAACCATTCTTGACATTCAATTTTAAAGATAATCAATTTTAAATATGGGCGCAACTGTGCCGGAGCTCGTCCTTGCGGACGTTCCAATTTTCGATGAAGCGTTCGAGCATATTCGTCGGTATGTCGCAAATAATACGGGTAATGTTGGCCTCAAATGCTTTAATAGCAGCTGGCTTATCCACAAACACCTTCGACTTTAAGTAGCAATTTTGCTTATTTACGTATCCATTGGGCCTGAAATGGACCTTATCGCTGAACAAAATGTTGTTCAAAAACAGTGGATCTTCAGCAAGTCTCTCGAGAGCCCGTTCACTTAATTTGCAAACGTTATTCGGGTGTAAGTCTATCCATGATGAAATGTCAATGAATACTGAATAAAAAACATATGAAAAGGCTACAATCCGCTGTGCCGATCGTTGAAAACCCTATCCCATCCTATCTGTAAAACTAAACTAAACTTGACCGGAAAAAGTTTTTTTACTGAAAACGCCCCCAAAAAGTGGGCGTGGTAAAACAACTTTATATAGACGAAATATAGATATTAAAATTGTCTAAAATTGTTCAGAAACTTTTCCGAAATTCCTTACGGTTTATAGAAAAATTACGTTTTTTTAAAAAAGGGGCGTGGCAGTAGGCCGATTTCAAAAATGTTTGCACTTGTTCCGGTGGCACGGACAAGGATCCTATGTACCAAATTTTAATATCCTAGCTCAAAATGTAAGGCCCAAAAATCGGTGACGAACAGACAGATAGGGATTTTGAGTCGATCCATATACTTTAAGGTATACTTACTTACTTACTTAAGTGGCGCTACAGTCCGGGACGAACCTGAGCCTCAACCAACATGCCTCTCCAATTAGCCCGGTCCTGAGCTAACTGCCTCCAGAAGCGCACTCCAAGTTGGTTGAGGTCGGTTTCTACTTGTGCGCGCCACTTAAGGCGAGGTCTTCCTCTACTGCGTCCGACGTCTGGCTGGGAATCGAAGACTCTGCGAGCCGGAGTATTGGTGTCCATTCGTTCTACATTCTACATTCGTTCTACATTAGCCATCTTAAACGTCCAATGCGGAGTTTTTTGACTAAGGGTATGTCGCTGTACAGCTCGTATAGTTCGTGGTTGAATCTTTGTCTCCATAGCCCGTCAACACAAACGGGACCGAAGATTTTCCGAAGAATTTTTCTCTCGAATCGACCAAGGATTTCTTCATCCGCTTTTGATACGGTCCATGCTTCAGCGCCGTAGAGCAGGACTGGGATGATCAGGCCCTTATATGGGATCTCCTTAGTAGTTCTAGTGAGGGCTTTACTACTAAATTGCCTTCTTAGCCCGAAGAAACAGCGATTGGCAAGAGTAATTCTTCGTTTGATTTCTGACGAGATGTTGTTGTCAGAGTTAATAGCGAAGCCGACGTAGACAAAGTCTCGTACTACCTCAAAGTATATCTGTCAATGGTGACGTTCTGTCCAATTCGTCGATGTTGTGTGTCCTTTCATGCTATCGTTGCGACTTTGAAATCGATAAATAGGTGGTGGGTATCGATTTGGACTTCTTGGATTTTTTCCAGGATCTGCCGAAGTATGAAAATTTGATCGATTGTGGACTTTCCTGGCCTAAAACCACACTGATAAGAGCCGATCAGGTTGTATTGAATGGTTCGTTCTGCCTGACAGCGAAATGTTGTTCGTCATCGCCGTTTAATAGTCTGCAGAAGTGGTTCTTCCATATCATCAGCATCGACTGTGTCTCAACTACGATATTTCCCTGTTCATCCCGACAGGCTTCTGTTCGAGCCTTGTATCCTTTGCTTTGATGTTTTACACTTCGATAAAACTTGCTTACATCGTTCCTGGAGTGGCACCTCTCTATATCCTCGATCGCGCACTTGTTTTTCTGAAAAGCCGATGTTCTTCCCTTCTTCTTTGCCTATAGAGCTCAATGGCAGCTCTCGTCTTCACCTGCAGCTCTCTCGTCTTCACCTCGTTCTTGGCTGCGAGTATCTGTCGGTATTCCTCATCAAACCAGGGTTGCGGCTGATCTAATGGATTGTTGGCATTGTTGCCATGTTCTTCGACATAAGTTGCTGGTGGTATGGTGTGAATCGATGGGTTAAGGGATACGCGTTGCGCGAAGTTCTTGGCGGTTTCTGGCGATTGCAGTCTTTCGACATTAATTTTTTTCACAGTATTTCTGTTTTTTTTGTGGCGTGGTGGATATCCGCATCCTTACCTTGGCTACAACAAGGTAGTGGTCCGAGTCGATGTTAGCCCCTCGGAATCTTCGGACATCCAAAATACTGGATGCGTGCCTCTTGTCTATCGCAATATGATCAATTTGGTTGACTGTTCGTTGATCTGTAGACTGCCGTGTCCCCTTATGGATATCGAGGTGAGGAAACCGTGTGCTGGCTATAGTGGTATTTCGTTCCGTAGCGAAGTCAATTAGCCTATGTCCGTTACCAGAAGTTTTGTAGTCTAGGCTATATTTTCCGACAGTACTGCTAAAGATGTCTCCTCTTCCTACCTTTGCGTTAAAATCTCCCAGCACGATTTTAACTTCGTACTTTGGTAGTCGCTCATAGGTTTTGGCGAGGAGCTCGTAGAAGCAATCCTTAGCTATATCATCCTTTTCTTCCGTCGGAGCGTGAGCACATATAAGGCTTATGTTGGCGAATTTGGCCTTGATGCGGATTGTTACTATGCGTTCGCTAATGTCTGGAAACATAAGACTTCTTGCCTAAGTCTGGCACTTATAACACATCCGCATCCGAATAGTCGCTGTTTCTGCTCACTATAACACGGTCCATAGTAGATGTCACAGTTTTTCATCCTCTTTTTGCCCGGCCCATCCCATCATTCGAATCGGTACCCATAACGTATTAATTAACATAAACGAGTATAAGGACATACAGCATCGTCGATGTAAACCGAAGGAGAGGGAAAACGGGGCGCTCCTAATTTGGAGGTCCAAACCTTTATTTGCGACCTTAGATAGCTGGAAGCTAGAAAAAAATTTGTTCAAGATAAAATACAAATAGCACAACAGGCTGGTTTAGTAAGGATCCAGATCCTAGTTTTTCTCACAACCACTCATGTATGCGTGTGTATTTCTTGCATGATGGCGTTACCTCCTGTGTCCGTATAGCTTTATTGACTGTGGATACCAATAACACGATTTGTCAGTTCATCGCGAGAGCAGGGACAGTGAAAAACTTTTTGGTGTTACTAGAACTTCATTGGTACCTAACCTACATAATTACCTAAGTAGCTCCAGAGTCGAGAATACAAGGTGTCAACCAACATGCGTCTCCAGTTGCAAGTTTCAAGTTGGTTGAAGTTAAATTCCACTTGTGCATGCTACTTTACATGCATGCCACTGGGAATCGAAGATTCTTTAGGATGAAATATCGGTGTTTATTCGTTTTAAATCTCCTATCCATCTCAAACATCCAAAGGGTATTTTTTTATGAGCTCTACGTTGCTGTATATCTCGTCAAGTTCTTGGTTGAATCTTTGTCTCCATAGCCCGTCAATACAAAGAAGGACCAACGATTTTCCTATAAATTGTTCGCTCAAAAGGACCAAGGATTTCTTTATCCGCTTATTTATACGGTCTATGTGATTTCGTTGACTTGGTCTTACCCTGTTAATCGCATTTTTGCCACATCCTTTCGTCGATTCCAACCAATGACATCAATATTGTCTGCGTATGCTAATAATTGACCAGTTTTGGGAAGATTGTGCCCCTGGTGTTGAGTAGGTATAGTTTTACAAAACCCTTACAAGAATAAATTTAAAAAAAGCCACCCGACACGACTTAGTTAACCTACACATACACCGATAAAAGCCGAATATGTTTCTGGCTTTCGTATATTAAGACAGATAGTATCTTGCAGACAATTTTGATGAAAATATGCCTCTAGTAGTTCGTGCAGTTCAAGGTTTAATTTTTTTGTGAAAATGATAACAAATTGACTAAAATTCCCAATGTTGTTTGTCCACACCTATAATTCTTCCAAACACATCCTTTTAACTACCACCATCAGCATTGAATCCTTATTCAAATAAATTGAATGTTTAAACAGCCTAACGGGGTCAACAAGTAGCAGGTTATTGTACATGCATACATTTGAAAAAAAAAAAACAAAATGCAAAACAAAACAAACAATATCCTTACCCAATAGGTTATCCTTCGACTAGAGCCTTGCACTGCAACAACATTTATACACATCGCTGCTATTGATGATAATTTCACCAATACGAGCGGAATAACAACTCTGCGCAGCTCTCATTTCAAGCTTTCACCTGTTGTATCCGAAATGGAAAAAGTTCGCAACTACCACTACTCCATTTCATGTCGAGAAAGCCGAATATGCTTTTGGCAATACTTACCGCCATGAGCAGGACTTTCATGATTATGATCTGAGATAAGAAACAAGTTGTGTGCCTGCCTTTCCTTTTCATTTTAAGGAATCTTCGAATTCAGACTTTAAGGCTATTTATGGAGGGCAACTGGTGGCTAAGAGATAAAATATTCCAAGCATCATTTTTATGAGGTTCTGAGAAGTTGTAATTTTTTTCTCAGGATTTATGTAGAGGGTTACATTTTTTTTCCAACACTAGGGAAGCGGGTAGTGATTTGGAAGCCCTTGGTTTATTTGATTAAAGAAATTTAATGGCACTGCTAAATATGGACGTCGGATTGGTATCTAAATCGTTCAGGTATACTTTGTATATATTTGGAAAAAAAAATTGAAGAACGTGGGTCTGTATTTGGTTACAGAAGTAGATAACATCGATTGACCAGAAGCTCACTTGGTTTGCTTTGTGATTGGCAATTAAGATGTGGTTTCGAAATGTGGCCCCCAATTCTGATTCACATGCGTTGGATGATGGCCTTCGGCATGTCTCTTGAATTGTCTCCCGCCAAGTTTGGCTTTTAGGACAAAATTACTTTGTAGTGATAAATTTTTGATTTGATTTGAAATAATGATAAGAATGTTAACTGTCACGAAATTTGATTAATAATTCCTCCATGGGAGCAGACGAACAGGATGCTAATATAAGGACATAGTTCATTTGTGCGCACACAAAACTGATGATGATTTATTACAATGGGGGAGGTGAGCAACACAATTCTAATTGACAACGTGCCGGGTGGATCAAGGATGCGAGATGATCAATTGCTTTTCAGTATTTTATAGAAACTATTATTTACTTTTTGAATGGAACTTGTTTCAGGAAATGTATTCAACATGATTTAATCATGAGTAAGTAGTAGTAAATATGACAGTCATGATAATGGCATCTATCTCATACTTGATTTTGTTTCGTCTCACAGCCCTTTTTGAGAGGTAAAGGATAAATATGAAACAGCAATCAGCGTTTAAGATCCATGAGAAAGAAACGAACGAACTTTTTAAGATTCGTGAGAATAAATAAGAAAATATGTACATTTCGAAATGATGGAACACTATAAGATCAAATGTCAATCCAATTAACAAATCAAATTTTTCCTTAAAAACCAATTCTGACGTCTCAGATGCATGCAACACCCATCGTTTCAAGAAGTTTAATTAGTCAACATTTAAATGAAAAAAATGAGCCTTTGGCCAGACTCCAATTGTAGCATATCAAAAAAATTAAAATAAATTATTTTGTTTTATGGAAAGGAAATGTGTCATCGACACTAGCCTGTGACATAATTAGTAAACACACCCATTTACGATTTTAGAATCGATATGCAGGTTGACAACTGTCAGAAGAAAAAGCCGCTTCTCTTACCATGAGATATACTTTTGCGACTGAGATCAGTCTTTCTTTCTTTGCTAAACTTTCAAACTGACTGGCCATCTTGCTGCTTAACTCTGGTAAGAGCTGTGCCAATTTTCTTTTTGTGGAAATGTTCTCTAACATATTCAATTTTTTTTAATGCTGCGAAATATTAGTCTGGGTGGCTAATAAAATAGTTTTCCCAATTATCCAACCGAATTTGAGCGTTTGATGCAGTAAATACACTGGATAAATTGCGGATTTTGTCGTTAGTCGGCGTATCAAAGAAGCGAGGTGGAAGGTAATTTCTTTTATATGCATGCTAATGAATGCGTGTTCTTATCATTTACCCTTTTTCTAGCTGCCTCTAAATCATAATGCAAGAATCACGCATGTGCAAGCGAAGAGAAAACAAATTCTCTTCATCACATTCGAAAGCACCGATAAGTAGACACTTCCCCATAAAGCAACCTGCTATGTAACGGCCTAACGCTACTCCAGCAAAAACCTGTCCAGCATCGCAAAAAAAAAATACGCATGCAAATAATTAACAAAACATATGAGAGGCTACAATCCGCTATGCGGATCGTTGAATACCCTATCCCATCCCATCCTTTAAATTAATATCCTCAAAATATAGGCCTTATGGCGATGAAATACAGAAAATGACATTCTCACAATATATTGCTCAGACAGTTTCTCAAAATCTTTTGTCGTTCGACAAAAACCAACGGTTTTCTATTGCTAATGCCTTGGGGTGGGGTATACAAATGGTTTTTGTAAGAAAACGCCCCCAAAATGTGGGCGCAGGTGAAAATGATCTATGGCCAAAATGTTTATATTACCATTGCGAAAGTATTTGCATCAAATTTTTTATACCCTATCCCATAGGGGGGTATATTAGTTTTGATACTTAGTTTGTAACATAGAGAAATAATTTTGCTACATATACCTCAAAGTATATGGATCGACTCAGAATCGCTAGCTGAGTCGAATTAGCCATGTCTGTCTGTCCGTCCGTCCGTCCGTCCGTCCGTCCGTCCGTCCGTCCGTCCGTCCGTCCGTCCGTCCGTCCGTCTGTCTGTTCGTCACCGATTTTTGGGCCTTAAATTTTGAGCTAGGATAATGAAATTTGGTATATAGGATCCTCGTCCGTGCCACCAGAACAAGTGTAAAAATTTTTGAAATCCGCCCACTGCCACGCCCCCTTTTTAGAAAAACTCATTTTTTTGCCAAACCGTAAGGAATTTCAAAAAAGTGTCTGAGCAGGATATTTAGACAACCCTAATATCTATATTTCGTTCATACAAAGTTTTTTGCCACGCCCACTTTTTGGGGGCGTTTTTAGTAAAAAACGCTTTTTGTCCAAGTTTTAAAACTTTCGAAAAAATTTTTGATGCAAATACTTCCGCAATGGTAATATAAATATTTGGTCCATAGATCATTTTCACCTACGCCCACATTTTGGGGGCGTTTTCTTACAAAAACCATTTGTATACCCAATCCCAAGGCATTAGCAGTAGAAATACGTTGTTTTTTTGGCGAACCACAAAAGATTTTGATAAACTGTCTGAGCAATATATTGTGACAATGTCATTTTCTGTATTTCATCGCCATAAGGCCTATATTTTGAGGATATTTATAATAACGATGTGATGGGATAGGGTATCCAACGATCCGCACAGCGGATTGTAGCCTCTCATATGTTTTTCGAAAGTTTTAAAATTTGGACAAAAAGCGTTTTTTACTAACAACGCCCCCAAAAAGTGGGCGTGGCTAAAAACTTTGTATGAACGAAATATAGATATTAGGATTGTATAAATATGCTGCTCAGACACTTTTTTGAAATTCCTTACGGTTTGGCTTTAAACTACGTTTTTCAAAAAGGGGGCGTGGCAGTGGGCGGATTTCAAAAATGTTTACACTTGTTCTGCTTCGTCGGCCAGAGAGTCTATATACCAAATTTCAACACTCTAGCTCAAAATTTAAGGCCCAAAAATCGGTGACACACAGACGGACGGACGGACGGACGGACGGACAGACAGACATGGCTTAATCGACTCAGCTAGCGATTCTGAATCGATCCATATACTTTGAGGTATATGTATCGAAATTATTTCTCTATGTTACAAACTTAATGTCAAAACTAATATACCCCCCTATGGGATAGGGTATAAAAACATATGAGAGGCTACAATCCGCTATGCGGATCGTTGAATACCCTATCCCATCCCACCCTTTAAATTAATATCCTCAAAATATAGGCCTTATGGCGATGAAATACAGAAAATGACATTCTGACAATATATTGCTCAAACAGTTTCTCAAAATCTTGTGTGGTTCGACAAAAAACAACGTATTTCTATTGGTAATGCCTTGGGATGGGGTATACAAATGGTTTTTGTAAGAAAACGCCCCCAAAATGTGGGCGTAGGTGAAAATGATCTATGGACAAAATGTTTATATTACCATTTCGTAAGTATTTGCATCAAAATTTTTTTCGAAAGTTTTAAAATTTGGACAAAAAGCGTTTTTTACTAAAAACGCCCCCAAAAAGTGGGCGTGGCAAAAAACTTTGTATGAACGAAATATAGATATTAGGATTGTCTAAATATGCTACTCAGACACTTTTTTGAAATTCCTTACGGTTTGGCCAAAAAATAAGTTTTCCTAAAAAGGGGGCGTGGCAGTGGGCGGATTTCAAAAATGTTTACACTTGTTCTGGTGGCACGGACGAGGATCCTATATACCAAATTTCATTATCCTAGCTCAAAATTTAAGGCCCAAAAACCGCTGACGAACAGACAGACGGACGGACGGACGGACGGACGGACGGACGGACGGACAGACAGACATGGCTAATTCGACTCAGCTAGCGATTCTGAGTCGATCCATATACTTTGAGGTATATGTAGCAAAATTATTTCTCTATGTTACAAACTAAGTATCAAAACTAATATACCCCCCTATGGGATAGGGTATAAACAGATTTACATTGCTAATGCCTTGGGATGGGGTATACAAATGGTTTTTGTAAGAAAACGCCCCCAAAATGTGGGCGTAGGTGAAAATGATCTATGGACAAAATGTTTATATTACCATTGCGGAAGTATTTGCATCAAAAATTTTTTCGAAAGTTTTAAAATTTTGACAAAATACGTTTTTTACTAAAAACGCCCCCAAAAAGTGGGCGTGGCAAAAAACTTTGTATGAACGAAATATAGATATAAGGATTGTCTAAATATTCTGCTCAGACACTTTTTTGAAATTCCTTACGGTTTGGCCAAAAAATAAGTTTTCCTAAAAAGGGGGCGTGGCAGTGGGCGGATTTCAAAAATTTTTATACTTGTTCTGTAGGCAGAGACGAGGATCCTATATACCAAATTTCATTATCCTAGCTCAAAATTTAAGGCCTAAAAATCGGTGACGTACAGACGGACGGACGGACGGACAGACAGACATGGCTTAATTGACTCAGCTAGCGATTCTGAGTCGATCCATATACTTTGAGGTATATGTAGCAAAATTATTTCTCTTGTTACAAACTAAGTATCAAAACTAATATACCCCTATGGGATAGGGTATAAAAACTAAACCTAAATATGAGTTAAGCAAGCTACCAGTAACCACCTGTCTGTCAAGAAAGCTCCAAAAACAAAAACCGAAGTAGCAAATTATAGTGCAGTGTACAAACTAATCACATTCAGTGCAGTAAAAATTTACTACATCTATGTGAAAACCATATAAAAAATAATAAGTGACACCACCTGAATTACAAATAAACCAATAAGTGCATAATCATCTATATATATAAAGATTTGTACATAACCAAATGTGCTTTAAATTTGACCTACCTAACCTAATATACAATTTGCCAAAAATTCTTTTAAAACAAGTAAAAAAAAATTATCTAGAAAAAGTAAAAAAAAAAAAAAAAAAAAAAAAAAAACAAAAACGTCTACTGAATTCTATAATAGTACAGTGCACCACGGATATAAGAAACTCTGAAAATTCCAAAAAATTCTTTCCTATATCCGAGTTTTTCTTATATGCAAACAACGGATATAAGAAATCAAATTTCTTATATGCATAAAAACAAAGGCTATACGAAATAATATTTGTTAAAAGAGAAAAAAGTTTTTGAACGCGAAATGTATACAAAACATATGAGAGGCTACAATCCGCTATGCGGATCGTTGAATACCCTATCCCATCCCACCCTTTAAATTAATATCCTCAAAATATAGGCCTTATGGCGATGAAATACAGAAAATGACATTCTGACAATATATTGCTCAAACAGTTTCTCAAAATCTTGTGTGGTTCGACAAAAAACAACGTATTTCTATTGGTAATGCCTTGGGATGGGGTATACAAATGGTTTTTGTAAGAAAACGCCCCCAAAATGTGGGCGTAGGTGAAAATGATCTATGGACAAAATGTTTATATTACCATTTCGTAAGTATTTGCATCAAAATTTTTTTCGAAAGTTTTAAAATTTGGACAAAAAGCGTTTTTTACTAAAAACGCCCCCAAAAAGTGGGCGTGGCAAAAAACTTTGTATGAACGAAATATAGATATTAGGATTGTCTAAATATGCTACTCAGACACTTTTTTGAAATTCCTTACGGTTTGGCCAAAAAATAAGTTTTCCTAAAAAGGGGGCGTGGCAGTGGGCGGATTTCAAAAATGTTTACACTTGTTCTGGTGGCACGGACGAGGATCCTATATACCAAATTTCATTATCCTAGCTCAAAATTTAAGGCCCAAAAACCGCTGACGAACAGACAGACGGACGGACGGACGGACGGACGGACGGACGGACGGACAGACAGACATGGCTAATTCGACTCAGCTAGCGATTCTGAGTCGATCCATATACTTTGAGGTATATGTAGCAAAATTATTTCTCTATGTTACAAACTAAGTATCAAAACTAATATACCCCCCTATGGGATAGGGTATAAAAAGCAATTTGAAATCATTCATGGCATGTAGCTACACATATGTATATTACATATAAATATAAGTAAATAATACTCCATATATTTTGAAACGTAAACAACTTGAATAAAAAAGTTCAATAACAAAAGTAAAATAAATAAAAACATATGAGAAGGCTACAATCCGCTGTGCGGATCGTTGTATACCCTATCCTTATTCTATCCTATATTTTATACAATATATTAAATACAGAGATACCTATATGTATATATGTACATTGCCCCTTCTCTCGTTAGCAGTTTTAAATTGCTTTAAAACTCCCAGGACCAACCACGAGGAGGTGAGAGTTGGACATTAGAAATTACTATTTCCTTTTGATCCCATAATATATATGTATATACAATAATAAAACAATAAGTTAATAATAATATATAAATAATAAATAAATAAATAAACCAATAAATAAATTTAAAAAAATACATTATATCTAATAATCAACGGATGCTATAATACATTCGTGATGGCTGAAAACAGTTTCATATGTTTTTGCAACTATGGAATTCTCTAAATTGCTAAAAGCCCAATCAATTTGGGTTAATGCTACCGTAGTTGCACATCCTGGTGGTAGTACAGGCTGAAGATGTTTACTGCGCAGGAACGAAGATATCAGTTCATTGGATGTAATATCATTTAGGTCTATATTGAAGTCGCCTAAGATTACCACCTTCTCCATTTGAAACTCATCAAATAATTTAACAATTTCTGATTTTAGCGCATGCTTTGCAAAATTAGCGTTCCTGTAGAGCACCAAATAGTGTATGTCACGGTATTTGAAAAGTACATACTGTAGTACTTTCGCCATTGGAAGTTTAAAGTCGCCACATTTCAGTAAACTTATTTGAGATGCAATTCCCGATTTAGCGTAGCACAGAATTCCGTTTCGACCCCTTTGTGTATTAGCTGAACCATCGATTCTTGCAAATATTTGAAATCCTTCAATTTCATATAATTCTAATGGCAAAGTCCACGTTTCCACAAAGCAAAGAATTTGCGACATCAGTAATATCTTGTCATTCTTTATATCCAAGTAATGAGCATGAAGGCTTTGAACATTTTGGTATGCAACAATAAGTTTATCTGTGGAATTGTACATACAATCATAGGATAATTTTAAGGCTTTCTCACTATAAAGGGAATTAAATTCAACTTGAACAGGATCTGTTGAAGAAAATGGTTTAGGTGGGTTAAAATTGCCAATGATATACATTCCATTTGCTGTTGTAGCCCTGCTACAAGCCACATACATGGATGCCCGACTCATACCTGGGCGCAAATGAACAGCTACTTTATTATATGTGGCCCCTTGACTTTTATGAATAGTAATACCCTCAGCAGGTACTACCGGGAATTGTAGCCTTTCTACAGAAATGTGTTGGTTTTTACGATATTGAAAAACTTTAGCAACCCTTTCAATACATGTCCAAGTTCTTTCTTCAGGATGATGACGTTTAGATCTTGCAATTGATCCGACTGTTTCATCTTCAAACAAAAGCCAAAGTCTTATTGGAACTGAGTTGTTCTCTCTGTTTGTTCCGAAATCTATATCAACCAATTTTCCAGTGGCACCATTTACCAAACCATCAGCAGTGTTTATGTTTGCAGTGATCATATATTTGGCCCCAGTTTTAAGTATTAATTTGGCCGGAAGTCCTTGTGTTTCTGAGGTTTTGAATCCTTGAACTGCTCTGATAATGTTTTCTCTATTACCTTCAGAAACTGGGCCTTTGATTTTGTCCACTGCTTCTGAAGTGAATTCGGGAGATGGTAATTGTCTGAGCTTTAGAGTATTATATTCTTCTGCTTCAGCATTTGACCAAAAGAGATGAATTGCTTCTGATGGTACGTCACTGGAGGAAGAAACGATTCGCTGCCGTAAAAGCTGGATGTCTTCCTCTGTCATTTGACCGATAGCCATATTATTAAGGGCTATTGAAAAGACGCGATCATTTCTTTGACGCATTATTTCTGTGAGTTCAAAGTATTTGAACTCATTCCATAATTGAGAACCAGCAATTAGTGCGTATGGGTCCGAACGATTTGGAGCAAACACCCAACGATCTCCTACCGGTGGCAATTGTTTCAGATCACCAAACACAACTACAGAAATACCTCCAAAGGACAAGCGACTCTTAAAAATTTGCTTAAGTCTGGCATCTAAATAAGCAAACATCCTGGCACCTACCATCGAAATTTCATCTATGACAATAACTTTTAAAGCAATGAGCTTTGAAAAAAGTGTGTTTACAACATCACTGCTTAACGGTACAAGTTCTCCAGATGATTGGTTTACAGGTAAAGCAAACACAGAATGCAGAGTTAGTCCGTTTATTCCAAATGCGGCTTTACCAGTCGGAGCGCAAAGCAACACTTTGACTTGATTTGGATCAGCTCCAGGAATGTCATTTTGCCGTTTTGTTATGCTCTGAAAAATGGTCGAAATAAGCCTGCTCTTTCCGACACCGGCACCACCACCAACAAATTCGCAAAACTGAGCATTCTCTTTGACATTATGCAGTATATGCTGCAAGTACATTCTTTGCTTTATATTAAGCCCTTGAATAGTCGTTAGTAATGCTTCCTGTGGAATTAAATTTGGAGTTTTAATTACTCTAACCTCACCGCCAGGGTTATCACCGACTACATCTTCATTTGGGTTAACTTCTGGGACAGCAAAAATAGCGAACTCCTCATCTAACGGTTGATTCTGCTGCGTTGGACATTGATCTTCACGAAATTGGGCCATCACTTCATTGAGCAAGTTTTCGTTTTGAAACGCTTCATATTTTCGCTTATTTGCATTGATTATTTCAAAGTTATTATGAAAAATCAATTCAAAATCCTGGGAAAGTATGTCCTGTTCCTCATTCCTCCAGGGGAAAAATAGCATTACATGCTCCCGAAAAAATTCACCAGTGTCATTATTAATGCAGAATCTTCTGTAACGGATTACATGAGGTTGTGTCCGCTTTCGAACATATCCGCTGCCGTCTTTAAGTCGAAGGGGTTGATTTGGGTTGATCCTGAAATCATTGTCATCATTTTCATCGTCATCTACATTTCCAGCCCTGGTGGACTTTGAAAACTGATACATTGCAGCAAAGTCAGCAAGAGATAGGTTGTCAAGAGAATCTGGACGCTGAGTGTAATGATCGATGAGGTTGGGAATGAAAATATCAGTCGAATCTGCTTCCAGCTGTTGCAAATCTCTCCTTGACTTTACCATTCGGACTCTATTTTCGGGTCTGGACGTGTTGATGAAAACATCAGCATTGCTACATTTTGACATGGATATGCCCAAAACACTATACGCTGCTTCTTGTGCAGATATTTCGGAACCGGAAATGAACCGATTACCTAAATGCTGCAATTTCTGCTTGATGGTAAAGTTTCCGTTAGAAATTTCATCCATGGCTTCACGCATTAGCCTTGAAATACCACGACTTGACTTGTTGATGTAATTGATAATATATCCAACACAAGCATAAGCATCTAAAATGTATTGGATATCCATATTTGCTCTATGCTTTTCTAATATTGAGGGATTGTAGACATTTAACATCCTGTCGGCGAACTTCCTCTTAAGCAATATGGATGGCTTCTTCAAATTGCTTCTTATGCTGAGAAGATATTGTTCCTTACTAATTCTCAAATTATTGAGGAAATCGGAAAAACTGATGTCTTCTGTTGATGGACTATTGATGAAAAGCTCAATAGTTTCCAGAGACTTCTTTAAATCTGACAAGTTGACTGTCCTTTTTTCTGCTTCACTCAGAGGTTGCAAAAGGAGAGTTTCTTCCATTGGAAAATATGGCATTCCATAGCGGCAAACTGAGCTCTGATTCAAATGTCTTCTACATGACCGAGCGTGTGTGTGGCGCTGATAAACAATAAAATCCTTTAGCTGCTGGTTTCCTCCATCTGTTGAGCAGTGCTTGTCAATAAAATCTTGAGTTGCTTTAATGCTTTCTTCATTTTCCAAATCCAATTTTGGTGCCCCTTTAAGCCAGTATACTCCATGAACATGTGGTGATCCTCGTTGCTGAAACTCAATTCTGTAGTAATAGCGCTCTACATGATTTTCTCCAAAAATACCCTCAGGTGATTTAAACAGTTTAAAAAGAGTTCTGAATCGATGGTCAAAGTATCGCGCACAGGTAACTGGATCAGCTCGAATTAATCGCGATTTTTGGGAAAATTCCATAGCATTTGCATCATCCTCAGTTATGACGACATTGTCCACAACCTTAGATAGAATCACCAAAAGTTCCTGCCATTTGGTTTCTGCAGCCGATAAAGTTATAAAGAAGGTTGGTAACCCGAATTGCCTAATCATTGCCATTACTTTCTTCTTTTCCGATTCCCAGTGGGCAGGAGATGACCTAATTCCTTTGAGAATATGATAACCATCATCATGTTGAACCAATGAATTGACATGCGATTCTGTTAACATATTCTCAGCTGTATTAAGGTGTTCTCTTCCAGCTTTCTTGCGGAGGCATATAGAAATAGCATTTCGAATGTTAAGAAGCTCATATTTCTTATATGTGTACAGCAATTTATCCACAGTTGCACATCGTCTATCATATCGCCTTAACTCAGATCGTGCAATTTTGCTATATGACATCGTGCATCTTCGAGCATGGCCGCAGTAGATACTGGGAAAAGAAAGTTCTTCGGAATGACTGTCAATGATCATATCCGCCGGGCGCCTTCCTTCTCCTGGGGCAATAGCTAGTTGCTCCGTTGGTACATTTTCAATTGGAACATTGTTGAGAAGAGTCTGTTGTCCTCCAGGATTCAAATTCTCTGGAGCCCATTCGTCTTCATCAACAATATCTTCATCAAGTCTATTGGCTAAAAGTTCGTCAACAATAGGCCGATCAGATTCTGCGGCAACAAAGGGTATTTCGTCAGCATTACGTAAATCAGGCATCCAATTTTCAGCCAATGTTACATTTTCTTCTAAATATAATGGCGTCGTTAGCAAGTATTGAACCGCATTGAATACTTTAGCGGGACGAATAGTTTCGCTCATAAAGCTATGAGTATTAGCTATTCTTCTTTTAAGGTGCAGTTGAATAACGTGAGTTTGTTCGAATGTACGTGGAAGCACTGAAATAGAGTCATCAACATTCAATGGAATATTAACAACTGCTCCCTTTAATCCACATTGTCTATCACATCCAAGAGATCTTATTTGCATAAAAGGTATGCGTGGAGCAACAAGACGTTGCTCTAAATTTGTAAGGTCTCTTAAACACGAAGGTATTTGAGGGAACTCTAGCCGATTTGATAAGGCTATATTAGGAATTTTGCCTTTAGAAATTTGTTGCTTACAATACGAGCAGAATAAAAAATCGGGAGAATCAGACAGTGTCGAAAGACAGAAAACCTTGTCTGTGAAATCTGTAGAAAATCTACTCTCAATATCGTCTCTATTTAGGGACTTAATTTGAGCTTTGAACCAAAGTCCTCCGCAACAATTGCATACTTGTGTGGGACCTTGCCGAACGACGTTATTGTAATCCCGAAGTGCTATTTGCCGTTGAGTACTTGCTGCTTGAGTTAAGTATTGAGCATACTCATCGGGTGACATATTGCTCCGCCTTTCATTATTCCGCTGAGATTGGCGTATTGTTTCACTCACCCTGTTTGTTATATCAGAGCGATGAAGGCGAACTCTTGCCAATGAAAATATACGCATATACTCTTCATATCGTTGGTGTTGCATGCGAGTTTCCCTTCTTCTTTGCGAGTCTCTAGCCTGTTCAATATATCTGAACTCTGGATTAGCTCTTGAGATGGATCGCGTAATTGAGTCGTTCATTCTTTCTTGTTCTCGATATTCCAAATTTTGGCGTCTTGAGCTATGCTCGTATGTGTTTCTTTCTTGTTCTTGTCTGTTGTATTCCGGATCCTGACGCCTCGTGCTATGCTCCAAAGTGTTCCTGTTCTGCTCTTCTCTATTATAGTCTTGATCCTGGCGGCGCATGCTATGCTCTATCGTATTTCGGTCCTGTTCTCGTCTGTTGTAATCTGGATCCTGACGCCTCGTGCTATGCTCCAATGTGTTTCTGTTCTGCTCCTCTCTGTTGTAGTCTTGATCCAGGCGGCGCATGCTATGCTCTATCGTGTTTCGGTCCTGTTCTCGTCTTTGGTACTCCGAATCCTGACGCCTCGTGCTATGCTCCAATGTGTTTCTGTTCTGCTCCTCTCTGTTGTAGTCTTGATCCAGGCGGCGCATGCTATGCTCTATCGTGTTTCGGTCCTGTTCTCGTCTGTTGTACTCCGGATCCTGACGCCGCGTGCCATGTTCTAATGTATTCCTGTCCTGTTCTCGTCTGTTGTACTCCGAATCCTGACGCCTCGTGCTATGCTCCAATGTATTTCTGTTCTGCTCCCCTCTGTTGTAGTCTTGATCCAGGCGGCGCATGCTATGCTCTATCGTGTTTCGGTCCTGTTCTCGTCTGTTGTACTCCAGATCCTGACGCCGCGTGCCATGTTCTAATGTATTCCTGTCCTGTTCTCGTCTGTTGTACTCCGAATCCTGACGCCTCGTGCTATGCTCCAATGTGTTTCTGTTCTGCTCCTTTTTATTGTAGTCTTGATCCTGGCGGCGCAAGCTATGCTCTATCGTGTTTCGGTTCTGTTCTCGTCTGTTGTAATCCGGATCCTGACGCCTCGTGCTGTGCTTCAATGTGTTTCTGTTCTGCTCCTCTCTGTTGTAGTCAAGATTTTGTCGGCGCATGCTGTGTTCCAATGTGTTCCTTTCTTGTTCTTCTCTGTTGTAATCTTGATCATGCCGCCGTATTCTATGTTCCATTGTGTTGCGGTATTGCTCGACTCTGTTGTATTCAGGATCCTGTCGGCGTATGTTATGCTCATAAGTGTTCCTGTTCTGCTCTTCTCTGTTATCCGGATTCTGGCGGCGTGTGCTAATACGCCTCAAAGAGCGACGTACAGCATCAATAACTCGCTCCTCAGCGCGGACATCTTCATTTGATCTTCTATTCGCAGCACTAGTGCGCCTTTGAATTCTTTCGTCTTGGATATAATCGGAGTTGGAACGTAGATTCCTTATCCTAGATGAGAAATATCTACGCTTTTGAGAAGCAGATACCTTCTTTAGCTTCGGCATTTTTTTTATATTTTAAATCGTTTTTTTTAACTATGTGCTGAGTTAACAGATTAAAAGTACTCTTTAAAACTTGTGAATTAAAGTGAAATAAGTAGTAACAAATTGTAATTATGCGCACAACTTAACACTTTGAAAGTAGTCAAAGTACTGCCGAAAAAAGTAGCTAAAAAATAATACCTCTAAAAATATAAAAACAATTCTATTAAAAAATGCGTACAGGTAGTTATATCATAAATATCCTTGTAAAAATAATAATAATAGTGTTGTTAAATATTTATGACATCGACCCTTTTGCCTGAAAAAAACTACCTGTTCGATGCAATTAATGATGTTTACTCAAATAATATTGTTTTTATGGCCGTGTTCTCGTATTGTAGAGAACACGAATTTACCAGGTACCTTATTAAATTGATTTATTAACAGTCGGGGATTTAATTTTATTGGATCATCAATTTTTAAAAATAGGTCGACATTTTAATTTTTTTTACACTTGTACTATAGGCATGAGCCGGGAACTCATATAACTACGATGTTAATTATTCTAACTAAAAAAAATAGGACGGACATCTGAATATAGGATATTGTTTGCAATAGGGCAAAAATTCCCTGAAATAGGGGGCATGGGTTGTAATAATATATAAGTATGTTCATCGAAAGTTTATTTGAATTTTAATAAAATGTTGCCAAATTTATTTTTTAAAGAAAACGCCCCCAAAAAGTGGGCGTGGGTTAAAATTGTATATTGACGAAATGTTCACATTAATATTATTAATAAAATAAAATAAAATAATAAAATTTAAAATTTGACCGAAAACGGTTTTTTATTGAAAACGCCCGCGAAAATTGGGCGTGGCAAAAAACTTTGTATCGACGAAATAAAGCTATCACGATTCTCTAAATATGCTTCTAAGACACTTTTTTAAAATTCCATACGGTTTGGCCAAAAACTGAGTTTATCTTAAAAGGGGGCGTGGCAGTGGGCGGATTTCAAAAATTTTTACACTTGTTCTGTAGGCACGGGCGAGGATCACATATACCAAATTTCATTATCCAAGCTCAAAATTTAAGGCTAGCGATTCTGAGTCGATCCATATACTTTAAGGTTTATGTAGCTAAATTATTTCTCTATGTTACAAACTAAGTATCAAAACTAATATACCCCTATGGGATAGGGTATAATGATATAGTGACAACAAATTCTTCAGACTGCTTACAAAACACTTTTACGGTTCTACAAAAGACAAGGTTTTCTGCTGCATATGTTATGGGGTAGTGTATAAAAATGGTTTTTATATAAAAACGCCCCCAAAAAGTGGGCGTGGGTTAAAATGGTATATAGACGAAATATTCATATTAATAATGTTAATGATTCTGCATCAAAATTTTTTTCGAAAAATTTAAAATTTGACCGCAAACAGTTTTTAATTGAAAACGCCCCCAAAAAGTGGGCGTGGCAAAAAACTTTATATGGACGAAATATAGATATTAATAATGTCTAAATATGTTGTTCAGAAACTTTTTTAAAATTCCTTACGGTTTGGTCAAAAACTGAGTTTTTCTTAAAAGGAGGCGTGGCAGTGGGCGGATTTCAAAAATTTTTACACTTGTTCTGTAGGCAGAGACGAGGATCCCATATACCAAATTTCATTATCCTAGCTCAAAATTTAAGGCCTAAAAATCGGTGACGTACAGACGGACGGACGGACGGACGGACGGACGGACGGACGGACGGACGGACGGACGGACGGACGGACGGACGGACGGACAGACAGACATGGCTTAATCGACTCAGCTAGCGATTCTGAGTCGATCCATATACTTTGAGGTATATGTAGCAATATTATTTCTCTATGTTACAAACTAAGTATCAAAACTAATATACCCCTATGGGATAGGGTATAAATAGGAAAGTCTTTTCTTGAACACATAAATGAGGAAAATATTGTTTACCTACCCAATTAAATTCGGATAGTATATAGGACCAATTTTAAAAGGAACAATTTATATCTCAGTTAATAGTCTTTAAAAAATAATCTTCAATTTTGTTTTGAATCAACTTATTATCAACGTTTTTATAAAGAAGTTCTTCAATGTAATCCAAATGTTGTTCTTCATCGTCATCAAAAAACCGCTTTAATACGAAGAACGCTCCGATAGCTTCGGTCCTTGTTGGCTGTCGTAATAATTCTGGCACGTCTTCACGTTCAATTCTTTCTGGTTCGTCGTCTCCATACTCCATCATTTGCATTTCATTTACAAGCTGTTCTTCGTTTATTTCCCCGAAACAATGATCATTTTCAAAACATTCAAGGTAACGGACATTGTCGTCAAATTCGCTTGAATTCTGTTCGTCGAAACAGATAGTTTCAGCATCCGATTCAGTTTTGAAAAAGCCGGCTTTCCTGAAACAGTTTTTGATTGTTTGAGGTGTAACTTTTATAATGTGCAAAGCAAAGCACCGTCATTTCTTTTAAAAACGTTTCGATGAGGTTGGCTTCAATTGCAAGAACTTGTTTCCTCACCAAATTCTTTCTTTATTGGAAAGTTGGAAGCTGTCATTAAGGGTGGAAACATATTTATTTTTGCAAGCTGCTAAAATGATTTTCTTACATACATAATATTTTCTCCTAATTATTTATATTTGTGCATACAAATCAGTTTCTTATAACCGTGTTTTTCTTTTATGCGCGTTTCTTTTAAAGTTTGATATCAAAGATAAATGTAAGAAAAAGACATGGTGTTTCGGTTTGCGTTTCTTTTAAGCGAGTTTTTCTTATATGTGTGTTTCTTATATCCGTAAAATACTGTAAAACCTAATCTAAGTTGTTTATTTTTTTTATTTTTATTGCTAAAGGTCGAGATAATTTGATTTACTTAAGCTAAAATCTATCTATTGTCTGAATCATATTGAATTAACTACACAGAATTACATAAATATCATACATGATCTTTCAAATTACCTATACATACCTATTTAACTTACTTATATGGAAGCCACAGAAAAGTAATTAAACCTAATTATCATATACAAGTGTCATTTTTAAAAACAAAACAAAATCATTTAAATAGAAGACAGTTCCAGTGTAAAAGGCAACGAAATTTGTGCACAAACTTCGGAGCTACACACATCAATAAAATAGTAAATAAACAGTGAGTATTAAACACCTTTAATTAATTTTCTTTGGCTGAATTTTTGTTTGTGTTAATTTTTTTGTCTCAAAATGAATCAAGAAAATTTTGAAATATATTTTATTACTAACGAATAAACGATAGATACATACATTTTATGACATATCAATACCTATTAATAAATTTATGAAGTGCACACATTCAAACAGTGAATTTAATTATTTATTTGAATTGGTTTGAGCAACGATGATGTGTTAGAATAGTTTGGCGCTGGAAATGTAATAGGGACAAATGTACGAAGGATAGTCTTAGGGACTATTTCGTTTAAAAAAAACTTTATCTTGGCCAAGAAATAGTCATGGAGCATATAACCTAATGTGGAGTGCTAAGGGGCGGGTGTGCCAGACGTCACTATCATCGATGACGTCAAGGACGATGAATGTCAAAGATCATATAACCTTTTTTTTTGTTTTTGTACGTTAATTTAATTTTTTTTATCGCGTCTATATCCTCTCTTTTTCTGCATGCTAAGTAATCGATTTTTTTTTTTGATAACTAGATCCTTCCCTTTTGTGTACTACCCTTTTATGTTTGTTTTGGCACGATAAATTTGAGGCATATATATTTGATTGGCAGCAAGATCCCACCCACCGACGAGCTGATGCTGTGCAACCGCAAGCGTGCCACCTGCTGCTTACATGTCAAGGACTTTCACCACCTACATAACTTACGTTGCGAATGCAACTATGATTAGTCCCGCATCAAATATGTCACACAATGAGCAGCATCTCCCGATATGCTAAGTAACGAATAATAGTTACTGCATGCGAAATTATAACAGCTCTATAACTAAGTCATACTAACTATGACTTAGTTAGTGAGCTTCTCGAGCATGACTTGAAAACTCTCAACAAGTGGACAAAACAATGTGGGCTTGACATCAACCCCCAGAAAACGGAATTCGTTCTCTATACGATCAAGAGGAAGATACCAATATTCGACCTACCGGCTATCGATAGGACTACCCTCAAACTAGCCGATAGTGCAAAGTATCTGGGTGTCATTCTTGATAGAAAACTCAACTGGAAGTTAAATGTGCGCGAGCGCATTAAGAAGGCCACAGTCGCTTTCTATACGTGTAACCGAATATTAGGAAAAAACTGGGGTCCGAACCCCAAGATCATCCTTTGGATGTACACGGCCATTGTGAGACCTATATTAACATATGGGAGGCTTGTCTGGTGGCAACCCAAAAATAAAGTCACCCATCTAAAAAATATGACAAAGGTACAAAGGCTAGCATGTGTGGGCGTTAGTAGCGCAATGAGAATCACACTAACAGCGGGACTGGAAACCATCCTTTACCTGCTACCGCTAGACCTGTACATGCAAGAATCTCCACCCAGAAGTGCTCTAAGAATCTCTAAGAATCTAGAATCTAAGAATCAGCCAGCTCAAATGCTGGAAATCGAACTCAGGAGGACATGCCCAACTTCTACACAGATATCTTGGCTCAGCTGTATCCCCTGACTACACGCTGCCTCACCATGACTTTCAACATTCTCCTGCATCTTTCCAAGCAAAGAGGGGTAGGAGAGGAACGAACTAGGCTCCGAAACCATATCCATCTACACTGATATTTCAAAAATGGATGTAGGGTTGGAGCTGGAGTGTTTTCAGGAACACTGAAGCTAAACAGCACCTTTCATCTCCCTGAGCACATCAGTGTCTTCCAGGCCGAGATATTGGCAGTAGCAGAGGCAGCCAAAGCGACCTGAATGCTGGCGATACCACCAGATGATATCACCATCTTTATTGACAGGCGGGCAGCAATAAAAGCTATCACTGCTGTGGAAATAAAATCTAATCTTGTGAAGCGTTGTCGTGAAGAGCTAAAGGTTCTTGGCAGAGCTTATCAACATAATGATAAGCTCTGCTGGGTCCCCGGACACAGAGGCATACAGGGCAATGAAATTGCTGATGAACTGGCGAGAAAAGGATCTGCCTCCAGCATTGACCAAGCAGACCAGTCTGTCAAAGCACGACTATGTGACCTCAAATCTCGGATGGGACAGAAAACACTGATTACTGCCAAAAACAGGTGGAACTCCCTTCCTACCTGTGAAACTTCCAAAAGGATGTGGCTTGAGTATGACAAAGCCAGGACCCATAAACTACTTCGTAGAAACAGGAAATATGTCTCTACTTTAGTTGGGCTTCTAACTGGACACAACTTACTAAAAAGCCACAAACTGAAAATGCACCTTATAGATGATGACCTCTGTAGAGGCTGCGTTGATGAAGAACTACACCACACAAGTTGACCCCCAACAGGCATCACAATGGGTCTATATTGACCTGAGTGCGATGAGGGAAGACGCACACTGCCTACCTAATCCACCCACCAACCTAACCTAAGTCATACTAACACTATCTGGTGGTTCCAATCGAAATTCAAATTGCTGACGGGATTCGATGAATTAAAGTCCTCTGTTACACAAAATTGATTTAGTATTGGTTGGTGTGTGACTCGCTGAACTACAACCGTAAACAAAGCTCTTCTAAACGAAACAACATCAGTCGCAGTCGATGTTGAGAATATGGAAGAAGCACTCCAGCAGATTTCTATCAATATCCCGCTGTCCCGCAGAGCAAATCATTCAATATTGGCGACAACAGAGAAAATTATAAGCCACCCGACTTAAATGAAAATCAAAATCAAAAATAATGATTAACAATCCTGCTCTACACGGCGCCACAGTGTACCGATTCATGCATGCCAGACGTCAACTGTGACTCACTGTTTTTTATGCAGTTGTAAACAATAAACAATTCGTTGATAATATCAAAAGTTCTGTCACTTCAAAGGCACATATTTTCATTTTTTAATCTTTCTTGAATAAAATAATTGCAATTTAAACATCAAACAGTTTTATTTTTTAATTGAAAAATAATTAAGTTTGAACAAATGTGAACAACAGTGAAACAATTATTTTGTGGTCAAACATTTTAAAATGTTTATTTATTTTAGACAATCTAAATATGAACATTCTTACTGGACTACAAGGCTAAGCTGTAAGTGAAGACGAGAGCTGCCATTGAGCTCTATAGGAAAAGAAGAAGGGAAGAACATCGGCTTTTCAGAAAGAAGAAAAAAGAGCAAGAAAAGCGCGCTATCGAGGATATAGAGAGGAACGATGTTCGCAAGTTTTACCAAAGTGTAAAACGTCAAACCCAAGGCTACAAGGCTCGAACAGAATCCTGTCGAGATGAACAAGGAAATATCGTAGTTGAGACACAGTCTATGCTGAGGATATGGAAGAACCACTTCTGCAGACTGTTAAACGGCGATGACGAACAACATTCCGCTGTCAGGCAGAACGAACCATTCAATATTGGCAACGACAGCGAAAACTGCCAACCACCCGACCTAAGTGAAGTGAGGATAGCAATATCTAAACTCAAGCTTAATAAGGCCGCCGGAAATGACGGCCTTCCCGCTGAGCTATATAAAGTTGGCGGAGATGACTTGGTAAGCAACATCCACCAACTCATAAGCCAAATCTGGTCGGTTGAAAGCATGCCTGAAGAATGGAACCTCAGCATCGTTTGCCCGATCCACAAAAAAGGAGACCCTCTGAACTGCGCCAACTACAGAGGCATAAGTCTACTCAACATCGCTTACAAGATCCTATCTGCCATAATATGTGAACGCTTGAAACCGTTTACCAACCACCTGATCGGTCGTTATCAGTGTGGTTTTAGGCCAGGAAAGTCCACAATCGATCTAATTTTCACACTTCGGCAGATCCTGGAAAAAACCCAAGAAGTCCAAATCGTTACCCACCACCTATGTATCGATTTCAAAGCCGCATATGACAGCATTTTTAGAGACAAACTATACAGAGCCATGTCTAGTTTTAGTATACCGCCCAAACTCGTCCGTTTGTGTAGGATGACGATGGAGAATTCTCGCTGCACCATCAGGGTCGGAAACGACCTCACCGACACATTCGATACCAAAAAAGGAATTAAGCAAGGCAAAGCGCTGTCATGTGACTTCTTCAATTTGATTCTTGAGAGGATTGTGCAAGACTCCCGAGCCAACAGCAGAGGCACAATTTTCCAAAAATCGGTGCAACTACTAGCATACGCCGACGATATTGACATCATTGGTAGGACTCAACGTGATGTCATAGCCACGTTTGCTAGTATAGAGAAGGAAGCGGCAAAAATGGGTTTAGCAGTAAATGCGGGTAAGACTAAGTATATGCTGTCACCACGAAAGGACACACAACATCGACGAATTGGACAGAACGACACCATTGACGGATACAACTTTGAGGTAGTACGGAACTTTGTCTACCTCGGCTCCGCTATTAACTCTGACAACAACATCTCATCGGAAATCAAACAAAGAATTACTCTTGCTAATCGCTGTTTCTTCGGGCCAAGAAGCGATTTAGTAGTAAATCCATCACTCGAACTACAAAGGAGATCCTATGTAAGACCCTGATTATCCCAGTCCTGCTCTACGGCGCTGAAGCATGGACCGTATCAAAAGCGGATGAAGAAATCCTTGGTCGATTCGAGAGAAAAATTCTTCGAAAAATCTTCGGTCCCGTTTGCGTTGACGGGTTATGGAGACGAAGATTCGACCACGAACTATACGAGCTGTACAGCGACATACCCCTAGTCAAAAAACTCCGCATTGGACGTTTAAGATGGCTAGGACATGTAGAAAGAATGGACACCAATACACCGGCTCGCAGAGTCGTGGATTCCCAGCCAGACGTCGGACGCAGTAGAGGAAGACCTCGCCTTAAGTGGCGCGCACAAGTGGAAACCGACCTCAACCAACTTGGAGTGCGCAACTGGAGGCAGTTAGCTAAGGACCGGGCAAGTTGGAGAGGCATGTTGGTTGAGGCCCAGGTTCATCCCGGTCTGTAGCGCCACTTAAGTAAGTAAGTAAGTAGCAAAAATATTTGGGTGAGTTTTTTTGTGAAAAAAGTGATGAATTTTATTGGGATTATGATTTTGGCGACGCACAGTAGAGCAAGATACCCCAAAAACCCAATACCCCAATTCATGTTAGGAAACAATTCATGGCAGGGTAGCTATAGTGAAAAATAGTTTTTTATTTAAGAATCAATTATTAGTGCATAGAAGGACCATATTTTACTTTTTAAAGTTATTTTTATTGTTTAACTTATGATTTTTTTTTTAAATTAAAAAAAAAATTGTTCCGATTTTTTTGTTATTAATATTTTAAAATTACAATTTTTTTTTGTATTCGAGCCTTATTTGATGCCAACATCTTTATCCTCTTGACGAACTCTCCATCTTTTTACTTGAAGCTTATAGCCCACATGCAAATTGCCCCCAAAAATTCGAATCCAACAGTACAGTACTGACAAGCCAAACTGCAATGCACTGGGATTGTAGGGTTTTAACAGCTGCTCTTCAATATTATGGAAGCCCTTGGAACATGCACCGCAGGTATAACAATGCTGAGATGAGACGGTATCTGTCAAAGCGTTACAAACTTTTCCGTCCACCATTGTAAAGCGAGTTTATGTGCTACTTCAACAACCTTTTCTTCAACACTAACTTTTGAATAAGACTCTGAATTTGAGCATCTATTCTGAGCTTTTCAGATACCGAATCTTGATCTTATTCTTTCGTATATTTATTGGACGGCAGTACCTGGTTGGAGAAGGTCTGAGATTTTGTTATATTAATGCTTTTTCTTCTGAGCTCTCACAAATCATCAGCATCCTTTCCAACATATTTCTGCTTGTATAAACTGTGCCCAGAACTACCATCAAAGCCCCACTTAAAAATCAAACACAAATTGCTCATCTTTCAAAGAAAATATATCATCTTTTTGAGCTTTGATGAATCATACTGTGGAACGTTTGATAGTTCCACAGTATGATTCATCAAAGCTTCAGCTGATGTCACTTCACTTCACTTCAGCTGATGTATCTGTTACAGTCATGTCTTCTCTTTTCTGATAGCACGTTTTTTGAAGTTTGAAAAAGATCGTATGAAGGAAATCTTTCATGGTCTTTGGCTCTAATAATATCATTGAGGTCTTGTGAGCTTGTCCTCGACTACGGTTGACAGTGCTTCTTCCCCTGACATCTGTCGAGTTCGTTGTTGTTCTTTATGTAACACATTATTATAATAAATTGCGCGCTGAGGTGAACGCACTAGGACCTCTACTAATTTTGATGCAACTGGATGACCTGCTGCTCGTAGATTTACCTTTGTCGCAAATCCTAATTGCGAAAATGACAGCTCCTTTCGCATTGCTTCTGTTTTGAATCGTTTGCTTCTATCGCTGCTTTCTTCAAACGGCTTTTCTGGGCAGTTTGAAGGCTATTGATGTATGCAACCAAGTCTCATTTTGATTTTTATACCCTAATCTATAGGGGTATATTAGTTTTGACACATAGTTTGTAACATAGATAATTAATTTAGCTAGATATACCTTAAAGTATATGGATCGACTCAGAATCGATAGCTACATCGATTTAGCCATGTCTGTCTGTCCGTCCGTCCGTACGTCCCCAGTTTTTGGGCCTTAAATTTTGAGTTAGAATGATGAAATTTGGTATACGAGCTTTTTGTTGCTTCCAGCAGAATAAATGTAAACATTTTTGAAATCCGCCCACTGCCATGCCCCCTTTTTAGAAAAACGTAGTTTTTGACCAAATCATAAGGAATTTTCAAAATGTTTCTGAACAACACAATTAGACAATCTGAATATCTATATTTCGGTCATATAAAGTTTTTTGCCACACCCACTTTTTGTGGGCGTTTTTAATAAAAAAAAAACTTTTTTCGGTCAAATTTTAAAATTTTCGAATTGATGCAGAATCATTAGAAATATTAATATGAACATTTCGTCTATAGACCATTCAAACCCACGTCCACTTCTTGGGGCGTTTTTGTATAAAAACCAAGTTATAGCAAGTTATAATCGTTATTCGTGATTTTAATATGAATTAAATATCATGAATTTAAATATGAAATTTAAATTTAATTGAAAATTGCAAGTTGAATAGTTCAAGAAAAAAGAAAATTTTAAAAAAGAGAGAAATAATTATTGGGTTATTATAAACTGAGCATCTTTAGGCGTATTTACAAAACTGCACTAACTACAGAAGAATATGGCTCCTAAACTTCTCCCAAAAAATCCTGTCCTAGGAAATTCCACAACGGATCAAGTAATCACACTTCAGCAGATCCTGAAAAAAAACCCAAGAAGTCCAAATCGATACATATCGCCTATTTATCGATTATTGAAGTGAACTTCACAGACCTATAATCTAGTTTTGGTATACCTCTCAAACTGTGCAAGAGGAAGACTATAGAGAATTCTCGGTGCTTTATCAAGGTCAGCAATGACCTTACCGAAACAATTGATGCCCAAAAATAATTCAGGCAAGATAGCATAGACTCTGGACTTATATTTTTATCGCAATAACATTGGAACTAAACTAATCCATCTTATATTCTTGCTCTGCTCTTTTAACTGAAGTATATGAAATGAATTCCTCTGACATATTTTATTCTACCCCTATGGGCGATCTGGTAAAAGGACTACCTATGCCCATTTAAAGCCGATTATTAAGGGCAAATTCCCTACCCTACATTGTACTTAACCAGACGGCGAAATAGCTATACCTTTACCAAGCGCGTCATTGTTACTTTGTTATCTTTCTGACAAAGCAACGCTAGGACGGAATTCTCTATCGTTGACTAAGACCTGAACATCCTTTTGTTCAGTTGTCAAGACAAAGGAATGGCCAAGATGCTATGGGCCAACATTCCTTCTGTGAAACTATTTTGCTGAACATTTTGTCTAATGAGGTATTAAATTCTTGAAAATACGAGTGGGTATGCATCCGAATTCCAATGCCATCCGTTGTATGTGCACATTGCAGGGATATGACAAAAAAACCGAACACACTTGGCAGTGCAGGGAAAGCATGGCTTCCATTCATGTGTATATACCGACAGCCTTTAGAATGTATGAAAGGCGGAACATAACATCCCTAGATACTGAGATACTCCATTCATTTCAATCTTGTTTAGCTACCAGTGTGGTACGGTGCCTATGTAATGATTAAGGGAAGAGTTTCGCTTTTAATGAAATTTACATCTGTATACATAGTAAACATTGTTCCCTCCTGTAATGAGCAGTGGAAGTTTCTTATTTCCATTCGCTTGTGAAATTTGATAACAACCAAATAATATGAAAGGTGGGTCAAAAGTATCATCATCATTTTTCAAAATGAAGTAGTAAATGGCCGTGTGTCTTAGGGGTGTCTAATAAATTGGAGCTGGCTCTCCAGGTTGGGGATTGTGCTTTGGGCTAACTACCCACTCACGGAAAAATTTTTTATTTCGAAGCAACCAAGAGCCTCGAAACGGACTGATTTATTGTTGACGACAATGCTAAACGAAAAATGGACGACGAAGTATCTACACCTGGAACTATATATGATTGCAATAAAGACAATGGCAGAGTTTATAGTCGATTACATGACT